>JAKZHN010000031.1:0-414732 GCA_037179335.1 Cyclaneusma minus | reverse complement strand
GCTTGGTGCGGACACAACTGCCAAGGACCGGAGCACCTCACCCGTCGATGTGGCAAATGCCAAGTTTGCCATGACGGCGCACTGTTGCATAAAGGACGACTTTTCGCGAAGAACTCGGGTGGGCAGCGAGGCTGGCATGGGGCTCTCAAAGCCTGAGTTTCTTCTCGTCTTTTCGCAGCACCGACCACCAGTCGTATTCAAACCTGAGCCGGTAGCGAGGCACGCGAAAGCTCATGGTTCTTCTGGTGGTCGGTCGCTTGCATGGTGTTCGGTACTTCTTCTGGTCAACGTTCAATGGTACAACGGTTTCTGCTTGGTGTGGTGGTGGTGGATTGGCATGGATGGCGGTATGGATTGTGATGGGCTTCTGGCGTTTGCTGTTGTGGTAAAATGCTCGGCATAGAATCGCATGCATGGTGGGTGGAGTTTGTTTGGCATGGTGGAGTTGCCTCGGTGGATTGGCATGGGGTGGAGTGGGCATGTTGGATTGGTAGAATGCGCGGCATAGAACCGTTCGCATGGTGGAGTTGGCATGTTGGCCTGGACGGTGGTTATTTTGTTGTTCTGCGATCTGTACGTCTGTTGTTGCATCTGCCATTCCCTAGTGGCGTTGGGTCCAGCCCGCGCTCTATGGTCTTGCACTGCAACTTCACGGGAAGTTTGATCTCAGCAGATGCTTCGTTTTGGAACCTGAAGGGTTCGCCAACAAGCTACTCACTGCTCTCCTGCTGGTTGCACGTACCGATACGTGCTATAGGTGGGAGAGTGGAGTGTAGCTTGTTGGGGGACCCGGAGGACTTACTTGTCTGTATCTTTGCTATCTCGATGCTGGCGCGGACTCTGTTCCGCGACGCTGACGGTGTGTGAGTGCAGCTTGTTTGAAACTCGGAGGGAACCTGATAACGGAGCTGATGCTGGGATTGGGTGGACTGGCAGACTTGGGGTGTATTGTATGATTATTTTCGTGGCATATATTGCCCGCCTGTATTGCTTTGAATCATGTATGTATATAGTATCATAAAAGGTGTTTACACCACCATCCGTTTCCATGAACTCGATGATTGTGACCTGTGACCAAACAAATGATCTGGCTTAGCATTGGCTATGAGATTGAATATAGCTCAACAGCAAGCAAACTCTAGAATGGAAGAGCCGATTCTAGATGCGTCTTTGATGACAGTTCTCGCGTGGTAAGTCTTGGTCAATAGTCACTTGAAATGCTAACACAAAAACAAGGAACTTAGGAAGTTAGCTGGGTCGAGGTGCCCCGTGTCGATGAATTAGGGGAGGCAACATACAGTAGGATTTGGAACCTCCAAGTCTTCTGGTATCTCCCGAGTTCCTTCGAATATTCGCAATCACTTCGAATATTCTCAGTGACTCGGAGTCTTGGATCATGAGGCTACACCACTCAACGAAACCTCCTATCCCCAGCTTGAGATTCACCTCTAAGCACCACTTCGGCTCAGCACCGTGGATATCTTCCACCGCCACAACTTTCTTCTACCCGCGTCCTCGGTTGCGCAATTCAGCCCGGCGAGAAGTTCCGCTCCACTGCTTCGCCTCCACTCGCGCGCTGCCCACAGCATAAACTTGCGCTCCAGATCCCACGTCCTCCTCTTCCCTTTGTTTTTCCCTCCCACCCAACCCTCAACGCGACCTCGACGCCACAATGTCCTTTACGAGCATGCTCATCCAGCGCACCAATCCGCTCGTCCAAATGAACCTCCCAACCACTAACCTCCTCGCTCTCGCCGCCCTCATGGACCCTCCATACAAAGCCTTCTTCACATGGACCGTCATCCGACACCAGATTCTCGACCAAAGCGCCCGCCTGATCAAGAAGCGAAAGAACCCCAAAGGCCAGAGCCGCGCTGGCAAGAACGGTCGCCGTTACAAGGCAGCCAAGCGAGCCAAAATCGCATACAACGAAGCGCCCAAGAACGAGCAGCGCAGAATCCGCCGCGAAGACCCCAAGACTGGCGATTTGCTCTACTACTGGGGCGGAGCGTACGTTCTCGGATGGTTCCTCGAGCCCGGCGAACAACCTCAGCCGCGCAACAACAGACACCGACGTCGAGGAAAGAAGCATGGTGGACAAGACGGTGGTGGTGGTGATGGAAAAATTGCGGCCTGACAGATGAAGTCCGCACTCTGTATGACTTCTGGCTTTGAAAACGGTTCTGGCGACTGACATGTCTGGCCACATCGAAGCTTCGCGCTGTGGATTCTTGGCCCCGGGTGCCGTTTTTGTTGTTTCAAGAATCGTGTATGTATAAAATCAGAAAAGGTGTTTACACCACCTTGTGTTTCCATTGAGGTTGTGAAATAATGTGACCAAACAAATGCTCAGAAAGCTGAAATGTGACTTGGTAAATTCTAGCTTAGAGATTCCCATTCGACTTGACACGGTTCAATGGCAAACAGATTGGAACAGCGAGATTCTGGATGCTTTTTCAGAGGCCAGTGGTGACAATTCGCGTTTGGCCAGACTGCTTTCCAGTCTCAATCATTCAGGCTGCTCCTCATCATTGGGAGTGAACTGATTCGCCAGAATTAACTAGAACCATGATCTCAAGATGCATCTAATCACTAGCATCGATTGCAACTACTCAAGACGATTCAAGTAATTGACTACCTCCCAAGAAATGCATGTTTCCAAGATGATCACACGAGAACTACAACACGCAGAGAAGTTTCACAGGAACGCCCTGGAACCCAGACTCCTCGCTCCACTCAGAGCACCAGCATGCGACTACAAACTTACCTATCCCGATCCTGTCAGGTATTCAGTTCAAGGGAAAGCAGCAGCAAGTTCTTCAATCTTCCCTCCTCCGAGTGAGGCAATACTAACTAGAGTCCTTAATACCTATGCGTGAGACTACTACACACGGCTGAGACGAGGTCGAGAACTGCTGGAAGACAGAATGCTTGCTGAAGGGAGGTACATCGCAAGACATAAAAGATGCTGTGAGTTCAGAATCGTTTAAGTGAGGATGACAGTGGATCAATGGATGCAGAAAGTAGAGAAGATGGGAAATTGGCCTGGAGTGACCGAGCCTGGAGCTCATTCGGGACTTTGATGTCGCAGACTTCTACGCGACAGATTTCCCGTAACTGGTGAGAAAACATGTCGCCAGCTCACAACTCTGTCGCAGCTCGCGCGCATTGTCGACGTCTTTCGTAAACAAACCTGGCGCCTCGCCCGGCGTCACGTCCCGTCCCTTCTTCCCTCGGGTCGTCCTGGCAATAGCCTCAACCACACCCACCTTGACCGTGTTCTCGACCCTCCAGAACACAACACGCAACCACCGCAAAACATCACCACAGCACCATCAATATCAATTGCATCCCCAGCCGCCCGACATGGCCCACCATTTCGAAAAGCACCAGTACAAGAAATCCAATGTCATGTTCCTCACACCGTTCCCCACGCGCGTCGGCCTTCGCGTCAAGACATGTAGGCTCCTTCCTTCTCGCCTTACCCTCACTCCCTCCCCCCCTCCCCCAGATGCCGCACTTGCCATCCCGGTACCCAGCGCACTTCACCCTCAACACAAAACACCTGCACTGACCCTCCCCAGCATACCTCGAACGCCAAATCCGCCACCTCAACCGCTGGGCCGACAACCCCAACCGCGACGATTCCGAAATGACAGAGCAACTCCGCAAAGAGACTGAACACAGGGCCAAGCACGTCACTCTCGCGAGCCTGGCCGAGTTAGAACACCAAATTGCGCTTGTTGAGGAAAAGGCAGAGAAGAAAGAGAGACGGTGGGAGAGATTCGGTGAGAAGACGAGGAGGAAGTGTAAGAAGGGCTGGGATGGGGTGAGGAGGGGGTGGGCGCAGGTTACGAACACGGTTCGGAGGATTGATACTGCTTTTAGGTCTTGAGGGATGGGGATGGGGGGATGAGGGATGGATAGGATGAGGTATGAAAGGGCGGTACCCTTTAGACGACAAACGAGTGGACGCCTCTCACGAACTTACCGACGCCTTCCACAAACTCATCGATGCCTTTCACGCCTTTCGCGCCGTCCAGCTTGCATCGCCTCTTTCGCTTTCTCGACTTCGTCCTCCTCTCCCGTCAGGTTCTCGTCAGGTTCTCATCTTTTGTCATTCACTTCTCAATATCAGCGTCTCATCCTCAGGGGATCCTGGAAAGCATTGCACAATTCGCGTATGGTGGAGTTTCGGAGGGTCAAGATATCGCTGTTTGCTCTAGCACACAGTCGTAGTCAGTCAATACCAAAGGCCCGAATTGTCACCAACGATGCATTTCAGTGCCCCACTGGCTCTACGTCATCTGCGGACGTGAATAGAAACATGCAAAGCATCTCAGTCTCAGGGTCTGATGATGCGCCAAGGGTTTCGAGAGGGTGGAGTCCCACAGTGCATCAGGGTCGTCCAGGTCTCTCTGGAGCAGGTTGACGACATCCGTCCACACCCCTATCGTGAAATCTGCCGTGATAACTGACATCTTGTAGGTGGTGCCTGGCCCTGGAGTCTATACAAATACTGGAAGTCGAGCTTTGGGCGCCTGGAGAGCAGCAATTCTCATTCAGAGTTGTTTGCATTGAAGTGAAAATGAGATGACGATGGATGTTCGATCAAACATTTGAGCGGTGTGGCGGTGCGTGAGCCCCTAGTCTCTGATTCGCCCGCCTTACAGCCACAGCAACCCCACAATGACGCTACTTCGCAGCACCGCCACAGCCTATGACGATAACAGAATCCAAAATTTCCCTTGGAGAATGCGGCTGCCTGAACGTGACGACAACCCCCTGCTGTGCTCTCTCTGCTCGTCCAACCGGATGTGCTTGAGTATGCCAAGATCGGGATCTCCACGAGCTGCATTAAAGAAACCTGATATGGCGCCCGGCATCTGTGTGGCACTTGGTCAGAGCGATGACGGAGGATCTTCCGCCGGTTGGACATCTCCTGATGCTGTGAGCTCCGCAAAGGTAAGAGCTTCCAAGGTACGAACAAGCTTCGAAGTCATGCCCAACGACTCGAGTCAATGCTAACAGCTTGGAGAAGCTCAGGCACAAGTGGCTTGAGACGAATAGGAGAATATCTATGCAACCGACCCAGATTGACCGTAACTATTCAAGCCGATCTACCCTATATCGACCATTGATCTTTTCGGGAGGCCGGGCTTCAGAACGGCTACACAGGATACATCGCCATATGGCTCCTGCACTGTCGATCCTGTAGCTGCCCGCATGGGGATTAGGGAACAAACAAGGCCAGGGATGACATAGACATGGGGGCTGGGGCAGGAGGTGCTGGAGGCCAAGAACCACGGCCAGCCAACAATGCTTTAATTGGAAAAGAGGAAGTTGCATGCCGTCATTGCTGCCCCATATGCCTTCCCTCACTGCTGCTATTGCGTCAATTCGAGTGTGAATCTTGCCTGCCGTCGGCTTTGGACCCTGCTGTCAGTTCCTGCTTGAATTTCTGCGGGGAAGTGGCACCTGCCTGTCTGCTCGTGCTCCCATCCAGCTGTGCACTTAAAGACCTCTCTCCTCCTCTCTTCCACCTTTTCTTCTTTCACAAACATCAACTCTTTCGAACTGATTCTCTGCATTCACAAAGCAAACTTCAGTCAACTTCGACCCAACTACCTACAGACCACTTTCAAGTATCCATCCACTCAACCCGTCAACCTTCATCATGACTGGCACCGTTGAGAAGATCAAGGAGGTTCTCCACGTTGGTAACAACAGCTCCTCCACCACTGGAACCAACAACTCCAGCAGCCTTCCCGAGGGCACTGCTGGTCCCCACGGCTCGAGAGCTGCCAATACTGCTGACCCTCGTGTCGACTCTGACATGGACAACCGTGCTCAGCACTCTGGAGTTCACACCGGTGTCTCCAGCACTGGGGCCAATACCTCGACCAATGCTGGACCTCACAACGTAAGTTATTGATCTCTTGAGATGAGCCTCACTTCTGAGCTTGAGCTGACTTCCCTTTCTCTGCAGTCCAACATGCTGAACAAGGCCGACCCTCGTGTTGACTCCGACCTGGACAACCGTGGCCAGCACGCCTCAGCTGGTGTTGGCGGAACTTCCGCTGGTCTTTCTGGCACCACCGGCTCTACTTCGACCAACGCTGGACCTCACAACTCCAACATGCTGAACAAGGCTGATCCTCGTGTCGACTCTGACCTTGACCGCTCCAAGAATGCCGGCATAAACCAGCACACCAACATCGGAGGAGCTGGTTACGATGGTACTTCAACTGGAAACACCTTTCGTCAGGCTCACACTGGTGGCACCACCGGCGGTCTTTCCAGCACCACCGGTGCCTACTCTGGCTCAACTGGCACTTCCAACCAGGGCTACGACGGTACTCACTCTGGTTCCCACACCACTGGCCACACCTCCGGAACCCACGCCCACAACTCGAAGATCGCCAACGAGGTTGACCCCCGTGTGAACACCAACACCCAATCCACTGGAATGCACACTGGAGTCCCTCACCACGGTACCAACACCGACATCACGGCCACCCACGGCGGTTCCGCTGGTGGAATCTCCAGCTCCACCAACGCCGGTCCTCACAACTCGAACATGGCCAACAAGGCCGATCCCCGCGTTGACAGTGATCTCGACGGCCGCGGCAACCGCACTGGTGCTTCTACCGGTGGTATCACTGGCGCTTCCGGCTCGCACGCCACTCCCGGCAGCGGAACAGCTCAGAACACCGCTGGTCCCCACAACTCCGACATGATGAACAAGATGGACCCTCGTGTCGACTCCAACCTCGACGGTTCCAAGACTGTCGGAGGCAACAAGACGCATGCGTAAGCTAACATTTTTACCTACCTACCTAAAAACTTTCATAGGTGAAGATCCCCTCTCTGCAATGCTCTCTGTATATTCCGAATTACCATGTATATCCCTAATCACTTGTGATATTCCCTATCACTTGAACCTTGCCGAGCTCGGTCCTTCAGCACACATTAGAACATATCAGCTAACGTCTTTGAATCACAGTTCCACCAGTTCCGCTCCCCGTGATCCTACCGATGCAGCACAAGTCCCTCCCTCAGTCTTAGCCGAGACCATCGGCGCACCAACTGTTACTCACGGCGATGCGGCACACAACCACTCTGGCCGCCATGGCAGCGTTTCGCACCAGGAGAGTCACATCTCTGGTATCTGAAAAGGCGGCTTGGACTCTAGATTGCGCTTCTGCATCGTTTTGATACCCTTACTATGAGCTCTGCTTTTCAGCGATGAATTACGAACCTGGGGTTGAGGGCGGGCTTGGTCTTTTGCGTTGCTTTCGTGCGAAGGCACTACTACTTGTACATTAGGTCTCTAGGAATCGAAAAGCGAAAGCTGATCCTGATTTTTGTTCTGCATTGTGATTGTGATTGTGATCTTCTGATGTTGTGACAATATCAAGCCTATTCCTTTTCAGGATTCCGAGACACGAGTGATTGTGAATATTCCTAATGCTCTCGAATATTCTGAGTAATACTTATCATAAATGTTTCGAGTAATCGTGCATATGCAGTCGCACTCGTGACTAATGTGATTGTCGGCTGTCCTCACTAAAGACCGAATGAATCTCACTCGAATGAAACAGGAGAACCGGCCTCTAGGCACGCAAAAAGTCAAATCAAAAGGAACAAACAAAATCGCCCAAAAGAAAACTTTTTTTCTTTCAAAACAGGATCCGTACCCCGTCCGTCACTTTAACGTTTCCGTATCAGGGGGTGACGTCGCTACAACAAGCTGCACCTGAATGCTGACAGCAAGGAGCGGCACTGCCAACTACGCTAAAGAGGCTTGACTTGCCTAGCGTCTTTCGAATTCTGTGGGAGGGGAGTGTGGGGAATTGTGTATATATGTGTGTGTGTGCTAAGTCACTGGCGTTCTCGTGTGATCTGCTGAGCTGCTCACATGACCAGCTCTCAACATGAAGTCCGTACGGTCTTATGGGTGGGAGGAGGGGATGTATCTTATACACCTTTGGAGCGTTGATTTTGTTCTCTATTTGGGCAGATTTAGGGGTACCTCAGGTATATGCGAGAGCACTCTTTCCTTCTAGCACCGCATCAAACCGAGCCAATTTCAATCCCGTCCCCGCCAGGCGCGCCTAGTTTCACCATCCGTCCATACTCGGTGGCCTATCTCCCGTATCCCATTTCCCCGGCTGACTACCCATTTCGAAAACCAGTGTCCCACCATTATTGATCTCATCGTGTGCTACCCAGCTACGATCTAGCATCTTGCCATTCAGCTCCACGCTTTGCGGATAGAAGTTTGTGGCTGAGAGGTTTTGGGCAACGATTTGCAGGGTTGTGGAAGAGGGGGTGGAGGGGAAGAGGGAGATGTTGAGGTGCGAGAAGAAGGGGGCGCTGAGGAGGTAGATGGGTTGGGAGGCGATGGGGTACTGTTTGGTGCGGGGGTTAGCGAGGGTAAGGGCAAGAGGGGAGGATGGGGGAAATGTGATGAACGTACCAGGCCGATGAGGTTGAAGATTAGCCAGGAGGGGAGGGCGCCGCTGTCGATGTTTCCTGGATAGCCGCTGACAGCGTCGGAATAGAACTGATCGACGATGCTGCGGCTCTGATTCACCGTCTTCCACTGAGACCCCGGTACATAATTGTACAGGAACGACGTCATGAAACTCGGCTCGTTGCCTGTATATTTCTTTGATCAGCATATCACAATCCATAGATTTTTTCTTCTTTCGACAACAAGTCTCGTAGGCGACAGCCGGCAGTAGGAACATACCTGGATTATACAGCGCACTCCCCGCGTCATTATTCGCATTCCCAAGCGTCCCTCCAAACCCCGGCAAGAAACTCGCATCCAGCCTCTCCACAAACTTCTCATCACCTCCCATGAGTTCAATCAATTTCCTCATATCATGCGGCGCGGCCGCAAACCCCGTCTCCCAAACCTTCGCTTCATAGATATCGCCTCCCCATCCACAATTCGCGCAAGTCAGCGGATCATAGTCTGTGAAATTCCACCCGCCATCACTATTCCTAGCTCCAGGAAAGCCGGTGAAGTTTCCTACGCCGGCGAGAGAGGTGTTGGCGTAGGGATTCCACTGGTTCTGCCACCACGACGCGCGCTCACGGTATTTGGCGATTTCGTCAGCGCTTTTGTTTAAGCCGACTGCGACGGTGTAGATAGCGTGGTCGTTTTGCGAATACTCGAGCCCGCGCGAGATGCTGCGTGTGTGGTTTCGTGTAATGAAATGCAAAGGAAGGTATTCGTCCAAGGCGCCGCGGCCTTCTTTGGTAGCGCCATCCGGGGCTACGGAATCGGCGTTGCGGTCGGGGAGAATGTTGGCGTCTTTGACCATGGCACGGTAGGCGGTTTCCCAGTCTATGTCTATGAGGGAGGAGTTGAGTTCGTGGACGCTAGAAGGGGAATTGACGGACCCGACGGATTTGAGGAAGGCATCCGTGAGGACCATTTCGGCGTGGGTACCACCTTGGACGCGCCCATTCCAGTTGGCGGCGCGGCCGATGGGGAGATAGCCTTCGTTGCTGAATATGGAAATTAGACCGGAGATGATACGGGTGTAGGTTGGGGTGAAGATGAGGTGGTAGAGAGGTTGGAGGGTGCGGTAGGTGTCCCAGAGAGTCTGTGGAACATGTTAGTGAAATACTCGGGCTGTTTCTTTTCTTTGGGGGGCAAGGGAGCGCTACATAGAAGTCGTCGTAATATGGTTTGCCGTCGTTCGATGTCCACCGTGGGTTCTCGAACGTCTTGTCTGTGGGCATCAAGGCTGAGTGGTACAGTGCAGTGTATAGCATTCTCTTGAGCGTCTTGTTGCTGCTCGACGCGCTTCCATCGTCCACAACCTTGATGGTGGAAAGGACTTTGTTTTCCCATTCCGTCCTCGCCTGCTCCACCGTATCCTCGAAACTCTGGCTTGGAGGAAGCTCTTTCTCAATGTGTGAGCATGCTTGCTCAGCGCTGATATACGAAATACCTATCCTCGCCTCAAGAGTTGAAGTTTCATTGTGGCTCGCAGAACTCAAGTCAGGAGCCCAGCTGAAGAGGGCTCCGATGCCCATCCCGCCTCCGGTGTACGTCCTGATATCATCATATGCGAGAGGAAAAGGCCTGTCGCTGAATGCGGGAGGGAAGGTATGGTCATATGGCCAACTGAAAGTGCCAGCTCCGATCACATTGCTGCTTCGTGATGGTTGAACATAGTTTGAGGTTGGTCGAAGCGACGAGCCAGGGGGTACTGAGAAGTTGCCACAGAAAAACAGCTTGTGATCCTGTGATTGCACCCAGCCGCCGGTGTACGTGGCAGAGCCAAAGTAAGAAGGCGATTGTGTAGCGTTCGCTGCGGGACGAAGGTGGAGATCACCAAGCTGGTATTTTTGCGTGTAGGCTTCTATGTCGTAGCTTGGGAGCACATGGGTCAAGTCAATCATGACATGAACATCTTCTGTTCGCGGAAAGGAGTAGCGAATGAATCCAGTGTGATTTGTTGCCGCAATGGAAATACCAATCCCGTTTAACAAGTGCGTCTGGAACATTCCGACTGTTGCCGTCTCTGTCTCTAGTGAACGATTCTGCCAGTAAGTCGTATTGTCGGCGAGGTTGATGGCGTCCAAATTACCTAATAGTGGCATCTGAGAAATGAGTCCGTCAGGTGACAGTTAGCTTGGCTGGAGAAGAGAGACAGTTTTGAAGGACTCACAAGTAGGGGCGCCTCCAGTACCACTGACATGTGTCACACTGATTGCAGTGACATTTCCAAGCGGGCTGAAGCCAGCGTTGGCATCTGTGGCGGTCCCATTCGGAATACCAATGTAGCTCGTGTCAATTCCCGCTTTTGCCATTCCCCAGGGAAGGGCAGCTCCTGGAAAAGCATTGCCGCTCGCAACGGAGGAGCCGGGGATGGACCCAACGGTGCCAATTAAAGGATCGACGAATTCATAAAGGGACGAGGAAGTAGCCGTGACACTTCCTGTCAAGAGGCATAGCAATTGGAACTTCAGCCAATATTCCGAGAGTCCAAAGGAAAACATGGCGGACGCAACAGCTCGCCCAGATGCTGAGAAAACGATAAAAAAGAAGAAAACGGTCAGCAAGACAAGATACTTGACGGATGCAAAGGAAATCAGTAGAGAAATAAGGTAAATAAGGCTGAAAGTGAAATGAGGGGAACTCCGGATCTACAAAGTCTATCTGCTCCGTATGCCAGGAAAGCGGAACGCTTGCTCCACACGGTGACCACACCCCGCTTTGAGTTCAATGTTTGGAGTGAGGGTGACGTCGATTTTAGCTCGAGGTGCAACAATAACGCAAATTTGAAAATGAGGATGCTGAGATGAATGAGCAGGAGAAAAGGGCTATCGTCCGAAATAACGTACAGGCGTTGATCAAATCCAAGTCCTTCAATACCTTCGAAGTGTCCAAACGGCCGACTGATCCGATGGGAATGGGATTGAGCAGCAAGAGGCTCAAAGACAGAGTTTCCGGTGAACTTCCGGAGAATGGCGGTCGCGGGACGCGTGTCAACCGTTCCAAGCCTTTCCCGTGATTCATATCCAATGCTGCTTCGTTGTTGTAGCCCTTGCTGTTGCGATGTGACGGCGAGGCAGCAGCCGGGGGATGGTGCAGAGTTTAAGCGTGGGTGGTGGTCTGACAAGTTCGCAGGCATTCTACAGTCTACGCACAGCATAGATCGGTGCACCCCCTAATTAACCTTGGGCCACCACGCTACCAGAGACATGGAGAAAGGCTTATGGAGTTCATTCTGAAAGTGAAATATATTATAGGTATCCTCGAACTATACCTTAAGAGAATGCCAAGTCCCTGGCCCCGCAAACAGCCTCAGTAACATGTGAAACATACAAGGTGTTCTAACTTCTCAGTCCTGAACCTCTATCACCCTGTCCCCTGAGTCAATAACTTGAACCACAATCGAGTTATTGCAAATCAAACAATACCACGCTATTACTAGAAGTCAGACGACCTAGAACGACTTTTGAGTCGGTTCAAGATGAGTGTCTGGAAGCTAAATACACGTAAGTGTGTTGTGAGTGACAAGACTCAAGAAAAGTCGGACTAAAAATGAGCGTAAAGTGCACCATAACAGGAATATGAAGAACCCGAGACCACTTGGTTGTTCTCTCCAATGAGAAAAACAGGATACAAACAATAAGGGTCCGTATCGGACCATGGGTACCCGACTTATTGAAGAGTCGGGGTGGTTCAGGAGGTGGCTCTTGTCATCGGGCCGAAGATGCCAACTGCCAACAGAAAGAATGATGGGCAAGAAAAATTCGGACTTTATTGGAGCTGCGGTGATCCGGATCCGGTCTTCCAAGCGATATGGAAGCGGTCGAGAGAAAAATCAACGTTATTCTCTCAAAGAACTTGAATGTTTGGGTAACAAAGAGACAATGGACATTCAGCATATCCCCGTTTCCGGACAACCATCAGTAGTTCCATACCCTTGATGTCTGCCTGGACTTTGCCCTTTCCTGGTTTTCTAGTTTTTCTTTTTCGTTGCTGCCATAGCTTTCTACGCCTTTTTGTTTCTCACACCAGACGTCATGGCATTGGCAGTAACTCCCGCGACGATCAATGGCGCGAAGGGAAAGCTCAGCGATATCTTTCTGGAACTATATCAAGCAAACAATAAATACAAAGCTTTACAAGAACAAGAATACGGGCTCGCAAGAATAACAGCAAGGCACATCCATCTACCTGGAAATAAAGAGCCGGAAAAGAACGAAAAGATCATTGGCCAGCTGCAAGGGGCTGCGGGTAGTAATGGTTCAGATTATTGGGCCATTCTAACTATAAGCGATACATTCGTCAGTACTCTCTTTGATGAAACGGGTGTTGAACGGCGATACCTGTTGGAGAATCTTCTCCAGGATTCAGACGTGATAAGGAGTATCAGACTCTTCGTATTGCTCCACAATGTCCCCGCCGAGAAAAACTACCGCTCCGGCCCAGCAAAAAGGACGAGCGACATGCATATGAGGCTTTTCAGCCAACGGCAAATTCTGATCATTCAAGAACAGTACCATGAACACACTGGGCTCATGAGCCCCGAGGGCTCAGTTGAAAAATGCATATACTACGATTCCGCTAGACCCAACGGGCACCCCGACATGGTCAACATCGATCAAGTCAGACTACACTCAGGCTTCACAGCATTCCTTTCTGAGCCAGCCAACCGGGAGAGGGTCAGGTGGCCCAAGGGTTGGGATTTTAAGCTGAGGCCCTGGCTGCCACGCCAGGTGAACGGCAGAACGCCTATCAACTGCAAGCAATGCAATCTTTTCTGCGATCCGATCCTCCCTAATCCCGCCGGAAAGAACGCCACAAGATGCAGCTGCGATTTCAGTAGACTGCTGCCAAACCAGAGATACCCAGGCCCCTTGGTAGAAATCTTCGTCCATCGTGCGGACGAGGATGGGGAATACTTCCGCGGGGCCAGAGCACTGCAGCAGATTCAAAGTGGCACAATCCTGGGCGAGTATACTGGTGTTGCGATTCCAGGGGACCAGGGAGACGATTTCATGAGGGACTTTGATGCCGATTTTCACTACGTATACCAATTTCACGTGGCCGATGGGTCAGGCGTGCCCACGTGCGGCATAACAGCAAACATAGAGGGTAACCGGACCCGATTTATGAATGATCCGACCAATAGACAAGAGTACCTCGATGCAGCTGATTCCGAGCTTGAAGCTATATTCCAGACTGCGCAGGATAATGCGAATGTGGAGTGTGAATTTGAGGTTTATGCCGGGCGGAATCGCGTTATCCTCAAAGCGACAAAGGATATCCAGCCTATGGACGAGTTGCTACTTTGGTATGGCGAGGATTATTTCCGTCCTGACCGAGAAAAGCATCAAAAAGAAAAAAGTGCCGAGGCTACTCGGGATGCTGGGGGTCCCGCTGAACGCAAGCGGTATGCTATAAAATCCCGACAGGAACCATACTCCCCAAAAAACAGAACTCGTGGCACCAAGAAACTATAAGACAGTCAAGGCCGTAGTATACCGTAAGAATAGAAAATATGGAATGTCTCATGCATTTTCCAGAAACTCCAGTTGAAATGACTTATTGCCAGTCTCAAAAACAATGAACTTGAAATTTGACTAGCAGAATCATATACACCCCCTCAAAAGAAAGCAGACTGTATAACAGCAAGGAACAGAGCTGAGTCTGAGAGTGATTGTGTCTGTCTCAGTACTGGCGTGCTTCGGAAGCAAATGAAATGGATGTAGAACAAGTTGGACGAGGTAGTCTCGATAAATGGAATTCGATGACAATTTGAGAACATACCAGTGGGTTGGTAGCTGGGAAAATTCGACTTTCCAAGACTGACAGACGGCAGAAGTTGCTACAACGAAGCTGGAGACATAAGAATAAGATACTAAGGGAATAACGAGGACGGAGACAATAAGACTCTGCTGAAACTGATATGACAAGAGCTGGGGACTCAACAACAGCAGAGTAGCAAATTTTTTTGGTAGCTTTGCAGTTCTTTCATCGTAGAAGAAAAGAGCATGCTGCATGTATGTGTACGCAGAAACAACGACAGAGACCATATAGCAAGAGGAGAAGTTTAGTCAACTGAAAATTGTTTGATGTTTCAATTTTTGGGCTTCAGCACAGGTGGCAGGATGGAGGCCTTTTGAACTGGTAGGCGGCCACGGCCATTTGGAGTGGTGTTGTAGTCTTGAGGAGAACTTGGAGAAGCGCATCGGTGAGATGTAAAATTTATGCAAGCTCGGGATTTCGGTACCCGACGGCCCCGTGTCGCGTAGGTACCTCTGTGCTGCACCTGCAATTCTTCATTCTTTGTCACTCCCAGCCCAGGAATGTCATCACGAACGCACTCAAATGTTCGACCATTGCAAGAAAGAAATCCCTCCAACGCCGCTCAGAACAATGCAGCAGCACAACCGCATTCATTCTAGACAATGCAAATTGTGGATGGGTTCCGAGCCGGAGTCGAGCTGTTCAGGGGAACAAAGGACGGTCACGTGCTGGTCACGATGGCTGCTTTCGGACAGCTTAACATCGCTCCTCTGGAGTTTCAGACAAATAAGGGTGCATCCGAGAGCTTCTTGTATACACAGATATCCGAATATGTGCATGATATTGTACTCGGGGTTATGTCGATTCAGTGAATGATTCGACAGTAATCGGCTCACGTTTTCTCTTTCGAAGATAGCTCGACATTATTATACCACGCAGTAAATCTCGATACATTCTCATTACCGTCATCGCCGCCAATGGTGAAAACCGAGCACTAGCAGTAAACTCGGGAGAAAGACATAGACCCGGTACACAGAGCAGGTTTCAGATCGTCCAAGATGCCGCCGAAAAGAAGGAGGGGTAAGAAGGGTGGAAATGGGAATGCAGGCGGAAACGGAGATGAGAATGGAGGCGGAAATGGAGGAGGGAATGGCAGCGGATCATCTTCTCCTGGAGCTGCCTCGGCATCTGGAACGAATACCAGTGAGAATAATCTCCAAGATGTACCGTTGTCTCCACCCAGGGATGCCTCAAACTCCAGAACGAATGCCAGCGAAACCAAGCCCGAGTCCGACTCCGATGATGAATTCCCCATGAGAACCTCACCATCCCAATCCACACCTCAACGTATACCTCCCCTAACCGTCACCACCACCAACCCCGACTCTGACTCCGATGATGAGTTCCCCATGAGAACCTCAACTCCAAGCAGAGCTGGTAATGGTCTTCGCCCTCCATCAGCAGGACCCGGTTCAAGCACTCAAACAACCCCACAACTCCCACAATTCTCACCGCCGACCGGACACCATGACCAATATAGCTCTGGAGGATCTTCGCCGCCCTCACAAGGCTCACCAGAACACACAGGACAGTCAGGGCCTCCCTACCCTCCCGAAGTCCAGCCGCCATCGCCTAGGCCTGATGATGAATTGCGAACTACCGGCGCTAGTAAGGATTACACACCGGAGGATGCTGAGAAGATTGAAACGGATGAGCAGAGACAAGCGAACCAGGCCCCTTATGCGCGTCAGAACTATTACGCCCCGGGCGGCCTGGCTGAACAGGTGGGAGTTTTCAGTGATGGGCCTCCAATGGAGGCAGCAGAGCCGATACCTCTGGTAAGTTGAAATAAATTCGTAAACTTCCAGAAGGTACTCCTGGAGCTTGTAGTGGCAAGTTTTTGACTAGATAATGCACCTCGGTTTTGAAATTCCCAAGAATAATCTCTCAGAACGACAATTCGAGGATGGAAAAGAACGCGAAATGGTGATCTCCTGGTTGGACAAATCAAGTTGAAACAGGAAGAGAGAAGCGTGCTAACCCTTTGATCGCACAGGAACCCCAATGGATACAAGATCTCAGAAATGAGAACTTCACAGCACCATCTCTGAGTCAAATGTCTCACGAACAGCTCCTTAAAGAAGCCTCTAGTTACATCAACAGCCAGTCTGACAAAAGCAATGGCAAAATGTTCAAACAAAGCGCTGAAATAAATCGCCTGGAACTAGGATTCGATGTCCGTAACCAACAATATCAGCAACTTCTCGACGATGCTCAGAACCAGATAGATGAGCAAGCGAAACTTCTGCAGGATGCTAAGAACAAAGAAGAAGACTGCCAGGAAGATAAAGCCCAGCTGAAGCAGGAACTTGAGGAGACTAAGCGAAAGCTTGAGGAAGTCTCCAAGCAAGACAACGACGACGACTGGACGATGACGAAAAAGCAAAAGACGGAACTTTCGAATGCCAAGAAGAGGGCGGAGGAGGCGGAGAAGAAGCATCAGGAGTTGGAAGCTCAACTGCAGGATGCGAATAATCGACTGGCGTCGCAGTCTTCATCCACTACTGAAGAGAGGGAGAAGATTGCGCAATTGCAAACGGAAGTCGAAGACCTTGGGAAAAAGAATAAGAAGAGTGACGAAGACCTGACGACGGCTCAAGAGAAGATTAGACAGTTGCAAACGGAAGTTGAAGACTTGCAAAAGAAGAATAAGAAGCTTGATGAAGACCTCACGTCGGCACGGAAACGTGAGAAGGACAAAGATGCGAAGATTCGTGAACAGACTAAACAGCTGGGCAAGCTGAATGAGCAGGTCAAGGAAGTCAAACAATGGAAGGACCAGGCTGCGATGTGGAAGGAGAGGTGTGAGAAGGGCAACGAGGAGATCACTGAACTTCAGAGAGAAAGGGACGTAGCGAAAAAGAACCGAGAGCTCGTCCAGGAGGACCTGAACGAACGTGTCGACCTGCTCTCGAAGACGAAGAGAGCCTTGGATCAGAGCGAGCAAAAGTACAAAACATTGCTGGCTGAGAAAGAAAAGGAAATCCGAAACTTGGGCGCCGTAAACAAGACTACTGAGACGGAGCTCGCTGAGCTGAAGAGCGCCAATGCCAACCAGCCCACGCAACCGACGCAGCCCATAATCAAACATGACGGAGGACCACTGTCTGCTCAAGAACGCATCGACTTCGAGACCCAAGTACGAAACGCCAAGATGGAAGTGCGAAAACTGGAGCTAAAGGTCCAACAGCTCGAAGACAAAAATAAGGACACGCTCAAGGTGTATGAAGAATACGAGCAAGACACGCAAAGCAGAATGTCCGACTATGAACATCAGATTGAGACTCTCTCAGCGCCAGGATCCATGGCAGGATCCAGAGCCGGATCTAGGGAGAGACCGAGAGTAAGCAGTCCCTTTGATGACGACGAGGACGATGAGAGCATTCGCGGGACTTTCGAACACACCATGCGCCAACTGATGAAGGCACTACGACGGGAAAACCAGAAAGCTCTCGAAGCGTCCGAGATGAGGCAGCAGCGCATCCAGGAGTTGGAAAGGGAGGTCGAGGCCTTGCAAAGCAGGTTGAACTTGACGACGGCTTCTGAGTACACGAAAAGAGAGCGCGGCACTGCTGCAGCAGATATCAGGCGACTAAATGGTGTGGTTAATGCAATGATGCTTGCTATCAGGAGAGAGGAAGTTGACCAGAAATGGACGGAGCAATGGTCCAAAATCAACCAAAGCGCACAAGAACTGGCTTCGAAGCTCGGAAGCACAACCACGGGCCTCGCCAACATGGCAGGTCTTGCAGATCTGCGCGAGAAGGAAATCCAATTCCTGGAGAAGAGACTGGCTGTTATGGAGAAGGATATGGCTGGCAGTAAGGAGGGCCGAGAGGCTGAGAAAGAGGCGATGGTGACGCTCACCATTCAAGCCAAAGCGCGGGAGGAGGAGTATGAGAGACAGATCAACGAGCTGCATGACGAGCTCAGGGATGGAAAACATGCGTGCTCGAATGAGAAGGGAGTTTTGCAGGATGAGATGGATGAGCTGAGAGCCAAGTACGAGGCGCTTGAAAAACGATCTCACCGGTACAGGGACGAATTGGCGGCCGCCAGGAGCCACGAGGAGACACCAGCACTCGTCAAAGTGAACGAAGACCTGAGACTCCAGCACGACGCCGACGAGAAAAAACTTGAGGACTTGGACAGGGCCGCCAGGGCCGCCAACTACCAAATGCGCGTGTACAAGGCCTACTGGCAAGCTCTGAGAGAAGACAATTACTACATGAGAGAAACCTCCCTGGACCTCCTGAGAGGACTGAAGAAAGAGGGACTCGTGGCCGAAGACTCCGACCCCATCTCCCGCGAAGGCCGACCAGCAGATTGGAAAAGGGAGGCGATGTTAGAGCTTGAACACATCGACGAGACGAGACCTGGCATAATTTCTGGCTACAAATTTGACCCCAAGATGGAACCCGACTTCCCGATGCCCCAGGAAGACTGGGAGAAACAAGACGATATCAACATGCTCAAGAAGCATTTCGAGGACAGGCAGGAAAAGGAGGAGCGTTTCATGGACTTGGATGAGGCGAATCATCGCTCGAGAATCCTAAAGCGCTCTAGCATTCTGGCGAGGGCGAGGATGTTGATTGTTGATGCAAACTCGTTCTATATCAAGCTTGAGCGGCTCTTTTCGATGCTCAATGCTAAGTGGTACAAGATTGACGAAGCAGAGGTTGAGAAGATTGCTAAAGAGACTTGGGAGGCGGGTAACTCGGTCAACAAAGCCCTGAAAATGCATGAGGGCGAGCCGCAAGAGTACAAAACCATTGCGGCTAGGACGGTTGCTGTGGCCAAGATGATGCTTCGCAAATGGCCAGATGCCATGGGCTGGGTGAGACACGCACTCCAAGACAAGTGGCTAGAGAACGCGGGTCTGGAGAAGCTCTTTCACGAACATGTGGCGGATTTGCACTCGTATATCATTACTGGCATGCGTATTGACGATCCGTCTTACATGACAAACATTGCTCCCGGAGAGTGTCGATTAGATGTGAAGGGCGATTTTCCCGACTTCCTGTGGGACTTTGACGAGCAACGTTATATCATGCCTCGTATCAATGGACGCTATGCGGAGATCCAAGAAGGGGAAGACGATGAACAGAGACCAGCCTACATCATGACGATACAAGGGGAAAGCGGGGAAGAGACGAAATATGTCTTCAAATTCCATGAGACAGACGAGCGCACCGGCTACGACCGCATCCCGTATTGGACCGGCGAATACGTCGATCTCGAAGAAGGCGAGGAGTGGGTACCATACAGAGACGGTGACAACGCCGACTTCTTCACAGACGAGAACGGAGAAGAGAGGCGGCAATTCCGCACCGACGGTGTCACTGGGGAGTGGATTCAGAGAGGGCACCGCAGGGTTTGGTATAGGTACGGAAGAGATCGGGATGAATTCGATAAGGAGTGGAGTTTTTACGAACAGTTTGATCACGATTCGGTCGACGGAGACAATGACAATATAGATTCCAGTTTGCTTTCTGGGAGACCGCCTTTGTCTCCCCCGGTAGATTGATCGAGAGAATGGAAGTGACTGAGATGGAGATGGAAGGGATGGTGGGGATGATGAAAAGGATCTGGATATCTCCGTTCTGATTGGGCCGCCTGCTTGACTTCATCACCGGCATCGAATATCGGTTAGCTCAAGTTCCATTTGTTTGAGACAGGCGTGTCCTTGTCGTTTTGGATATATGTTTATAGGATCTATTGCAAGACACTTGCATCTAGCCTTAGTTGAAATACTTCTCACTACCTTAGATCGCATCTAAAACAAGGATATCAGTATTTTACTTGCTTACCAGTGTCGCCTCATCCCCCAATTTCTTGCCCGGCTTTCATCACTCAACTATCTTCTCCGTAGGGAGGTGACTTAAAGTTCGCAAATATACTTATTAATCCCAAATCTCCATGTCGATATCAGACCTTGCTGTCGCTCCGGGTTTGACGTACCAACTACGCCTTCAACACCACTTTGCCGGCCGTCCCCGGGCGCTGAAAGGTTCCGACTCCTCTGCCGCCAAAGAAATTACCGGCAAACAACTCTAAAAGAGCTTATTTTGTACTAAGTAAGCTAGTAGCTCGAGCGGAGCAGCGCGGCGCCAGCTCTGAGCATAAATACAGCGCGAGCTCCACCCACCCTCCATCTTCTTCTCTTCCTTCTCCACCTACTGCGCAACTGCTGACGACGACACCGAATCGTTTGTTTACATTTTGAGCTCGCCTTCAAATACGTCCACCCTTCTTCTTGCTCTCCTTGCGCCCTGCTCTAAAGTACAGCATCGCCTCTCTACCCTAATCCCAACAGTCGATCTACAATGGCCTTCGACTCGGGCGGCGGCGCCAATATGCTGGGCTCCAGCATCGCTGCCGCGTCCAACCTCCTTCCCCTTCTTCACGCCGTCATCTTCATGCTCATCGTTGGCTGCGCAACTGCCATGTATCGCTCCCATGGAGTATCCCATAGGTTGCACGCCTTCGCGACCGTCTTCCTCCTCGCTGTCTTCGCCACCTACCTCTACCTCGACGACTTGCTGCGCAGCCTGCAACTTCTCTTCTTTCACCAGCAGCTCTTGACTGAACTTCCGATAAGTGAGGCCCCTGCGACTCTGAAGGCAGCACTGCTGGTCCTCCTCGCCTTCAGTGGCTTACTCACGCTTCAGACATGGACGAAGACCTTGTAATCTGCTGCTGGAACGACAACAACGCACAAGAATGTGGCCAAACTCCTGATGGCTGCGAAACAGCATGTCGCCACTCTCACTGAGCAAATGACGGCCATTGACAAGCAATTTGCAAGTCTGCTCACGACTACCCAGCTCGAGCAAGCAGCTCTCAATTTTAATGCGAGGTTCCGAAGCGATTTCCGTGTGGTTTCCGTAAAAGATCTCGAAGACTTGAAGTTTTGCATGATCACGTCATTTTCCTCGCTCGCAGTCTCCTATCAAGCAGCCGACGGCATCATTGCCTCCGTTACTGACGCCACCCTCACAATCGAGCGTTTCAACAGCACTATGGGAGCCCTAAGGACGTCGATCAGCAATCTCTCTACCAAGCTGGAAACTTCAAGTTCACTCAAAGCCATGCTTGAAACCAAGAGTCTCCGATCCGGAAGACTTCCCAATGAGACGAACCAAGATGTGTCGGTAGTATTAGCGGCTTACCAAGATCTGATGACAGCATTAAGGACGTACAAAATGCTGCTGGAGGTTCAGGAGAGATCAAGAACACGTTGAACGAGTACTTGAGTACCAAGCACATCTACAGTCTATTCTGCTTTCTACAAGACTGCATGCCCTTGCCTCCGGCAATTAGGGATATCACGAGGTTAACCGGCAACTTGCCGACTGTTGAAAAGATGGAGAACTTGCTTGGCGAACGTTTTGCTCAGACAGGGGAGCATAAGGCTTACACTTGCATGTAGATTAGCCACCACCACCAAGAAACACAAAAATAACTTGAAGATACGTTCTGTTTTCTTGCTAGTGAAACAGTGCACAGTGGACAAGATGGGATAATCGATGTAATCGATCCTTCGTTCATAACTTAATTCAGGCTATCCAGCCGTCACATTCATTTAGTAGTTTTAGATTCTAGCATCACCTCGAACTCTCCTAATGACTGTTTGTTGTCGAAAGAATAACAGGGGAAAGTGCTAAGCGAGCAGGATCGAAAGACAGGAAGAAAGCAAACCTCTGGAAATTTACGAGAAATTAAGCAAATAGGGGTTGAATTTAGGATCTTGGTCCTTGAATCCTACGAAAGTCAAGTCTTGATTCATCTCTTATCCGTCAACTTTCTTCTTGGTAGGAAAGTGAACTCTCGTTCACCAATCTCCTTGTTGTCCCCAAATCACCCTGTGATTGTCAGACCTCGCCGTCGTTGTCAGACCTCGCTGTCTTTGCCAGACCTCGCTCTCGGTCTCCGACAACTTCAACATCGTTTGCCAGCCGCTTTCAGGCGCTTAGATCTTCCGAGTCTTCCGCCGCAGAATATCACCGGCAAACAATTTGAAGCGGCTTTTCGCACTAAATAAGCGAACCGGTTGAGGCGAGCCGCTCGCGCAACTCTGGACATAAATGCAGCGCGAGCTCCATCCACTTCCAACCTTTTCTTCCTCCACACACTGCGCAACCGCGAACTGATTCTTTCTGTTCGCAATTCTCCTCAGTCCCCCTCCCTTCTGCCGTCTTCAATTGACAACACACGATCCTGCACCCAACTTCGCACAATCTCACACCGCGCCGACGCAATGGCTTTCGACACGATCGCCAAGATGTCTAGCCATGCGCTGCCTCTCCTCCTCGAACCCAACGCTCTTCTGTTCGCCATAGTCTCCGCCCTCCTCCTCTCACTCAAAAGTTGCGCCACCCTCATGCTGCGCAAGTCCAGATTGCGACCACGCGTCAAGGCCGCCATCACCGGTGCGCCCATCCTCATCGCCCTCTTGCTTTGGAGCGTATGGTACCTCGATCTCGTCCCTCATAGCTTGGATCCTCTCGAACACTTCGTCTTCAAGCTCCGACTTGAATGGCTGCTTCATTACGACACCGAAAGCCTCCTTCAGATCGGCCCGATTGCTGGAGAGTTGAAAAGGCACGGCATCGATTACTGCTTCGACGGTAGCTGTATATCGCGCAGCTTCAAAGATCGCCTGACTTTCAATATGTCATTCAAGAACGGTACCTACATGTTGTTCGACGACCCCGCCAGCTGGACTGTCCCCTTGGCAGTTTTGCTCCAACAGCGACACGAAACCGGCGATATCCAGCCCCTCTACATTCTCGTCCGAGATGGTTCGACTTTGTTTT
This sequence comes from Cyclaneusma minus, assembly GCA_037179335.1. Classification (NCBI taxonomy): domain Eukaryota; kingdom Fungi; phylum Ascomycota; class Leotiomycetes; order Marthamycetales; family Marthamycetaceae; genus Cyclaneusma; species Cyclaneusma minus. Next base: position 391,563 of record JAKZHN010000031.1, on the reverse strand, counting down.
GCCACTCTGTGGTAACACTATTTCATCAACTATCAGCTATGTCGGTCACCGAAGCTGTTAGCCGCATGGAGCCCTCTGCTTTTGCCGCAATTGTCCTTATTCTGGGTGTCTTACTCGTCGGTATTGCCCTTGGCGCTGTCATCTTGATCTACGTACTCAAGCTCTCATACCGCATCAGCCACATGGACCGCCAGACACATGAGACACCGATGAAGACCTTGGAACCTACAGTCAACGCGACAGCAACGGACGAGAGTGCTGGCGCAACTGGCACACGCTTGACCATTACGGAACAGCAGATGGCCACTCTCACCGAGCACATGACCGCCATTGCGAAGCAGGCTTCGAATCTTACTACCAAGCTCGACAAGGTAGCTACGGATCTTCGTTCGGACCTTCGTGCGGACTTCCGAAATGATCTCGGCGAATTGAAGAACGATATAATCACGTCCCTCACAGCCTCCGATCAAGCAACCGACGACACCATTGCCACTCTTGCTACCTCGGAAACCGCCCACATTATTGCTCATTTCGATGGCGCCATCGGACCGCTGAATACCTCGATTGAAAACCTCTCCACCAAGGTGGAAATTTCGGCCAACGACATTCTCGAGAAACTCGAGAGTCGCCCATCCACAAGGGTTCTTCAAGAGATGTATGATGATGTAATGAAAGCTTTCGCTGATCTACCGGATAATGAGGTACGTTTGAAAGAGCTGCAGACAACTTGCAGGCGAATCGCCGGTTTGTTCAGCATCTTGCAAAGTCGCGTAGACTCGCTCCCTACCACCGAAAAGATCACAGAGTTGATCCGCGACATTCCGACTGTTGAGTAGATCAAGAATCTACTTGATGAACGTTTTGATACCATAGCCACCGCTGCGAAACTCCGTGATGTCGAACAAAACTTCGCCCAAACCATTGGCCAGGTCCAGCAAGTTATCACCCAGAGTGTTGTCCAAACCGAGCGAAACCTCACTGAGCATATCAAAACTCGAGCATCGACCACCGCGATCAGCACTCTGGCCACTGCAGACAGCATTCGCGCCCTGGAACGACGGAGTGACAAGCTGGCTTCTGCCACGCAGCTCAAAGAACTGGGAGAGAAGATCTGCGGTGGAATGGAATATCTCAACGACGGCGCGGAAGCGGGACGACGTGCCTTAGCTGCTCTGCATACCAAGCTCGACACAGACTTGAATGATATCAAGTCTGGCATCAATAACCCGGTGGGTTCTGTTCATGAAAACTCAGACGGTCGTGTCAGCACATTCGCCAAAGCAAACCCAGCTCTCGTTGTGAGCCTGCCCGAAATCCCAAGCAGTAGCGCAGACGCTTGCGCACACAGCGATCACGGAGAAGTCGTGGGTGATAGCAAGCTCGTGAATGAGTCAAGCGACGCGACCTCGGTCATGGTATCGAGCTCAGCTTCACTGTCCCTCTCCGCTGAGACTGTATCGACCACGTCCGATCCCGCAACAAAAGCAGCTGATGCTGTCCCATGCTCTCCCACTTTGGAACCTTCGTCTACATCCACATCTTCAGTCGGTTCTACCAACGACGGCTCCAGCTCTCCTTCGCCAGAGCCGCAGATCGCCACGGCTGAAATTGATCTTGATTCTTCTCCTCCGGCTGCCCCGGAGTCGGGATCTACGACTGCCACTCAGATCGCAGCCGAGACCACCAAGGATGTGAAGTCTTCCCCAGCAATCCTGGAGATTACTCTGGCCATTCCCGCAACTAAGCTTGCCACTACCAGTAATGACATCGTCGAAACTGAATCTTCTCCGGGTGCATCGAAGCCCAGTCCCGTCCCTTCCAAACCAGCCCCCGAGTCCAGGACGACGGCCAAATGCCCCATCACTGGTCATTTACCAAGCCTGTCAGCGTCGATGTGGAACAATCAAGATAGCGACGAGCTTGCGACAGCTGTTGTCAACCCTGCTCCCTCATTTGGGCCCGACAAGCGAGAGAAGGAAAGCTCTCAAGTCTTCTCGTCACCGCCCCAAACTGCGTCTAAGCCCAAGTGTTCTCGTGCTACCCCTACTCCGGAACTTCCTATGACACCCGCCGCACTTCCACTTGCACCCAACAAGGCTGTGACTGAGCATGCTCTTCGTCCGGCTCCCCCGGACTCTGCTCCCACGATATCTCCTGCCACGCCATCCACTCCCGCAACATCGATTCCTGAAACCATGACACCAGCTGACAAATTTCGCGAGGGATCGATGTGGGGCAATTCGAGCGGTGGCATGAACAAGGCAATTGGACCCGCAAAAGCTTCGTCCGCGGTACTGAGTGGCAATAGTCCTCGACCTGGACAATTCATCGGAGCTTCTGAAAACATAGTTACTGCCTCCACCCTGCCCCCGATCCCTGATCACGCAACCCTATCCGAGACTTTTACCATTACAAGCGCCGTCCGAAACGGTAAGGACGCGCAGGTATCAACTTTGCGGGTTTACGAGGTGCCCGGCAAATTGTCAAAGGTGGAGATCTGGAACTTCAAGGGCAGGCCAAGCCACGAGTTTCTGTTGCTCCACAGCGCTACAATCTACTCCACGCCGGGTGATCGCGTGGTATTGCGTCTACCAAAAAGGTGCACTCGGTATGAGGGAGAGAGTTGGGTGTTCCAGATGCCGTATGAACGGTCGGCAAGAGAGATGAATGACGCTTTGAGATTTGCTCAATATGGCGAACTCGCCGACTTCAAGAACAAGAAGAACTGGGGCCCCACGCACACGGAGCAAGATGGTAAACAGTCCCGCAGCATAGCAGCCAGCCGTGTGGCATGGGTCTGGTCAGCCCATGCTGCCAAGGTGCTGTCTCTTGCTAGACCGTGGTCTTTCTCAACGGATATTGCTCTTGCTCTCTTGTGTGTTCCGGTGTCTTCCGAAGTCTTTCGAATCCTGAATACGGAGTTACGGCAAAATCCTGGCACTTCTGGTGGTCCAAGGGGTCGTGCTTTGATCTGTGGTGGAATGACATGGTTCGGTCGGTGTTACGCGGCGGAATGGCATGGTTCGGAGTTGGGTATGGAGGTACTTGCAAGGATGTACGGTTTACGATGAGTGTTGGGATAGGTCGAGGTCAGAAGCTGGGAAGGGCAGTCTAAAACCCACTCCTGCAAAGTGCGAAGAGTCAGAAGCTGGGGCTGGCAGCTTGATATAAAACCCACGCTTGTATGTAGAGTATGATAAAAAGAAATCATGAAAATCCATTCCAGTCTCTTCCTGAAGAAGCGGTGCATAACAAACAAGCCAGGCTGATCAATGAACTCCACTCGTCATTCAGCACTTCGTTCACAACTGTCACTTTCTAGCTCCACTTGAAAGCCTAGAGGCCGGGGAGCCGCGGCCTCATTTGTATCATAGTCTATTCATGTACGTTATCTGAAAGTTGCATTTAATACTCCAAGCCCAAATCGTGCATCGTCGAGCCTGACTCCCCGCGCATGTTTGGCTTAACCCACATGTATTCCCTCGCCCGTCTCAAACCTCCAATCTACGGGTACACAAGATTTCCCTGCCCTTCACCGTACATCTCCTTAACACTCGGCTTCTTCAGCGCCTCTTTGATCCTGTCTTCAGTAAGATGAAATTCATTGGGCAGATCGACATCATCCTTCTTCGCCCCCATCATCAACCTCGCCACCGCCTTCCCACATAACGTCGTATTCGGCATTCCATGACCATGGAACCCAGCACTTATCCACACCCCCTTTTTACCCGGCACTTCTCCCACCCACGGCCACTGATCCCTACTATACCCCAAGATCCCCGTCCACTGCGCCAACGGCTTCAGCTCTCCATTTTCCCCAATTTCCGATTTCGGGAGAGAGAGGTGTTGCGGGAGGATTTGACGCAAGTATTGCGCAGCGGCAGGGTTAATGGCCGAATCATCAGTAGTGCCGACACCACCATTAGTAGCGAACGAGCGACCGCCACCGAACATCAGTTCACCCCCGGACAGACCAAATGTGGACGTGATGAAGGGGAGTTGGATCAAGTAGTCTTCGCGGTCGGGGTCGTTTTGGGAACCGCCGAAGCCGTATGTCGCATGGAGGCGGTCTTGGATTGGCTCTTCGGATGGTGGATTGGCAACACCCATGGCAGACAAAGTGTTTTGGATTTCTTTTCTGTCCCACCCGGGACCGCTGCTTGCCTTGGGCGCGGGAGGCATGATATCTCGCATGGCTGAAAGGCGGTCGTAGAGCCCGTTGGGGACGTAGGCGGATTTGCGCGATGGGTGGAGACTGGGTGGTGGTGCGAGGGCGCTCATTTCGCCTTGTACGGGAACGATTAAAGAGGAGAATGAGGGGATGAGGTGGGATGTGTAGCCATTGGTAGTGAGTAGGACTTTTGGAGTGGCTATCATACCACGTTCCGTATGCACAATCCACGTCCCGTCATCCAGCGACTGAAGACTCGTAACAGGAGTCTTAGTTTGCAGATTCAGCGTCTTCTTCCCGCTCTCGGCTTTCGAAGAGACATCAGACGAAGAAGAGACCTCATACTTCTCTAGCATCTTTTCTAATAAGGCACAGACGAACTTGTACGGCCAGAGACTACCGGCGAAGGCGGTTCGTACGGCTCCGACAGCTGTGGGAACCCGGAGATCTTTAAGACTGGGGTTTGTGCTCTCGGGGTTTATCAATGTTAGGTTTTTGCCGAGATCGGGAGCTGTGGCTTTGATGTTGGTCACGGCGGCCACGGCTTTGGCCCAGGCTTCGGCGCTGTAGAAGGCGTGGCATGAAGGGGCTACTTTCCAGTCGCAGTCAATGGAGTATTTGTTGACGAGCGATTGGACGTGTTCGAAGTTGCGGATTTCGAAACGGCCGATGTGGGGTGGCTTTTCGTAGAGTAAGGGCTGGCAGTGGCCGCCGTTCTGGAGAATGGGTCAATCAGGTGATCTTTAACGAGAGAGAGAATAACAGCGAGAGAAGATAGCAAGACACAAGCAACACGATTGACAGAAGAAGCCTTGAGCATGGAATTGCTTCGTATTCGCGGATGCAAGTGAGAATGCCGTAGAAGACAAATCCAACAGGTACAAGAAACTTACCCGTCCTGTAGCACCCCAACAAACCTCTCTGGCCTCCAACAGCACAACATCCAGCCCTTTGCCGTCTGTTAGATCAACATCATCGGCGTCATCCATGCCCATCAACTCCCAAAGCGCTCTCACACCACAAATGCCAGCACCCACGACGACAACATCAGCTTTGGTGGGCACATGATCAGTCGATCGTCTCCCAATCAACTTTTCGTTTGGCTGGCTATGCCAGTAGCTGTGCGAAGGATTGGGATGCGGCAATGAGGCCTGGGGATGGTCGCCGTCGGATGAACGAGAAATGGCCATTGCTGCTGTGTGTGACTTGTGGCACGAGTTGTTTTCCGGGAGTCGATATTTTGGAACTGAAGCTGAGATCACACCACGAACTGGGATTTGGGAAGATAAAGGAAGATGATCACGGGGTCCAAACGCTCGAAGTCGACGGTGTCCAACTGCGAAGCCAGAGTATCTATCACGAGCTGGAATTTTGCACTGGCGGTGATGACGAAGAATCAGTCGTAGTCGTCGTCGTCGTCGTCGTCGTCAACAGAGCAGACAATTGGATACCTTGCCTTGATGTACAAGTAAGTACCAAAGGGCGTGAGGTTGATTCGGTGATAAGACGATGATGCGGGGTGATGTTGCATCCCAAGCCGATCTCCGAAAGAGCTCCCCTCCCCGAAGATCTACCGCGGAATCGGATGAGACCCATCTGGGATGGATCGGCACCGCTACGGTGTCGAAGAGAACCAAAGAAATAGGGAAGAGGCGGTCGGGTTTACTATCTGCTAAATCAAACTCAAAGATAGACTACTGGAAGCCAGCGCAGAAGTCAGCAGACCCTTTGTGCCTTTCCTTCAAACCTCGGAAGCTCGCCGATGCTGGACGAGATCACTGCGGACAAGGGGATATCGGAGTCGGCCGAGAGGGAGGTAGAGCTATCAGAGGGCGGGGGAGAGAGAAGGGGAGAAAATCAGTTGAGAACAAAGAAGCAAATGAAGAAGGAAAGAAGGAAGGTCAAAATATGACCACAGAAACTTGTAACTCCAGCAAGCAGACGTCTACTGGAGTCAGAGAGCACTACCTATCGAGTAGTCGTCGCTATGGGCCTTTACTTTCTTCAAAGACATCTGTATATTGAGCAAACATGCCTTGTCAACATTTCCGCGCCCCGTCGTGCTCGTCGTCATACGACCGGTCAGTCCATTCTTTCCGCGAAATACGACAAGAATTTCCATGAGACATTCGCAGCATCCGCGGCGTGAACATCCCCAGACCAGTCAATCCCTCAATCCCACCGGCTTTCGAGATATTGAAGTCGCGGTGCAGCCATTCCAGCCTTGCCTCTGCCAAACGGACAATTCGCATATTGCCAGCGGCCAGCCCCGAAAGCTCGATATTCCTGCCAAGATACTCTGAAAGTGACAGGTCAATATCCATCCCGCGGGATGGAAAGTGGCTATGAAGCTCAACTTCCCACCAGACTGGTACATCCCGCGGGATGAGTTTGAGGGTTGCAGTTCGTCGGAAGCAATCCGAAGCACGACGAAGGAAATAGAGTAGCGGTGAAATCCCCAAAACCGAATGGCTGGCTCTTCATTTGCAATAGGGCGCGGCATATAGTTCGTGATAAGAGATCGCAAATATGGATGCTTTGCTGTCATCTAGCGTGGCCTGTTGGACGCCTCACTGTTCAGACACCGGAGGCAGGGGGAAGTACCAGGTAGATTGTCGCCAGAAATAGCAGGTGTTCTTGACGAATAGACCAGTTCCGGCGTTGGCAACGTCTATATTCGAGTCCCCATGGGGTTTCGAGACATGAGCTGGCAAGACAAGACATGAGCTGAGCTCGAGGCAGCTTTGCATCATGCCTCGGATGAGCTGAATGCTGGAACCGTACGGATGTCGGACGCACACAAGCTGCGGACTCGAGTTGCTCTTGTCCTCGTGGAAAACAATGGCGTTGTAATAAAGTGTTTCAGCCAAGGATCTACAGGTACCGTCAGTCGATGAAGCCAAAACATACCAGTGTTGAGTGACAGTGACAGTGACATACTGAGCGCTTGAAGTCCCGGTGATACCAGGTCACTACCAATCAACGGTCCTCTCGTCACAGGAGTAGAAATCCTCCACGAACCAAAATCCACGACTCTTGTTCCCAGGCCTCAGGCCCAACACACAACAATAGCCGGAACACCATTCCCGATCTCAGAACTCATATGCATCTGCCAAAACCCCGATGCCCAGCTCCGTCCTCGATCCACACGGTCGTCTCCACTTATGGTCTCCCAAAACCGCAATGAATTCATATATAGCAGGCCCTGCAGACGCAGTCCAGTCATGATTTGACGCCCTGCAAGCCCATATGAGAAGGAGACCGGTCACAAGCCGTGACCGGAAGCAACTCGACGTTCCGACAAGCCAATGATCGATACAGGCGTGTCCGTTGCATCAACCGGGAGTTGTTACGCACGTCCGATTGTCTGATGCCGCCGCTGTTGTACTGGCAGAGGCTGCATACATACTGCTGCAGTCACGGGGATATGGCTTGCTACAGGTAGCAAATGCAGCAAAGAAGTGGCTTGGAAATGTAGGCGCACTTAGCTGGATACAGGTACCAGCTCCCTCTCGGAGAATTTCGTGTAGTAGTGCGACGAGTTTTTGGAGCGACCTGAAGTGTGTTGCTCAACACTGGCATCGAAGGAAGAAGCTGGTTTTCCGGCATTCTGATTCGGGGAAATACACAGCGATGTGACCATTGGGCTGGGAATTCGGGATCTTTCAGGCTCGGGGCTTGAGCTTCGAAACGTATCGGTACATGCAACTTCCCGTGTAGGCGCATCGGAAGGACTGCCGCTGATCCGCGGGAAGTGTCAGTCGGAAGCCTACTTTTGCAGAAAAGCAGCTTCTTCCGAGTCGAGTTGTGAGTCACGCAGAAACTTGAAGAAAAGATCTAGGTAGGATTGCATCGTGTGGTGATGGTGTTGTGTGACCTTTGGTTGCTTCTTGCGCACGGGGAACCTTGCGCCAACGAAGTTTGCTAGATCTTGTACCAATGTACATTTTCATTCTTTGGCGATGAACATGGCGCATGCTGGACCGAAATGCAGAAAGAATGGAAACAAAAGATCCGGAGGAGGCCGATGGGTTTGGCCCGGGCATGATCCACTGGCAGTTTTCTTCATCTTGCAGTCTGCAGATACTGGCTGCAGGGGAATGTCTTCACAGTGGCCAGTCTCTTCCGGGCGTCCCATGCGGGTGCATCGCAGAAATTCCTGCAAGATGGCTGGGGAAAGAAGCGTTTGCTTCCCCAGTCCGGGGATTGCATCAAGGCCAATAGAAGTATGCTCTGGGGAGGAAAGTTGACGAACGAAATGCACAACACATCCTCTCCACACACAGATCACTGTATCTGAATCCCGTACGAGTCGCCAGCGAGGATTGGTCGTCAGAATGTTTCGAAGCAGAACAAGGATGTACTTCAGCCCAGACCTGTGTGCCGTGTCCTGCGTTGTCCTACTAGGACTCGATGCTGTGCCGTTCGAGGACCTGAACCCGGTTTCTGGGACCAACGCATGGGTGGTCTAGGGTACAATAATCATTTGCTGCAGGATTGGAAGGGTGATCGCGGGCACTAGAACACACGAACAACCTCATTCTTCACCTGCTATGGGTCATACCCAGTTGAGGCTCTGCCGCTCTGCCACTCGAATGCTGCAAAGTGACGAATGCCACGAAATGGCCACTCACCGTAGTCATTCGGAATTCGGCTTCGAGAAGCATCGTGACCTCCTAAAACCGGGTCGAGAAGCACAACATACCTAGCTAGGTAGGTAGGTAAAACAGAGTGGAAAGACTTGGGCAGCTCAGCCCCAGTATTATCCGTCTCATCAGATTTTCTGGAGAAATCTCGTCACATATTCGGTACCGTGGCTCTGGGCAGCCGATTCGGGGTCGAGTCCTCGAATATTTCGGGCCGGTAGTGCAGGATCTCGGACGAAGATGCATGGTAGGATTAATATAGCAGCTAAGCCCTCGGGTGGAAAGCCTCCTGCTTTTGTTCCGAGCGGGTACGTGAGCGAGAGAGGAGACGTGCGATAAGATTTGTGGATTCGGTTCGAAGAATACGCCCTTATAGCCTGTTGAAAAGGGAAACATGCGTGAGCTCATATCCGCAACCCACAGGGAGAGTGAGTACATATCTTTATTTCCGTCATAATTCTGGTGATATATCATATTTCTGTCCAAGCCGTGCAGGAAGGGCAGTCCTTTGACCGGCACAAAGACGTCGTCAAGCGGCGGTTGAGAACCCGTCTGCAGATGGCTTTATTCTGGGGAATTCAGCCCTCACGAGCCTTTCGATTTGCTAACAGACCCTGGCAACACCTTATTGTAATACCACCTGGCGCCTTTTCTTGCATATTGAGCTGGAAAGCCTGGCTAGAGAGCGAAGATTAGTGATATGGTTCCATGAAGTTGGCCCTTGTGATACAGGCGGAGATGATCCTAAGGTTTCATTAGCCCCGCTACATTGCGTAAGGGACTGCCGGCGAGCGAATGAGTATACTTCGGAAATCTAAAAACATTAGCTCGGTGGCAAGGCTGTAGAGCCCTATAGGGGGTAACCTACAGGTAAGGATGCTCAACACACATGCTCGAACGACAAAGAGGCCGCAGATGGGTACCAAATATGACAGAAGCGCTTTGTCGGATTCATGCTGCAGCAGCAAAATCTTGTGATGCATTCCACCACCTTTAATGAAGATGTTCCTGAGTAGAATGGGGAGATGGCGTTCTTTGGCCATCTATAAAGAGCGCCACTCCCTTCGAAGATCTGCCTTCCATCAGCTCAGCGTGTTTGTATCAAAGCCTTGTTCATCAGACTCACCAAAGACCACAAATCTCCAAAGACTCGCAGATCAACAGCTACGAAGAAATCAAAAAGGAAGGATCTTCGACCATCGCACCAGTAAGTACTTGCCTCGGTTGCCCTCCCCAAGTGCAGCAGTTCTGACCACAGATTCAGGAGAACCAGTCCCAGCACAAAATCCGGGGAACTCCTTTGCAGCATCCCCAAAACCGCACAAGTGCAGTGCCACCTCAAACCAGATCAGTGGAACCGAAATCCGTCGAGCATCGCTTGCCTTTCCCCAACTTCTCCAGATTCGCGTCATACAACATCAAAGTAAGCCCCAAACTCGTAAATCTGCGTGGGGGGAGCTAACGTCCAGTCAGGCTCAGACATCCCTTGTGCTGCTATATCTTCCAAAATGTGCGACTACGAGCAGTATCTCTACCAGGATTGCAAACACATCCATACCCGGCTTATGTCTTACTGCCACTTCGCACGCTGCGATCCCTATCACCAGTGCTATGGAGTGAAGGTGTTGAAGAAGGCATGGCCGCAGACTGGAGTCTGTCCGAAGTGTCTGGAGGGGCGGAATCATTCATGACTACGATCTTTCGTTCATTGGGTCGGGGAGCAAGATGTGGTTCGCCGATCCGGACGGTTGGAGGAGAACAGTCGTACGGTGATACGTTTTGTGGGGAGTCAATGGGACGGCGTCTAGTCGTGGGTTTTGACTGTGGATTCCCGCAGGAAATTTGGTTGCAGATTCTTGGCCCGTTCGGCATTCCTTTCATTGTCCTTCGTTCCGAAGACGGTGTCCTGATGTCCTTGGTAGGCAGCATGGAGGCGTGAAACAGGAGCCTTAGTACATATCTCTGGAACACTTCACTCACATAGACAAAAGTTGGTAAAATAATGTACCGGACTGCTTGAAGCCTTGCTGTCTCCAAATCAGTGCATTTCCAGTATCTCTAGCCTGACACGCGAGCCACAATAGGGGAAAGAACAACAGCAGAGACGTCGAAGACTGACAAATAGGAGGAATTTGTAATTCGAAAGACTTCTTCTCATTGGATCGAAGATCAGCATTCGTACGAGGACGCCAGCTCAACCCCACAAAGCCACCAAATTGTGGCTACGTAGCATTCGTAGTTCCTCAACGGCGACACCTCAACGCCCATAGGTCAGCCAGTCAAAGCCTGAGGCGACAAAGTGTTCATGTCGCAAGATGTCCCGGCTGCTGATTCCTGCATTCACGAGATTGTGCAGAAGAAAGGGACTGCAGACGACCGGCCCGTGTAACAGAGATGGCGCCAGGAGAGGCTCAGAGCGCTGCTTTGGCGGATAGTCAGAGATTCGTAGCGCCTTCAACCTTGCCTACGATGTTGTAGCGCTTGGAGAAGTACGTGTACCAGTCATTCAGCACACCCTTCTCCTTGTCGCTGAGGTCGGACCACTCTGGTTTCACGTCCTCGGCCTTGGTCGAAGTCAAAGCCAGAGCTCTAGAGGCATCGTGGGCCGTGAACACTACATGACGGAGATGTCAGCTCCGAGGGGTGAAAGCAATGGTCTGAAACAACTGGTCGAACGAGTAGCTCGTACCGGAGTAAGGCTTGCCGGGCTCGTAAGCATCTTTGCCAGTTACGTCAAAGACAATGCCCTGGAGAGCAGAAGGTTAGTAGAGTCAACCTGTTAAGGTCGAGGTTGTGGGTGGAGTGCAGACCTTGATTGCAACATAGCACGGGTAGCCATTGGTACCTGCATCGAAGGTCAGCAACTATGCGGGATCGCATTTTAAAGTGTCTTAGAGGAAGAAGAGCAAGGTCAGTACCGTTGCACTTTTCAAGATATTCCGGGCTGATGGGATCGTCTTTGGGGGGGTTCAGCTGGACCGGGGTCTTGGGCTCAAATTTGCCGGCCATTTTGTCTGTAGGGTAGGGAGTTCAAGAGTTGAAGGGAAGCTTTGGGGGTGAGTGATTCGTGTCTATTGCTATATATGTTTTGGGGGTTTTGTGAAGTTGGAGCTGGAGCTCGAAATGTTTCGCCTTCGCACCAAAAGTCCGTCGCTCGTGCTGTTGCAGCCTTAGGCAGCCACAGCTCTTCGCGTCATCGTGAGAAATCGCCTCACGATCGACAGAAGCTCCCATTGAAATGATCCACACTCCAAGAAATCTTCATCGTCGACTCCAACATCCGCCGTCTCGCCCCTTTCCCACTTTTCCTTCTCCCTTACATGCTCCCTCTCTCTGCCTCCCTCCCAAAATACACCGCCATCTGAGCCATGGTGCCTACGCTCTCCTCCTCAGCCATGTCGTCTGCCATTTCTGGCGCAACACGACTTCTCGCCCGCTCCCTCCCCAAGCCTCAAGTGCGACAGCAAGCCTTCTCCAGCTCTGCCCAGCGACCAATTGCACCTCAATGCATACATAATTCGAGGCCAGGCGCAAAGCCGCGATGGAACGCAAGCCACTCCTCGCAGTCTCGGCGGCACGCTTCATTCTGGCAGAACACCAAAACGCTATTCAAAGCCCACCCTTTCTCCCTGACCACAGCCGGTGTCTTTCTTCTTTTCGGCACGGGCGCACTGGCATATACAAACTATTTTTACTACAGCTACATCATCGGAGCCTTCCACAATTATCCCGAACCTCTTGCAAAGGAGCTTCGAAAGGCTCTGTTCTATACCAACATTCAGCCGAATCTCAAAGATGCCTTGAAATACTACAAAAGGTCGTTGCGAGTCTCGCAGGAAATTGGCATGGACCAGTTCTCGGATGAAGTACTCGGCATCAAGATCCACCTGGTCGGCCTTCTCGAGAAGCAGAATCAGTTCCAAGCCGCAATCCAAGTGCTGGAGATGCTGAGAGCTGATTGCCTGAGATGGCTCGAGGAGATCGGCCAGAAAGAGGGACGAGAGGGACAAAGGACAAGCGTGCTGAAGAAGACTGTCGGCATCGCAGCCAAGCTCGGTGAGCTGTATAGTTGCGAATATATCCAAGATAAGGAAAACGCCGAAGAGAGGCTGGTTTGGGCGGTGGAGACCGCTCTGAAGGAAAAACAGAGAAGAGATACTGAAGGTACCAAAGAAGGAGAGGGCGAATGGCTATCTGCTGAAGAGCTTGGCGGCGCGATTGAAGCCCTCGGCGATCATTACGAGCAGAAGAGCCAGCACTACCTTGCCGCACCGTTATATCTTCAAGCAATTGCCTTGTCGCCGCCCCAGAGCTGCCATACGGCAGTATTAAGTGAGTTGATCTTCGATGCCATATTTCTTTCATGACGAATAAATGTTGTGGCTTCCCTCAAGTCTTGACCAAGACTGTCCGACGACCCCGGGTTTAGCATTCGAAGCTCAGCCCGCGGTGTTTCGCTAAGCGTCCGCACCATGGTCCTGTCTGGCCTCCGTCCCACATTGAACAAACTTCGGTAGCTATATTTTCTGCCCACTCGAGCTAACATGATTCTCACAGTGAACAATCTCTCCATCTCCCTGGCGCAACAACTGCAGCCCCCACAGCCAGGAGTCCCAGCTGTCTCTCGTCCGGAATTAGTCTCAAACGCCAGAGCATGGGCCCAACAATCGCTCAACATCTGCTCCAAGATCAAATCTCCAGACCGGAGTAATGAGTGCGATGTCGCCTGCGCCGTTGCGACCCATAATCTGGGCGAATTTGCCGAGATGGACGGTAATATTGCCGAAGCACGACGACGCTACGAGGAAGCCAAAAGTTTGGCGAAAGCGACTGCATTTGACGATGGTGTGAAGATGAGCGAGGAGGGATTGAAGCGGATACAGGGTAAATGAGCAACGAGGACACAGACCAAAACACAAGCATACAATTCTTCCGTCCTCGGCACATACCTCCTGCCATGATGTACAAGAATGGGTTGAGTTCTATACCATCTATATTCCCATTTTTCATTTGATGCCACAACATCTCATACTGTGCTATCAGTGCAAACCAGCATTTGGTCTATCGACTCCAATAGACCCATACACCGGGGCTAAACAGGGCTTTTTTGACCGATCAGTGTTATCTGGCTCTCATTCCCTCCGAAGAACAACTTACGAGAATGCGCGGTGCTTTTACTATGAGTCGCATGCCAGTGCGTGTGTGCTCTCTCCGTCTTCTTACATTTTCTCAAGGCAGGATCAACGTTTGAGAATGCTTAAGAGTACGCCCTTACGTTTACACGGCAGGCAGAGAATGGTGTGCACTCACTGTTGAAGTTTGAGATCGAAGGTCACGCAAGCAGCAAAGGTTTGAAAAGTAGTAGGTCAAAATTTTCATTAAATTGCTATGCTATGTACATGCAGATTCCAACAAAACCGCTTAAGCCATTATTTTACCACCGCCCTGTCCGTTCCCCAATCTTCTCTGCGACGAATTTTACAAATGCAGCTGACCAGATGACCCAAACATTATCTCATTCCAAGTCGTTCAAAGCTTGCGCTGGCGTTATCGACATACTCGAGTTGGAGCTGTACTTGGCAACGATGTCGACAGGAGAGAGACTCAGTGAGGGGTAATTTACCAACCCTGAGCACCGGCCCAAGCGCCGAAAGCACCCTGGCCCTTGATGCTGGATTCGCTTTGGCAGAATCCCTTGAAGTCGGTCTTGCCACCGAATCCAGACGAGGAGCAGGTGTTGGTGTAGGTGGTGATGCAACTCTGGGACTTCTGCTGGCAGGAACCCTGAGCCTGAGCTCCCTTGGTGGAGCCACCGCTGACACTGCCGTAGTTGCCGGATTTTGCGGAGCCGAAGAAGCCACCGTAGCTGTTGGCGACGCTCTGTTGAGCACCACCTTGGAGGTTGTACTTGACACCGGCCTTAGCCTTCTCAGAGTATTGGCACTTGTTGCCCCAGGAGGTGGTAGGGGTGATGACTTGACCGGCGCTTTTGAGGCATGTGTTGAACGTGTTGCTGAGCTTCTGCTTGTGGTGGTCATTGAAGCAGCTGTACGAGCTCTCGAACTTCGTCTGCATGGTGGACATGAGCTCCTGGAGCTCGCTCATGAAGCTGATGACGATGAGGAGATCGGACTCGGCCATCTGGACAGAGATGGCGTATGTGGCCTTGGTCATGTAGTCGCTGCACGAGGAGAAGTGGCCGGAGAGGGTCTTGAGGCAGGTGTTCATCGAATTGAAGTGATCCTGAGAATCGCCGCCAGAATTGACTTGGCTAGAGATGGTGTCTAAGAGACATTAGTATGTTTCTCAAAAGAGGGTTCCGGGCGAAGGCGACATACCCATCTCCGAGAAGCTGGCGTAGACATTGGTCTTGAGCGTGGTGACCTGGGTCTGCATGTCGCCGCAGGAGTACTGGTCGCCACTGTTGCCACGCTGGTCGAGACCTGGGGCAGCGAAGACAGAACTGCTCAGGGAGAGTGCCGCAATGGCAAGGGTCTTGAAGAACTGCATGTTGAAGACTTGGTGAGAAGAAAATGAAGCGAGTGAAGGATGCCGAGGCGAATATGGAAGCGAGTGGAATTGAAGAGGATCTTCTGAGATGATGGTGAGCCGAGTGGATGAAGAAAGAAAGGTATGAGGGGGAGATCTTTCAAGTTCTTATAGAACTCATGATGAGAGCGTCGCCCAGCGTCGCCCAGCGTCGCCCAACTCAAATATTTCGTACCCTTACTAACGTTAGTGGGGCTAATTTTAGATTGGCGTTCTCGCAAACCTATTTTGTTCCTGACTGGCGAAATACTAGTAGGCTACAATTGCCTTCCACAGCCACCGCCATACATTTACAAGGTGAGAGTCCGAGGGCTAAGGAGCCTCGATGCAGGCTCTCGAATTGGCATTAGCCAACTCGCACAGGCCTGCCATGGCATTCGATCGGCCCCTTTTAACTTTACCCTGAGCTCACGCTCCGCTCAGACACATTGTCCGAATTCAGACATCGCGAGGATTTCTTTTTGAATGCATACCTATGGTTGAATCTGAGTATTGACAGCGGTCTATCGACAACAATCTCAAGTGCATCGCGCTGGTGAGCACAACGCAGTGGAATATCAATAGGCGCATTCTGCGGGAGGTCCGGACGATCTAGAACGAGTAGTTCCGCAGGATTTGTCATTTGTCAACTCTTATTTTGGACCGAGAGGACTGGACTGCTAACACTGCCACAGTGCAAGTGGTCTCAGGGGACCATGAGCCACAACGGTCCCCGGCTTGTACGGGCTTGTGGCGATTATGAAGATTCCGGCATTCTGTATCCTTGGCGCAATTCTACTTGGATCTTTTCCGTCGAGCTTACGTCATGTATATCTCGAAATTGCAAAAGTGGAAATGGGAGTATCTTGCCGGCGCTCCATCATTCACCTTGGCGTACATATAGCAGCTACGACCATTTTTCAGAATGGGTATCCGGAACGCTCGATTTTGAAATTGGATCCCCCGACCCCTAGCGATATTTGCTGACGGGCTCACAGATTGACGAGGCGTCGAAAGACAAGACATAATTCGAATACGACTCTGCACTATTAAATGTATATATTGCTATTCGGCTGATCGACAGTTTAAGCTTCTGCTTAACACAAGCGTCTTGGACTTCAATGATGAATGGAGAGTTCCCCGCCGTGCCTATCCCCTTTCAAGCCTGTCTCCACGATTTAGCTCCCTCTAAACCCGCCCCTAGAAAGCACACTAGTGCAGGAACGGGCCAGAGAATGACATTGGACACAAGGGATAGTAGGGGCAGGGACCTCGTCACAGCGGGAAAGCATTGATCCCACTGGCGTTGCTAGCTGCGATGCTGTTGCGGCGGTTGAAGCAGTGACGGCGCTGGGGGTAATGCCGCAGCTAGTATCTGTGCGAACTCCTGTGATGGCCTCTGCATCTCTAGCTTTGCCTTATGTATGGGATAGTGCGGTACTTATCCCGCGGACAGCCAGCCTCCATTCTATATCCGTGGCCTCGGGGTGTCGCGTGTGGAGCTGCATGCGGATTTGCGGAAGTCCGAAGGTTTTTCGACTACGAGTGTTCTCCTTGTGGAGCGGCGATGTTTTGTTTTTCTGTGGCTCGAGGTGAGGGGTTGACAATATATCGCGATGCTGATGCGACTGTGGACAGAGCGGAGGTGAGTTAAACATCGATTTCTGCTTTTGTAAAGGGTTTAGTAGGCCGGGAATTAATTCTGCCCGCTGTCCGAAGGTTATGGGGGTACGGCCAATCATGTACTATACGTGTAGTGGAAGTCTTGAACTTACAGAGGAGCATTGTGACTTATTGAGATGCTTGGCGTTGACGGGTCACTAAACTCTATTGGAAGCGGAAGTTGATATCGAGCTTTTTCGGCTGACTTGTATCTAGGTAAGGTAGTCTTCAAGCTGAACGTGTTTGATGGCGGCACGTGTAGCGACAGTTCAAAAGCAGCCGGGTCCCGAAGGACAGTTCTGGTCATTACTATCTAGTATATATGCCTCCCTACCCTGCACCGTCAGTGCATCTCCTCACAGCACGGCACATCTTCAAGACCGCAGTCCGAGTCGCCGGAAAGGTGAAAGTCCAAGTTTCCGCCCGATTGGCTTACCAGTCCTGAAAGATAGGTGGTAGGGTATCTTACGGCATAGCCGGCCGGCCTCGGCACCTACGACGACTCTCAAAATATACAGGGCGAACTGAAAGGTCTATTCTTGTCACTTCTCGCTGCCCAATAGGTACATGTATGAAGAGCCTTTTGGTCTTCCTCGCAGCCAGGGACCGCTGTCGTCTGCCACTTACGAAGTTACCATTCCTTTGAATCGGCTATACGAAGAGCGTCATATTTTCTCGGTTTCATAACTCTACATGTAGCATTGGTCTCTGAAGTATACTCCTTCAAAATCAATGTATTTTCGTTGTCTCCTCTGAACTTTCATTCACGTCAGCTTCCCTTTCGTTACAACATGTCATTGAACCTTGTATCTGTCAGGCGGGATTGGGCCCGCGATTTAAGGTGGCAGCATTGGTTGACAGCACAAGCTCAATTCCAGAAGCAACATGATGGTCTAGATCTCGATCCGACGTCATGCTTCATGTTGTCCTTCACTTGGTTGACATATTGGGCTACGAGACGTCCCTGGGCATCGAAACATCGTTTGACATGGATACATCTCGACGAATCGCCTCACTCCTGCTGGCTTACGGGATGTCCTTCTGGCAAGCCAGAGTTCAGCGGGTAAAGTAGCCCGGCCTGAGAATCGAGATCCAGGATGAACTTTGCGTTGTCCTGACCAGAACAGTCTGTCGAGGTCTCAATGTTCCTTGCAATACCACGTATCCGGGAATAGCCTCATGCGTTGCGATTGAAGATTCATGATGGTGTGCGGCCGGCACAGTTGATTCTTTTTACACAGAGTTTTGGTCCTCTCCGTCAAAGACTGGACTTGATGAAGATCTGAGATCTTCGAGTTTGCGAGACACCAGGATCTGAGGTCTGGGGAACCGAGGTCCATATCCGCCCTGTATGTTTTGTTGAAACAAGCTGCTGTGTTGTCGAGTACTGACTTCCCACTTGCCAGAGATATTGAAACTCTGAGTCCTCGAGCGATCAATGTAGCAAGCAGTGATCTCATGAGAGGCAGCTCTGTAAGTACAGTGAGTAGCAAAGTCGGTTCCTGAGATTTCCTTGCACCAGTTCTCCAAAATTGCCCTGATTGAGAGGTAATGTTAAGTTTCTAGGTGGTGTTACATATTCCTCGACTTTAGAATTCACTGGAATTTTCTTCTAACCTTTGACGGTTTGAGGTGTGTCGTATCTGATGGCTAGAAACGCCTTCGTATATACGCAAAATCTCTTTCTGTAGTCCCAGTCACCTCTGCGTCCGCCCATTGCCTTATTGCAAAAAAACTTTTGTTCTCAAATGGAGTCCTCAGAATTCAAAGGCCAACTGAACATGCGTGTATGTGAACTGATGATTCAGACGTCACTTTCGTGTTACGTGAATCTCTCCTTCCCCCACAATTGGTTATCTCCCCGCGGCGATCAATAAACGGATATTGAAATGCCCGATGATGGCGAACTCCGACCTCGAAATCAGTGATACACTGATAAAAAGCACGCTCAGTGATGCTGAATGCCTCTTCATGTCTTTGGGATCTCAATTGGAAGACCCGTCTTGTTTGCAATGTTGAATTCAGTCGCCGCCATCCTCGTGGCTCTCATAGCAGCCAGGTGTTTGGCATGGAGCGGAGGGTCTTCTCAAAGCAACAACACGAACATCTCTCAAGTTATTGACGCCCAAGTTCTCCTAGATCCTTACCCATATCATTTCCCGCGACTGTCGACAAATGGTAGTGATGAAAGGGGCTATTTTCCTATGCCACTTTGTGAGGGCTTCAGGTTGGAAGAAGCTACTATCGACCAGCTCCAGCAAGCAATGAGCAATGGAACGCTCACATCCGTACAAATCGTCCTCTGCTACATGCAGAGAATTCAGCAGACGGATTCTTATCTTCGGTGAGTCCCCAGATACGTTCAGTCATCAAAATGGATGCTGCTCCGAGCAAGAATGAACATCCAAGTAACAAACCACAGGTCGATACTACAGCTCAACCCCGACGTCCTTCACATCGCCGCATCTCTCGACGCCCAACGTTCTGCAGGCAACATTCTCGGTCTCATGCACGGCATCCCCTTTATCGTGAAAGACAACATTGGCACGAAAGACGCCATGGAAACAACAGCAGGAAGCTGGGCACTGCTAGGCTCGGTGATTCCACGTGATGCACATGTGGTGCATTTGTTGCGTCAGAAAGGCGCTGTACTGTTAGGTCATGCTGCGTTGAGCGAATGGGCGGATATGAGAAGCAACGACTATTCAGAGGGATTCTCGGGGAGGGGAGGGCAGTGTCGGGGTCCGTACAATTTGACGCAGAGTCCGGGAGGGAGCTCGAGTGGGAGTGGGAGTGCGGTGGCGGCAAATTTGGTGACTTTTGCGCTGGGGACGGAGACGGATGGGAGTGGTGAGTGTTTTCTGAAGGGGTTGGAACTGAACTGATGCGAAAGGTGGGAGGGAAGTCGATGTGTGCTGATTTTTGAACAGTTATCAGCCCGGCGGAGAGAAATGCGTTGGTGGGGATCAAACCGACTGTTGGGCTGACAAGTCGGGCTGGGTATGTGGGGAGATTCCTCAGAAAGACTTCGATCATACTGATCTCCTGCTAGAGTCATCCCTGAGAGCCACAATCAAGATACGGTAGGTTGTCTTGCCCGCACAGTCCGAGATGCCACATACTGCCTCGACGCAATCTACGGCCCCGACCCTCGAGACAACTACACCCTGGTCCAACAAGCTCCAGCAGGCGGATATTCTCAATACCTTTCCACCAAAGACGCCCTCAAAGGAGCAGTCTTCGGCCTCCCCTGGCTGAGTTTCTGGCAACTCGCCAGCCGCTCCCAACAGCAACAACTCCTCCAACTCATCTCCCTGATCGAATCAGCCGGAGCCACAGTCATCAACGGCACCGAGCTTCCTAACTACCAAACCATGGTCGATCCCGATGGTTGGAACTGGGACTACGGCACCACCCGCGGCTATCCCAACGAATCCGAATACACATACGTGAAAGTAGATTTCTACAACGATATCAAGAATTACCTTGCGGAGCTGAACAACACAGATATCCGATCCATAGAAGACATCGTACAATACAACATCGACAACACCGGCTCCGAAGGCGGCATTCCCGCCACCCACCCAGCATTCGCAAGCGGCCAAGACGGCTTTCTCGCCTCGCTCGCCACCAAAGGACAGATGAATGATACATATTGGGCAGCGCTGAATTTCTGTCGCCGAGCTTCGAGGGAAGATGGCATTGATGCGGCGTTGGCGAATAACGGCAGGAAGTTGGATGCTTTGCTGGTGCCGCCGGATGTGGCTCAGACGACTTCGATTGCGGCAATGGCGGGATATCCGATGCTGACGGTGCCGGCGGGGGTGAGTGGGGAGACGGGGATGCCGTTTGGACTGGCGCTGATGGGCACGGGGTGGAGTGAGGGAGAGTTGGTTAGGTGGGCTAGTGCGATTGAGGATTTGCAGGTCAAGAGTGGGACGAAACTGAGGAGGACGAGTCCGAGGTGGCTGGATTATCGGAGGAAGAATGTGCCTGTTTTGTGAGTGGGTAAAAGAGCAGTCAGGTCACTTGATGGAGCTGTGGAGGGAATGCGTGGTGAGTTATGCTGTTCGATTCAGTGAGGATAAAACGACTTAGAATAATGAATAGAAAAAAAGATACAACTGAGGCCGCGGCTCGCCGGCATCTAGGCTCGCAAGTGGAGCTAGAATGACAATGTGCCCCATCTGGTAGCTGGCGAAACTTTCCCTCCTCGGCTCATTCTCAGCCTTGCCTCTCCATGAGCTCGCCCACATGAGCGCCAATCCACAGCCGAAAAATCAAAAGCAGTCAGGCGGCTTGGTGTAATCCCTATTGTTAGCGGATTACCGAAGATGCGCAGGTTTGACTGCTCAGCCTGGGAAAGAAAGAAATTTAGCCGCTGCGCAACACGCAGGGGGGATGAGACATGCGAGAGCTTGTTTTTTTGCTGTTTTTATTTTTTGTAACCTTTTTGGATTTATTTTGGATGACTTCCAGGGCCCTTTCTTTTTTCTGGGGAGCTGGTTGAGTCGGACCGCCGGGTTGGATTGCGGAGGATTGGGCGACCAGGAGATCTGGACCAGGTGTACGCAATTGTTGGTTGACTACAGGCGCATCTTCATTGTGTTGCCACGACACTCAGGTCGAGAGACGTTGCTTTCCCGGTCGGAGAAAATCTTTTCGAATATTTTCTCTTTGAAACCACGTCGCAGCCACAATTCGAAAAGCATCACCTTCCCCGACCATGCGGCTGAACTCCAGATTCTCTCCACCTAGCAACGTCTACGTATCCTTGGCCAAATATTCGATCAAGCCTCCATTCACTGGCCGAAACCTTGCACCAATTGTAGATCTGTCAGGATAATCAAAAAGATGGAAAAGGCGGGGAAAGAAGCTCCAGATTTTCTGTAAGTTGCTTGTCGCTAGTGCGGGTAATGGACCGGGCTAACAGTGATAACAGTGAGCCCCAGGGTATCGTTGTGGTCGTCGTCGGAGAAGAAAAGAAAGAGTTCAAGGTCCATAAGTCGCTCTTGTGCCACTATTCTCCATACTTTCGAGCTGCTTTGACGGGCCCCTTTATTGAGGCTGGGGCTCAACGCGTCGACCTCTCCGAAGAGCCATGTGAAGCGTTCGGCTTTTTCGTTCATTGGCTATATACGCAAAAGATCAAGCATTCAAGAAATGCGCTGTACGAGCTGGATAAGCCCGGAGTCATCGCGATTACGGACCTATGGCTTCTAGCGGACTATTTGGGGATTCCAGCCCTCCAAAATAGCGCCATCGATCACCTTAACCTGAGAATGAATCACTTCAGCTGCTTTCCGAGAGATGTACTAGCGAATTGCTGGGAAAGAACACGGAAAGGCAGTCCGCTAAGGATGTTTCTAGTTGATAGCTTTTGCTTCCACTGTAGAGGCGAAAGCTGCACAAGCTGGTTTTATGAATCTCCCGAGCTGTTTACCAGAGAGGTGATGGCGGACATAGCTTCTTGCTTGATGACCACTACCGAAGAGGACCTTAAACCCGACCTATTGGGTATGACGAAGTATTACGTCAAGGAATTGACTGAAAAAGAGCGCGGAAAGGCTGACAGAAAAAGTGGTTGAGCCTGTAATTCCGTTTTGTCCAAATCAAATTGGGTGTTCAATTGCAGCTCAGCTGGCTGAGATGGACCGTTGCGTTGATTGCAGAGGATTTGACGACCAAAAGATGACCTAGTGCTTCGGTGAGGTTTGATTTCACGGTCTTCTCTTTGCACGAAAGGCTGCGACTGGCTTTGATGCGAAGTTGGGGAGGAAAGAGATACTGGTTCCCCACAGGCGTTTCCTCATCATTTTGCGGTATCTCCTCGCACCTCGCAATGGACACTGGTAACCTGATTGCAAGCCCAATACGTTGTTTCCTCCAGTCTTAGCAGCGAGGCTCCCCAATTTTTCCTTCCCTAATACTGCCACTCGTGCTGCTGCACTTCAAGTACAAACATTACGATCATGGCAAGTTCCCCCACCCAAAGTGTCAAGCATACCTACCGGCCGCTAATAGACTTCTCGGCTACGAAGCCAGTGGCTATTCTTCACGTGCTCTCTCAGGCGCAGGTACAACACTCGGAAGCTACCTATCCGCACCATCCTTCTCGTTCTATGTCTTCCCAACCTCGGAAATACCCTGCAAACAAGCCTTGATCTGCTCCATAATCTCCAAAGCATTGAAGGTCGGAAGTGGCTGCCTGACTACCGAAGGTAGGTGAAATAGCACTTTGTCTTAACCAGGTGAAGCCCCCGACAAAACAGCCGAGTGAAGTTGAGCGTGTTGTACTTCTAGCATGCGCGATAATGTCATGATTTCGTTATTAATGTGATTGAGCTCAAGACTGACTTTTGCTTAACAACGTAGCTACCAGAATGGTACCTTACCTGTCGAACTTGAAGTTGCAACTACTGTCGCCTCACCACCACGGCTACACTAGCTAGCTAAAGACGGAAGAGGTGGTACTGGACCCAAGGGCTGTCGCGAAGAGGCATGGAAGAGTCGATCGCCTGTTTAGCGGCCTGTCGCTAGGGACATGGGCCACCATGCTGGAGCATAAAAGAGCTCCGCGGTCTCTAGCTCTCTCTTTCCTTCTTTCAATTCGTGCGACGCACTCCATTTCATCGTTCACAGCTCTCCCGAGATCCAGCGGAAATAGGGCGATCGGTTCTTGGGGGCCTTTTTGGAGTTGTGCTTCTGGGAGTTGCCCTTCCTGGAGTCGTCCTTTTTGGGTCGGGTCCGCCGTGCTTGGATTCGGCGTTCTTGGGACCACAACCGTCCTTCGAACCGCCGTTCTCGGAGTTCCCTTGGTTGGGATATATAGGGAGAGTATCAAGCTGGCTGCGAAGTAAGTCGCCGTCGTGGTTATTTAAGATGAGGCCCCCCTTAAGTTCGCCACACATACAGGCAGAGTGTTCGCAGAGGGCTGCTTCGACGGGGCTGCTCTCACTGCAGGAATGGGTGGCCTTGCGAGGATATGTGACTAACTATTGTACTGGTCCTCAGTATCTGGATTCTTGGAAGGGCACATGTCTAACGGATTCCCGAATCTTGCCCTGGGAAGTTCGTCAAGCGTGACCTTCTTGTTGGCACCAGAATGGTTTTGGATGGCAGGAGACAGGGCTGTGCGGTAGTTGCTTAACAGTGCTGAAAGCTAGATCTGGAACTGATCGTCTGTGTGAGTATTGAAGTTTGGAGCAGTGTGGGGCTCGTATCGGTGGCTATACGTTGATTGTAGTTGGGTTATACTATCAAGGATTTCGAGGGCAAACTTAATTTACCACATTAATCCTCAGCTTCATTCTTGTTCTCCACCATAGCACTGGCGTATTTCGCTAGTTTCGCAATATTTCAGAGCTAGTGGAACTAGCGCGGAACTAGCGGGACAGCTCTTGCTTAAAAGAACCCCTTGACCTCCCAGACCTTTCTCTTCTCATACACGCACGCCATCGCTGGTCCTGCCACCGCCAGCACTTCCTTGCCCCTTGGATAGCTTTCAAGTAACACCTTCGAGCCAACCCTGGGCCACCATAACTGAGACAGGAAGCTGGTCCACGTGCTGATGGCGTTTAGAAGCTTGTACACCATTCCATCCTATATTCCGGCGGCCGGCGGGAGTGGGCCCTGCCTTAGGCTTATCTGTACATCGGAGGTGAAGAGGACTGATGATGTTAGGACATGGTGGGGGCAGCGGACGTCGCAACGTCAAGACAAGCCGTGAACAACAATACCGTTTACTTTAGTGTGGTCCGACCAAACACAACCCAGTGACTTAAGCTACTGCTAAAAAGCAGTCAGACTACCGGAGGAGAGTGCAAGAACCAGTCTAATATCATCTAACGGCTATTCTTAGCGACCTACAGATGAAGAGCTTGCAGATAGCAAGCCATGCCGGTGAGAGATATCTTGTGAACTGGGTGAGATTTTGATGCCCGTGGCGGTGGCGGTGGTTGTTCTGGTGCAAGAGTTTCTTGGGTACCGTTTTCCCAGAAGACGACGACAGGTTGGCTGCTGTCGGGGGCGAGAGGAAGGAGGGTTGAGGGCACGACCGAAGAACAGGACGCTGCGTACTCCATATTTTCGCCAAGGTTCTCGTCGAGGTTGTCCTAGCTGTGGAGATCAGCTCCGTGAGCAGCAGGGATTTCCCCGTGGGGAGGTTCGGTGAAGTTGTCAGGGTCGGTATTGCCAATGGTATTCTCCGTCGAGCCGCTTGACTTGGTGTTGTCCTTGTACTTGCTGTTGTCGCGATTTTCATAAGCCGCAAGTCTCGCGTACAGTTGCAGGCGAGGTAGGAGAGCCGGCTTTGTATTATTGTCAACCTTGCTGCTGCCGTCGCTATTGCCGCTATTGCCGTTCTGATTGCTGCCCCGGTCCTTCTCGTGAGCGGCAACGAGCGCATCGATCTTAGCTGGGGTGAGGCGGCGGCTGCCTGAGTCGAGAACGTAAACTGCGTCGGAATCGAAGATGGAAGCTTCGTCGTCGTGCTGGTTCAAGTGGGCTAGGAACGAGCACGTCACTGCCACTTAGTGCCGGCCTTGTTGACATTGAGAGGAGGGAAAAGAAAATGGGAGAAAGAGATTGCTTTTATAGAAGAGAGCGGCGCTAGCGAAGCGAGAACAGACTAGTGCCGCTGATCGCCTCACTCGGTAACTTCACCATGTTTGCTCGCTTCGCCGCGAATCGAATGGACCCACTTGCTCGCTTGACGTCTGAAGTTTCAGCTCTCTTTGCCGATCTCCACTTTCTTTATTTTAAGCTTCGCCCTTAGCGACCCCGGGAAACTAGCGCGGTAATCATTTTGACAGATCTCGAGGTCTTCTATAAAACGAACAGTCCAGCAATCCTCTTAATAGACCACAAAAACGCAAGGTCGAGATCATTCGTTACTCGGTCGTTTCTCCAGCGCTCTCGGCCATAACGATCCAGACCACGAGGAGGTCTTACGAACCAAAAAAAAAGCCTCCAGGCTTCCGTGATTGTAACGTCCAAGATCTGGGACAGCACGATCCCTATTGTGGGGGAAGATTCAGGTCCTCGGGGATAAGACAGCGTGTTTGGGAGCAAGAGAAAGAAACGGGGGATGACAAAGTGATTGGTGGCAGCTTCGAACCACTCCTAATCGAGTGGATTTTTCCCAGTTATTGAGGCTGCTCCCAGTTACCGGGACTACCCCAAGCGAGCTGAGCTGCTGTCAGCTACGGAAATTACTCTCAGTTGAAAAACTCGCTTTCAACCACTGATAGTCTAGCGTTGTCGTCGCCACGAACGAGATAGACAAGGTGATTATTCGAAAACCCGGTCGCGCTGTACCTGCTATAGTTGGCCGGGGAAGAAGCTCAAGCTTGCGCTTGTTGTGATTTCTGTTGAAGACGTGGTTGGGGGAAATGGGAAGGCGGAGGCTTTTTATAGAAAAATTGAGTGTTTGGCCCGCTAGCGCCGCAAGTCAGCGTCTTAAGCGACAGGCGCGGAGGAAGGTGAAGCTCGACTGGAGAAAGAGTCGTGAGGCTTGAGAAAGGCAAACCTGACGACAAGCCCAATACCGGTCTTACTCACGATAGCACTGCTGGCAAATTCTCCCTCCCCAAGCGAACCAAAACCAACCTCGCCAAGTCTTCCGCCTCCCGTCTCGACATCAAAGGCGCCATCACCACTCTCTCCCTTGATCGCCATAATGTCGGGTTCGAGAAAGGGTGTGAAGCGGTAAAAGTAAATACAAGATGATATTCCCCGCCACCTGCAGCCCAGTCCAGCGCAGTTTCACACGACCGACCGCTACGTACCTTCGCCCTCCCAATTGATGGAATCGAGCTGCGGCACAAGCGGCAAGCTTCCAAAGCTACAAATACCTTCTCCTCCTCCTCCTTCTCTTGCCAGACGATTCAGTCGGGAGGCCGAGAGGTCAGGTGTTCGTTTGGACGATGCGGCCGCGACCGAGTCTGATCACTTGGATGACAACGAATTGGGCCCGATCTTCCGAGACTCTTGCTGACAGCCAAGTACACTCTGGGCCAAACGAGCCGCGAGAGTTGCAGTCCCTGTGCAGAATGCGCTATACCCAGCTCTTGGCAAGTAAAGCAATAAGCACAGCTTTTCTCCTCGTGTCTCCTTGGTTCGTTCAGATCAAGTTGCAATAGAGCCCGACTTCTTCTTTCTCTTTCTCGTAGACCTGGAGTTTTGTTTCCCTTATCATTGAGCGGCACAGAAGTTCAACATTTACATCATCTTGCAGCGCGCTCGGTCCCGATCAGGCGCGACTCCATGGGATCTGCCAGTGATTCGAAAGACCACTCGAGAAAGAAATAAAAGAGAGGGGAGGGTCGGGGCATGGTGGCTCTTTTGTAGAAAATGGGTATCGCGCTAGCGCTAGCTTCGCAAGTCAGTGTTGCAAGCGAGGAGCGCGGAGGAGGCTGACGCTAGGAGAACGAAGCGGGAGGAAGACTGTGAAGCTGTACAAACAAGGTGCTCGTGAAGGAAGTCCTGCGCCTGCGCATCCCACTTGGCCGCTTCGTTCTTCTCCCTCTTGTATTTAAAGGCCCCAACCTCTCGACCTCAAGACCTCAAGACATTAAGGTACTTCAGAAACGCAGAGCGATCAGGGATCATTTCGACAATGTAGCCGCGAAGCATGGTAACTTGACCATGGCCACATAGTGACTTTTGATCTTGCTCGATTTTCGGTCGTTTTCATTCGATATGAATGGGATCAGTTGAGATTTCTACTGTCAATCGAGAGTTCTACCGTCACTTGTGAAGTCTGCAGTCGCCTGAGGTCTTTCCACCTTACTTGGGAGATGTACTGTCACTTGACTAGTTCTCGCTTTCGGGGTGGGCGTTCCTGATCGCTTGGGGTAATTCAAATCTTTTATCTTCCTCAGTTAACACCTATAGGTAAGGTCTTTCCAGCCATTGATGCAAATAAGCAGCGTCTTTCTCCTTGTATCAACCTTTCAAACGCGCGATGGCACGACTATGCAAGGTATTGGGATCTGGATACGCAGGATCTGGTTGAGAGGGAAGAGAGAGGAGGAGGTGGGAGCCTCTTTTATAATAGATAGTGATTACGCTAGCGCCGGGGGTCGAAGTTGCAAGCGAGGAGAAGGGGGGGCGGGCTTCTGAGTGTTTGAGAGACCGGCAGTGGTGGTGGCAGCTCGGTCGCGGCGAGACCCTTGCGTGGCAGAAGAAGCGGAAGGAGCGGCGGCCTGTTAAGAAGTCCCGAGTTTTCTGTCGATGAAGAGACGGCCGCCTCGGCCGATGCGGTGACAGTAGGTGGGCTGTGTGGCGTGTCGAGGAGGGGACGGGTGGCGAAATGTGCAGAGTCATGCGAGCGCTTCTTTGAAGAATGCGTTTCTGGCTTATCGAACATGCTTTGTGGTGGAAAGGCGTATTGGAAGCGCTCCTGTGGAGAGTGGATGCTCGGCGTGACATGCCATCTCGTTCCTGCTCTCCATCGGGCTCCGACCTGACGTCGAGAGACTGGGGGAGAAGAGAGGAGGAGAGGAGGAGGCTTTTTTTATGTGAGATCGTTGTCCCGCTAGCGGCTAGCGCCACAGATTAGTGTCGCAAGCGCGTAAGCGAGGGGCGTGGAGGAGGGTGAAGCTGTAGAGGGGAGTAGGAGAGGGGGTGCCCACGCAAAGAAGTATGATGATCACTTGACTTGTTCTTTGGTGTGTTCTTAGCCACTGGGATCTACCCTCCTCATCTCGGTCATCTGTGACCTTGCTTTTCATTTAGGAAAAATTTCCAGTCAGCGGGATATCTTCAATCACTTGAGACGTTCCCAGTGGCTCGGGAGGTTTCCTGTCACTCGACAGGATCTCAGGTTGGGGTCACTCTTTCAATCACTTGTGATGATGCCGATAATTCGAACAGCTCCGAGATACTTGAATCTTCCCCGTAGGTGAAACTGACAGCTGTATATATTACACATTACTATCTTAACATTAGCGCCCAAATTCGCCAAAAGGACTGTCCATACCTTTTACATATCATGTCCACCCCGGCCCTTCAGCATCATAGCCACGGCAAAGCACTCGCCAGCGGCACATCCCAAACCCACGCCGCTCCCGCTATCGCCACTATACTCATAGTAAAAGCCATCAAAAAGTTGACCTCGTTGTTATCCAGCAACCCCAGGCCACTTTCCAATGTCCTCGATGGCGCCGCTGGGGCATTCTGCCCCTTTGCCACTCCCTTATTACTCCCACGCTCCTGAGCCTCAGCGACATTCTTCTGATTCGCATTGATCGGCGCCATATCCCTTTTCGAAACCAGCACATGTTTCCCCCCATTCCCCTCCACAATCTTATTCGTTCTCGTATCCACAACACTCTCCTGCAACCAACCACCCAAAAAACTATCCAGTACACTTCCCAGTCCTCCAATGACAGTCATCGCTGCCGCAAAGCCCAGTTTCTGTTTCGGCGCCCAAGCTGCTCCTTTGTTACCCGTGAGCGCATCCACAAAAGTTTCAGGCCCAGAGCAAAACGGCAACAGGGCCAAAGATGTGCCAACAATGAGCGCAGATCCGCCGAGACCTGCAAGCAAACCCCATGCGGTAACACCGCCATTGGTACCTCTAGGCACTTTGCGCAAGTTCCAAGATGTTATGAGACGAGGCGAGGACCGGGACAGGATGCCTAGTTCGGAGGAAAGCGTATCTGCTGCGACGGCGGCGTAATTCGCAATAATTCCCACCACTAGTAGGTCGCCGGGGTATGTGTAGCATTCTGCTGGGTTTTTCGAGAGGGTGGATTGGGAACGTAGGTGGAGTTGGTAGGCGTGTAGGAGGGTTAGGATACTTGCTGTGATGGAGTTTGCTAGTACTATTTCCGGTCGTCAGTTAAAGCCCCTTTGGAGAAAATTCGTAAAATGGCGCATCTTTTCCAAACGTTCTGCAATAACGGTAAGGGAATGAAGCTACCTTGAACATGTGTCCGCGGCCCCTCCCCTCCACTCGCGCCAGTAGAATTCAGCGTCAGCGTCGCCTTAACATCTTTCTTCACCTTTGTCGCCCAGCTCCCCGCCTGGTAAAAAACCACTAGCAGCACAAAAGGCAAATTCCACGGATGTATGGCGTGTGCGACTGCGGTGAGTGCTGCGGCGAATATTCCCAGTGGAGTCAAGGAGTTGTGGGAATAGGCGCGGTGGCAGAGGGCGAGCGTCGCGGGAACGGCGTAGATTGCTTTCATGATGCTTTGCCAGTGTAGATGTATTTTGCCAGTGCTATATTTCCGAAGAAGTGGTTGAAAGATTTCCGGCCTGGCCGGACGAGGAGCTGGAGCTCAAAGCGAGGCTGCAGCCTGCGATGAAGTCATCCCGAATTCATCGGTCAATCGTTTTTCCGAGCCGACTGATGATCTTGATTGAGTTTTTGTGGTGTTCTCGACTTGCTTTCAACAACTTGCAACATTCCAAAACCCATCCAATTCATCTGGAAGAAATGTTCGATCAGGATTTGCTCACAGTTCACTGTGGCTTGGACTTCAGAATACTGGCCCAGGTTCCACAGAAATTGTCACTCTGTCGCGAAGCCATCAGCCCAGCTGCGAAATTAGCCTATCTCTTCAGCTCACAGTTCGCCGATACGTTCTCTCCAGACTTTAAATGCTACAGTTCTGCCTCTTTCATCTTGGGGGCCATCTGAGTCTGGCTTCACGAAGGTAGTGGGCCTACGAGACACACTTCGAGTCTACACAACCACTCCATCGACACCGTGAACTTCGAAGAACCGGACAATCCCATAGAAACTCTCGGGCAGCTGACAAGCTGGAAGTTGAGCGATCATTCCGGATGTTCACGCATTTCCCTATCAAGCTGGAACCGACCAAACATCAGAATCACTCGAGGCAGAGAAGATGTTTGGGAACAATTTCCGGGTTTCTGATCACCTCGCAAGTGCGTCTGGTAGAACACCACCATGAGGCACTGAAGCTAGAGAAGCTGGAAAGTCTATATATGTGTGCCAGTTGTACATGATTACTGAGACCTCCAGACAGCAAGGAGAGAGAGTCATCAGGAAGGTAGCCGTCATCATATCCCAAGTCCGAATCCCATGGTATCTTCCCGTAAGCGTAAGTGTCATCCCACCCTTAGCCATAAACCCAATCCCTAGCCCATTTCCTTGGTCCCTTTTGTGCAACGCATGAGAAAGCCTCCCCAGAGTGACAACAACAAGCAAATGCCCCAGCACGAAAAAGATTCTCCGACACCTCACTCCTCCTCCCCATCAGCATCGACCTCCTCATCCTCCACCCCACCGCCCATCCCCACAAACCTCCAACCCCCCTGACCATCCGCCTCCACAATCCTCTCCCTCCTCGCCCACTCCACCAAAAGCCCATCACCCCCCATCACCACCTCCTCCCCCTTCTCCAAATGCCGCCCCACATGTTCCATCCTCTCATCCCACGCCCCGCTCCCCTCAAAATGCCCCTCACACCCCATCACCGGACAGCCCAATCTCATCGGCGCCTTTCTCCTCTCACACCTACACCTCTCCTGCGCCTCCTTAACCCTCATCTCCCACTCTCCATTTCTCTTCCCCTGTCTCTTCACACTAAACGGCGCATGCATTCTTCTCATGTGCTGCGTGAACAAATCTTTTCTGTTAAACTCGTTGGATTTCACGCCGCCGCTTGCGCTTGCGTGCGTGTATCCTGATTTGCTTTTGCCACAGCCTCCTCTTGCGTGTGGGTTGGTAGGCAAGGTTTTGCCGCATTCGCCGACATCGCAACGCCAGTAGAATAATGCGAGGTGTTGGGATGCGACGTGGCGCTTCCATTCGTTTTTGGATGCGAAGGTGGATGTGCAGCCTGCGAAGCTGAACACGCAAACTAAAGCACGAGTGTGCGCGCTTGCGATGTGTTTTTGTAACGCGGTGGTGGAGGTGAAGCTTTCGGGGCAGAGTTTGCACTTGCTGCTTGCTGCTTTGGAGGCCTTGCTAGTTCGCGATCTTTTGGCAGCGGAGGGTGTGGAGACGGTAGGTCGTTGGGTGGCAGCGGTGCGTTTGCGGCGGGTGGAGCGGGGGCGGTATTCTTCGTCTGATGAGGATTCGGAGTTGGCTTCTTCTTTGATGAGAATGTCGTCTTCGACTTCGGATGCTGACTCGGCCTTGGCGTCTAGGTCCTCTGATGGATCGATGGATTGCGAGTGTTGGGTGCCTGATGAGGTGACGGAGGTGGAGGTGAGAGATTGGCCGGTGCCTTCGCGGTAGCGCTGTTGTTGGAGCTCCATCATGCGAGGGTGTGCTGCGGTGACTACTTCGACGGAGTAGTCAGCTTTGAGCTTGGTGCTGAGGTAGTCTTCGTGGTCGTAGAGCACTTCTTCTGGGTCCGGGATGCCTTGGACTTGGTTGAGATTGACGAAGTTTTGGCTTTTGAGGATCGGTGCTTGGATAGCACTCTGGCCTTGCCATAGCAGGTCTGCGTTGCTTACACTGGTCTGAGATGTGGAGCGGGAGAGAGGTGAGCTGGGACAGAATTTTGGTTGCTGGCTGTTGTAGTAGAAGTCTTGGGATGCTTGGGATGAAAGGTAGTCGCTCTCGGTACGGGGACTGAGAGCGCTGCTGCAGATGGAGGAGCGCTCGTGGGATGGGGTGGGTGAGGTCATCCGGGGGGTGGGTGAGTAAGGCAGTGGGCCGGGAACCTCGTAGGGTTTGTTCAGCTGGAAGGCTGGGTGTGGGTTGTAGATTGGCCACTGGGCTGTTGTGAAGAGAGTCTTTTCATCTTCACTGAGAAAGCGTTCTAATGGTTGTTGCTGTGTGTTCCATTGGTTGTATGAGCCGAAGTGATGTTCACGAAGTTGTGAGTCGACCTTGGTCATGTATGGTTCGTCGAGTTCCATGGCCATGCCGTGGCGGTGGTATTGATATGAAGCGGACATGTTGTCGTCTTGAAGATGGATCTGAGGGACTTCTGAGTAATATGAATAGTCCATGGCGTGGTAGTAGGGTTTGTGATTGTGGTAAGGCTTTGATGCCCTTCGATGGCCGTGTAATGTTGAAGAATGTTGGAGAATGCGGGGAGAGGAAGAAGCGAGTCAACCGTTGTAAGATGGGGTAATGTTATCCTTAAAAACTCGGATAGTCTCGATCGACGTCGTAAAACTCCCGCGGGAAGGATTTGGGGGCCGTCGCGAATAGGCCTATGGGGGCCAAGTATGGATCTCGGGGATGGTAGTAGCACAATGGCTTCGGAGGTGCCGGATATAGAACACAACGAATACCAACTGCACAGAATCAAGTTGGAGCGCAGGAGTATATACTTATGCTAGAAGCATATAGGAGAGAAAGATATAACAGATAGATTCCGAAATCACTCGTGAGTAACTCGAATCTTGGGTATGATGAAGAGAAATCGAGGCGAAGCAATGCATTAATACTGGGCGCAGCAAGTGGCAGACTTGAAGGAGGCATAGATAAAGTAGTAGCAAAGCCCCCGACTTCCCTGAGTCCTACCCGCACAATGTGCCACCACAAAGCCGAAGAGCCTCAACTTTCGAGGAGAGAGCGCGATCTTCACTGACAGCTGAGGCCCCCAACACTCTGCCCAGACTGCCACGGCACATGCATATGCATGATGGCCCGCTGGCTGATGGCCGCCTAGAACGGTGCTGTTGGTTTCTTGCAATCTCTGGGCCGTCCAGCTCGGCACCTGAGGTGACATTCTTGTGCGATGTCCACAGTCCGTCCACACCAACTGCGCACTCGCGAGTCGCGACTGGCGAGAACACGGGCGTAGATTTCATCTCCATGGACAAGGTCGGTAATCCTGAACATGGCTTCTGTGCAAATGGTTCGATAAACAGCGCCCTCTCGCCATTTCGGCCTCGATATAGCGTCAAGCGGGCTAGAGACGGCTCATGCTAAGAGAGAAAAGAAAGTCCTGCATATGAACCTTGGGCACATGCGCGATGACAAGTCGAGGTCGAGAAGCCTGAGAGGAGCAGAAGTAGGCTTAGACGGGACTCCAGCCAATTGCGCGACCTCAGTTGAAGAATCCAGCCCCTGCAGTGGAACTGTATTGTCCACGGCAAGGCGGACAAGGCGTAGAATAGGCAGAAGCGGGCCAGGCAGCACCTGCACCCGTCTGAGTCGGCCGCAGGTGCGCATTCATTCATCAAAGCCCGCCCTGCTGCCATCTTCATCAGTCGCAGCACAACAGCAGGGCGCCGGTAGTGGCCAGAAGGGGTGAGGACTGGTTGTCAAATGACAACTCAAAGATGCGGTGTGCCAGAAGCCAACGGGAGACGACTCCGCCGTGATGGATGCCCAGAACAAGGTCGAATCATCGAATGAGGTGCGCTGGCCACCGTGGCGGCCATGTTCTCCCAGTGAGTCACGAATGATCAGGAGGTACATAACGGTTCCTTCTCCACGCCGAAAGCCTTAAAATACTCGTCGAAAAAGCGGAGAGCGGGTGGAAAAGCGACAGACAAAATCAGGGAATAACAGGCAATGGGAGGAAATGAAAACGCCATGCCCAAATTCGACTCGATGGACAATCAGAATGCAAGTCATCTTCCCTTGCCTGTCAAAATGCCACGGCAACCACCCCTGCGGCCACAACCAGAAAGAGACGCGAAGAGGGAAGAGGGCGCACAAAAGTTCTCCGCAGGACCGCAGCAGAAAAACGCCCCCAACTTTGAGGGGGTACATGAGGCTCAACAAGCTCAGCTGAAAATTCGCAGCCCTGGTGATTGGAGGAAGCGCGATCTTCCCCTCACCCCCATTCTTCATGTCGGCGGCCCGATGGCGGCTATGCTCCCCGCGTCGGGTAACCTACGCGCGGAATATGTGGATCGCAGTGGGGAGAGTGGGACATAAACATGGGATCCATACCGTTTGCGTGCCTTCAGATGCTGTGCGATGTCTCTCAGGCTCTTTTGAGTCTCATTCCAATGTTCAGTAATCATCGTTATTGTCTTGGGAGTTGAAATCGTGGTGTCTCGGTCGCCGTATGTTTTCAACACCTGCCATCCTCATACAATGCGGGTTCGGTGAGAACGAGAAGACCGTCGGTGAGCCCGGCTTTCAATACATGTATGCAATGACAAAACATGGTAGCATGCTTGTCGCGATTTTATCCCGAGTCCCCGGGAGTATCAGACATCTGGAAACACGTTGGACTCGAAGTGTGCAGATCCCTCACCGAAAAGCTGTTTCGGGACTGTCTTGCACGAGCACCTTTGGCCCCCAATGATCTATGATCTGCAGGGACTGACATCTTATCAATGCACCCCTCACCATCCACCTTACTACAAGAGAATGGTTCATCTGAAGTCAGCTCACGGAGGAGAACTGAACATAGAATCTAGCGGGTCGACCCACCAAATCCAAGTGGCAAAGTAGCATGAAGTCAAGTTCGCAAATCCCATCAACTCGAGTCGCAAAGACCTCCTCTCCACTGTCTTCGCCATCTCCACGTCATACTCACAGAACCACGTTGACACGACATAGAAGCTGAACCAGACTTCGAACACCTTCCATCCTGTGACACTCTCCAAATTCTCGTACCATGTGTGCCTGTCCAACCTCGGAGTGTGAAAACTCCCTCCGCCCAGCCTAAATCCCACTGCATCTAGTGATAACTTGCGGATACCATCACACTCCAGCACGCCAACCATGCATTCATACCATAGTAACACCACCATGTTGCTGCACACTCACACCATGCTGTGCACGAATCTCCCAAATACTTGGGCTCAAGCATCATCCCAAACGGATTTCCCTCAGCGGCAGTTACTCGCAGCAGCATCCTATCATTGGGCCTTCCCCTCAGGCTTTCAGCTCCCTCAGCCGCACCAACGCACCACTCAGAGCTCACGGATAGCCATCCACACATCCACACACTCTCCATCCACACATCCAAACACACACCCAACAACGCCTTGGCACCGCCCTGACACCGCACAGGGCTTTCACTCCACTGCCCCAGGGCGAAGCATCGCGAAGCATCTAAGCATCTCCCCATGACACAATGCAGCACTTACCCGTCACAGCACGATCATCCAGTCCAGGGCCCCCAGACCACACCCACTCGTACCCCTCGTAACCGAGAACACCCCCAATCTCTCTCCACCACATCGTCCACTAATCCTCCCGCATTCCCGTTGCCAACACCCATGCATCAGGGTCCTGCCGGATCACAGACAATCCAGTTCCTGACAACTTCGGCGCCTAATCCCTCAGTATCCCCCCCCCCCCAATCCATTCACAACTCGCGCAAACGCCCATATCAAAACAAGGCAGGCACGGCACGGCCGGGATTCCTCGACAGGATGTCGCGATCCGCGGCAATCTTGGTTTCCGATCTCAGGGTCAGATCCAATATTGCATTGTTTGTAGAGAATGCGCCCCCAAGGCCTTTTCTGCTAGCCTTGACCTTGGTCTTCCCGAAGCGCCTATCTCAAACGTTTTAAACGCCCTCGCTGCTTAGCTCCTATCCAGTCTTTCGCACGTTGCACAAAAACGCCGAAACATTGGGACACCGGACTCCTTTCAACCACTATGGAAAATATTCAAGAGAGAGGAGGGTAATCCTTGGAATCCAAAGACCAAGGTCAAGGCACAGTACATTTGCGGCCCCTCCGCAATCATGAACTCCTGAAAACGCCAATACCTGCTGGCCGACGGGCCAAGGCCAAAACAACCACGTAGCAGTCGCAGCTTATCATACTCCGGACTCCACAGGCCGCCTAGACCGATCCCACATCTCCTCATTCCGCTGATCCATCGGAGCACGCTTACAATCCGCGCAGAATTGGTTATGCGGGCACGAAGAGCAGCCCTTGTTGACGTTCGGAACATGGCTCATGCCGCACTGACACTGTATTCTGTCAGTCTCGTCTCTCTCCAGCCAAGAATTCTCTCCAGGGAACGAGGAATAATCGTAAACAAGAATGGGGGTGGGCAGGAGAAGAGAGTGGTTGGGGAACATGAAGTAGAAAAACTCACGCAGTAAATCAGAAGTTCCGGATTCCCAGACCTCGAGCTCCTCTTCGCCCGACCCTCCAATTGCACACTAGCAGAGCGCTTCTCCCCCACTTTTGCCGTATTTGCATCGTCAGAACCTTGCGTCCCACCAGCCACGCTTGCACTTGGATTCGCCTGTTCAATCTGCTCACAACACTCACACCCATTCGCCGCGCAATCGCTACCCCCCTCACACCGATACCTAATCCCCTCCATCGCCTCCGCCATCACATCCCCACCCTCCCCACCTGGCCTCATCTCCACCCACTCCCTCATCCTCCTCTCCCTCCCCTCCCCCTCCACCCCCCTCCTCCCCATAAAATGCCCATCAATATGATCCCACCTCTCCCCCCACGCCTCCCTCCCCCCGTCCCCCACCCTTACCAGCCTCTGACAAAACCCACACCAAAACCTCTCCTGACAGTCCCTCTCAGCCTTACAGCCCTCCAATTTCCCCCGTTGCTGATCTTCATCCGCATCAGTAATGTTATGCGCTTTGCGCAAATGGGCAAGAAAACATTCGCGGCGGTAGTAGACGCGCGTGCAGGGGGGTTTGGGGGAGGTGGAGGGGAGGGGGAAGAGGGAGCAGCGCCAGGCTGAGAGGTGGAAGTGTTGGCTGTTTTCGTGGCGCTTCCAGTCGTTTTTGGAGCCGAAGGTTTTGGCGCAGCTGATGAATGTGCAGCCGTAGGGGCGCTCGTGGCGGCGCATGTGCTTTCTTGGGATGTGTGTTAGCTTGTTGCAAGGATAGTGGATGAAGGAAGAATGATGAATGAGGGAGAAATGATGGTTGGATGAGGAATGTTTCCGTACTTGAGTTCGCAGCGGCGGCCAGTAAATTTGGCGCATTTTGGACAGGTGACTCGATGTAAGGGGTTGACGCTGGATGATGATGGAGAAGTTTTTGCTTTTCGCCCGTTGCCAGCGGGTGGTGGGCTGACGGCTTTTTGTAGCGTGTATCCGAGGGAGTCGATGGTTTTCATGATTTCCGTGACATGTAGCTTGGCGGAAAGTTCTCCTGGTCTGGGGTTGTCGTCCTGGATTCCTGAGAAAGTGGAACTACCTACCTCAATAGATACGGGTTTTTGGTGTGGCTGATGCGTTAGGTTTGATAGAACATGACCTCCCAACGAATGGGCAATTGCAGGTAGGACCTTCTCCGAATTAGCGGAGACTTGATGATCTGGAGAGGCCTGTTCCAGTATTTTAGCCTTGGCTAGTGCCGTTGTAATCTCCTCTGCAACTGCTGGATCAATTGCAAAGATGGTTCTCGATGAGTTCCTATCTCGTCTACAATTGGTTGTCGTCTCGTCTGGGGTATCATGGAAGGAACTGTCCTCGGATGGCTCTGCTGTGGGATCCATAGGAGAAGTGGCGGGGAATTCCGTGGTAGAAGCAGAATGAGAGATCTCAGTATCACTATCACTACTGGGCTCCTGACTCACATCTTCGGAGTTTGGGATCTCAATGGGGTTTGCTCCAGTTCCCCTCTCAAATGGGCTCTCCGACGCAGTTTGTCTCGGCTGGCTGGCCTGAACATGCTGGGTATTCAGGACACAGTTGTGTAATGTGCGAGATGGTTCGATTGTTATCTCTGGGCCAGGCCCGCGTGCGGGAAGTGGCTGGGTATATGATTCTTGGGGGGGTTTGTGCTGCAATTCTTTCTCTTGCTCTGCTCTGGTCAGCATTAGTATTGACTATTGAGCTTTGCATACTGATCTGGACGGACAGCAACATACCGGCGAACATTTTCCTCAAGTTCTTCTCCATCCACTTGATGAACGCGCTTGAGGTGGCTTCGAAAATTATCCAGTCGAGGCCAAATCTTGTCCCTGGACTTACACTGAGGGACTGGGCATTGATACATTTTCGAGAGCTCGGTAGTTGGAAGCTCTGCGGGATGTTTGCTCCTGGTGTGTCGATCAAGATCGTTTGTCGTGCTAAATCCCTCTTTCCTAGTGCAGCCAGGGTGTTTGCATATGAATGGTTTCTTGTGACGCAAGTCGTGTTTTCTTCCACTCATCAGCATTTATGACGCGAAAGTGGCAGTAGTGACAGGAAATCTTACTTCAATTCAGATCTAGTCTTCACATATTTGTGACATGTATTGCACTGATACCTGGACTCTTCCACGAGAGTTATAGCAGATGGCGGATGGGACCAGCCTTCAGAAAGAAAAGCCCGCGTTGGAGCCAAGTCTTGGTTCTCCTGGTATAGACGTTGGGGATCAGATGGTGTGCCTGAGAAACTGTGTGAATCCGGACCCCTGCTTCCGACATCGCTACTGAATATCGAAGCATTTTCCAGGCTTCTCCGGCTTCCATAGCCAGAATCGGACGGAGGAGATAGTGTGTATGGAGCAGATAGTGTGGACGATCCAGTTCCATTCTCAGAGGACCGAGAACCTCTGTATCGATTTGCATATGGACCAAGCTTCCATACGGAATGCGAAGCCAAGGCTGGCGGACCTCGAGCGGTGTTATTTGGGTCGGGTGGAGCGTCAGGTATGGTTCCTCGCGGGATGTAAGGTCCATCATTCGCATAATACCAGTTCACTATGGGATCTGGAGATCCTTCTCGGTGCCCCAAGTCTGCAGGTACAGATGTCTTCGCTGGGTTCCCACCCGGAATGTTGGGAGACCCCGAGCCGCCATATGCGCTATTCTGGAAAAGCGAAGACTCCCAGGGGGGATTCTGTCCTGGCGGTGGAAGACTCCTGTTATAGGATGGGTCGAGTTCCACGGGACGAGGTAAGTAATCCACAGAAGGAGCCATGGAACTGCTGTTCTGGCTGTAAATTGAAAACATTCCTGAACTCAGATCCGGAATATTGGCATGATTCCCTGTAGAGAGCGACTACAGGAACAGCGAGAAGTCAGAGGAAGCAGAAGCACTGGACATGATGAGTATTCTTACATCCCGCGAACCATGGGTGCTGCGGCCGTAGCCTTGATGATTTGCCATCTGATTTGCCATTCTCAAAGACCAATTCGAACGACACAGTGACGAATAAGTAGTTTGACACAACGACAGCCTCGAGCCGAGGGAGAAGGATAATATCTGAGAAAATCAGCGAGCCCAAGGCTGGAGCAAAGCAGGAACGGGATCGTACATGGACTTCGTGCCTTCTGATCAAAACCAACAAGTATTGGACCAAATCGAGGAGAGAGAGTTAAGATAAGAAGAGAAAACTAAGGCAAGGCCAAGACAGGGCGGGGAAGATAGAAAAGTGCGGCACAGGGCATAAGGCGAGGTTTTGAGGCTGAAATTGGACAGCAACCAACTCAAACGGCCAACGCAAACGGTAGGGATAGAGCCGAGCAACACACGGGGCGTGGAAAGTGGACACGGGAGGTGTTGGCCAAGGATATGATGATATCTGACATATTATTTTGGAAGCCGCTCACCGATTCTGCAGCATCGATCCCGTCACGCAGGAGGGCATAGTTGAGGCAGAATCCCCTGGCCACGTTGAAGCGGAAGAAAGTTGTGAAGAATTCTGCCTGACGATTATCTGTCTGAGATGCTGGTGAGTGGGCAGCGACGAGGCGACAGAGTTAGGCAACCATCGTTGCCTTATGTAAGGTAATTGGCTGCTGTGCATACATGTACATACCATGTCGACGCCACTTTATTTTCGGCAGCCGAGTTCCCTCGTTTCTTCATGTTCTCTCTTCTCTCTGAAGAAAAGCCGTCCTGCAATCTGCATTCCAACTCGCGGTTGGACTGGGGAATCGTGATTCACACCGGTCGGATACCTGTTTGATGTCCTGTGAGATATACTTACTCCGTTGTGACTTCGGCATCAAGTCGAGGCTATTTGCACAAATTGGAATCTGATGCTCATGGATAAGCTTCCATCTCAAAATTCGAGACACCTTTGACTGAAATATTCATTTAGAATTTATACGATGAAGTCATACAGGGCTCCCTCACCGCGAATTCGAAGGAATCTTCGTGCGACCGGCCCCCACTGTGTACGAGCCCTGTCTGAACGGTATCATATGTCGATTCTCGGCACTTTGACTTTTATTTCTTATTTTTTGGATGATGATCGAGAGCTCGTAAGAAGCCGTTCTCTCGTCATTTTCAACGCCTCCCAGGACCCTGGTGCCGTATTTTTATCTGTGTCAACCCACTCAGATTTTGATGTACCACAAAAATCTGTTCACCTCAGTACAACACCTAACGGAGCCCAAAACGAATATCAGGGTGACAGAAAACACCTGTCAATTGTCTCGTGGATACCACTGGATCCTAAATTCCTTTGGGGAGCCAAACGACGCCACTGGGACTATTTCAGAGCAGTTGCATCAATTGTGGCTAAGATGAAACCGTGCAGATTTGCCGGTCGATCCTATCACGAAGTGTATGCCTCGACAATTGGGCAAACGTGTGAGCCGGTCAGCCGGACGCCAGCCTCAACTTCAACTATCAACCTGCATCTTGAAATTCACAAGTTCACAAGTGATGAGTCTACCCTATGTGAAGCTAGGAAGTACTAGTCGCTTCGCTTCTAGCTAGCTTCTTTTATTAGCTTTGTTCTCTGCCACAAAAGGAGTGTCTTAGCTGGCCTTCTTCAATTCAATAACGAAAGATGCGGAGACCTTCGCTATCACGGATTGTCACAAGATTTGGAGCACCAAAATCATTTTGCTTTCAGCTTTTGGATAATAATCCAGAATTAGCCCCTTGCCACCTCGTCTGGACACCTGTAAGCCACAGATACTGCAAGAAACGTCGACATGCGCGGGAGAAACCCAAGAAACCGGGACGCTGTTCATGGTTCGAAGAGACAACTTCGACAGGCTGTTTACGCCGGAGAAGTCTTTTTATTTTTTGGCTTCCATTATTCGATCAAGGAGTGAACCTGTTCCTAAGTTTTAGAGTTCTTCTCAGTTCTCAGTTGATAGAGTTCTCCCTGCTTACCAGTGAACTTGTCACGTCTCAAAACTGAAGTGGATGGGGATACTACGTATAGACGAGCGGAAAAATCTCAGATAAAGTGAATATTCTCTGGTAAAAAGGAAGTTCTCACGCAGTCAGAAAATCCTCAAGGATCAAGAAAGCTCTAGGTCACTAAAGACGGTTAAGCGAATAATGGTCGTCCCTGGTAGCCGAACCTCTCGCGACACCTAGCTACGCTAAGCGTCTTGTTTGAATTCTTCTCAATGCTCTCTTGCAGCCCCCAACACCGGCAATCACAACCAGCTGTAGCCCACCCGATCTGCTCTCGAGCTCCATTGTCGCAAATTCTCTTCCGTTTCGCCGTCATCCTCTTTTTCTTCGCGCCACCACCAGCGCCTCCGTCTCCTCGACATTTAGTATCTCTGCAGCTTACCAAATCAATCATAGTTTTGCCCTAATATGCCATTTATACGAGCAGTTTACATTGTTCATCGCTTGGGCGTCTTGGTGTTCTGCGATATCATAGGCACACCGTTAGCGAACTCTTCGTCGAGTACAGCATCCAACCACTGAGCCGGGTTTGCAGCCTTGGGAGAGAAAGAAAGAGCAAGACGGACGAGATTGAGCAGGCCTTTTAAAAAAAGCAGATACGGTAACGCCGGACGCTAAGGTTGCAAGCGAATTCGCTAGTGTGTGAAAGTGAATCACTGCATGTTGTGAAGAGAGTGAAGCTGTGGGAGTCCCCAAACACACCCATACCTTCCAGTTCGCTCAAGATCCCGTAACCAGCATATCGACGCGCTCTAACCTCCCGAAGAACTTATTGCCAGCATCCCCCACTGCCTCTTACCACGCAGCACCGAAGAGCTTCCGCCATGAGAACGTCTCGTGTCTCAAATGGCAACCCTCCGGCTGCGGATGGAGAAGCTGGCTCGAATGAGCTTCGTCCCAGACGCGATCCAAGCTTTGCTGTAAGTTCCTCACTTTTCCTTTATCCAAATCTACCTTTCCATTTCCCTAAGCTAACAGATTCCGCCACATAGCCCAACCAGGAAATCTCTGGATACAGGTACATGTCGAGCTCTGTGCAAAAGCGCCCGCGCCATACTGGAAGTCCTTCTTCCCTCGCAGCAACCTCCGACCGACCCCGACATCTCACGATCCCACACCGTACCTGTTGCTACGAGCTCTCGTCCTTAGATGCCTGGGTGGCTTGCGAGCTGGTAGCAAAGGTGAGAGCTCCGCTGTTTGGAGCTAGCCACTCGCTAGCGG
Organism: Cyclaneusma minus; assembly: GCA_037179335.1. Taxonomy (NCBI): domain Eukaryota; kingdom Fungi; phylum Ascomycota; class Leotiomycetes; order Marthamycetales; family Marthamycetaceae; genus Cyclaneusma; species Cyclaneusma minus. The sequence goes on along the minus strand of JAKZHN010000031.1, from coordinate 348,401 downwards.
TTCGCTTCTGCGGAGCTCTAGAGCTCTCAGCTTAAAAAGGAGGGAGCTTTCCTCTTGAGCTCTCTTCCTCTTGGTCTACACTTCAAGTCTTTACCTTCGGTTTATCGGTCTCCTCGGCCTTTGTCCTCGTGGCAACACCTATTGCACCTCCGGCGTCGCCACCTACATCTGCAACAACACAAATGGCGGCACCTACAGTGTCATTCTCTGCGACATGACACGCAGGCCGCTTATCATCTATGGAGTCCTAGCCGCCGCCCCCGTTGTGAATGGAAGTATGAAGGACCATATGAAGAAGTTGCTGGATCTTGCTCGCAACAAGAACGACACGCAGCCGATGAGATCCCGTCATTATGCCACCCCGAGAATTTACTCCGCACAAAGTCACAAAAGTGTATCACTCACCGACGATACAATCGCTCTCTCGCCCGCTCTCATTGGCGTCTTCAACGAACGAGACGAACCTGCAGGTGGCTCTGCATCGCCGGTCTTTCACCCAATCTCTGACTACTACACGCGACACATCCTCCGCGGCCTGTCTGTGTGATGACATGGTCAGGTCCCGGGGTGGGTCACGGAGCTAAAGCGAAAGCATGAAAGAAGTTGCCTGCCCACAGATCACTTCTACTACCCTAATCGCTGCTAATCAAGCCAAATACTCCACTCCAGTTCAAAGCGAGGCTTCCCCTTGACATCCGCGTCAGGATCTGGCGCCGATGCGCTGATGAGATTTTCAGCCTCTATCCCGAGCGTACCAACTTCGACGAAAAGGGTGGCAAGACTGTCGAAATTGCTCTGAACCGCAAACTCCAGAGTGAGACTGAATTCACGCAGCCGATGGAGAGTATCATGCCCCACGCCAAACTCCCTGCTACCTTCCACATCTGTTGTGAACAATGCCTATAAGGCTTTTTGGCTCCTCGCCCTTTTTCCTATGTGTCTACGACACGAAAGCCGGCCAGGTGTTCGTTCAGAATCTCAAAGAACTGCAGCGCATCTACATCAATAACCTCGTCACCCCCAAATGGTGGTGTCAAGAAACTGAGTGGTGCTGGGTCAGGTTCAAATGCAAGCTAAGCTTGAGCTGAGAAATACAGCAAGCAGCAGGAGAAGGCCGAGGGAAATCCCTTTGCACTGGCAGATCACATGGGATGCTCAGACTTCCACTTTTGAGATGTCAGAGAGTTGGTAGAGACTTCTCATACAACGACCGCCCGCGAATATTTGGTATACTCTGATGCCGCGCAAGGATTGCCCCCCTAGGATGCACGCAAGTGAAGGGCAACCGCCATATCGACGTGTAGCAGCCTAGCGCTAAGAGCATGAGGCTGCTGTGCTCCACAAAGAGCTCTCGTGCGCCCCCAGCTCTCTTTTGCCTTCTTTCAATCAAGGCTCATGGCTCGTTGCGTCCTCTAATGCCTGCTGGTCCCGCGCATGACAGTCTGTTCCCATCGTCAGGACTTGAATTGGCCAGCAGAACGGCCGCCAGGTCACCATTCAGCACGCTTTCGAATGCAAACTTCGGGAACCAGCTCGCAAGCTCGCGAACCATGATTGGTTTGTCGAGCGCCAGGCTTCTCAGCACCGGTAGGACAATGAAAACGGCGGCTGGCTTTTGGATCATGCTAAATGCTTATTTTAATTTCTACATATACAGAATTATTGCTATTTCAACAATTATATACATCCTTTTTGTATATGGAGCTACTCGTAGCGAGACTTGTGTGGTTGAAAAACTCGGTTAGGGATATAGTAAGGTGATAATGTCTGAGAATTCCATGGTTAGGGCTAGGGTATCTAAGCTGGTGCGAATGGGATTGTGGGAACGAGATTTTGATAGTTCAGAGGTGTTGCATCATCGGCCAGCACGTCGGAAGGTTTCTGCTTTTGGTTGGATGTCCAGCTGGACGTACTGCACGAATCGTTGATTCCGCACATGAGTCGAGCTGCTCGTACCGGAGACTTTGTGATTAGGCCTCGAAGGAGATCCAATTGTACAATTTGCTAGTTTTGTTTTTAGCATTCATACGGCCCTACTTAGAAAGCCGTACTGATCTTCCCGAGGTCGACCAAACTTCCAAAGGCGCAACTGAAGCTTGAGCGCGCCCGGATGACAATATGTCTCAGGTGCGAAATGGCAAAGAAGCACTTGCGCTGGAGTCTGTCTTTACAGTTCTTGTGATCCCGGTATTGGCAACTTTAGATCCGAAAATCTGTCGAGACTGGAGAGCTGGTTCCCGGTCGTCGCTGCTAAGCTTTTTCGCTGGAAACTAGTAGTCTTCCGCGCAACATATAGCGCCGCAAGAGGCGCATCCTGACTGCTAACCGAGTATAAGGCCAAGAAATCTGAATATAGCGGACAGTGAGCTTGGATTTTCGATATCCAAGTCTTGGTCTTCTTTCTCCATCTTTCCAAGCACTAAGGCGGGGAATTCGGAATCTCTTGAGAATGATGGCGAGAAAATTTTGAACGGATGCTTTTGAAAGAGCTTTTCAGCTTGTTGGTCAGAGAACCCAGACCCGACCGTCGGGGCCCACGTCCGGCACCGCTAGAAACAGGGGGGTGTGATGGCCTTGTTGTTCGAGGAGCGCGACCTCGTCGATCTCGCAACACGCGCTCGATTCGCTCGACCAGCTCTGTTGACGGGAGGCGGTGGTTTGGGTCGAGCATGAGACATTCCATGATGGTTTTGCGCAACTCTTTTGAATACGTGTTGGCTGGGGCCCGCCGGTTCATTTGGGTCACGCCGAATGTCTTGCCCCTTGCAAGCCGAGGCGACTGTATGGAGCGTTGTGGCCGGTCGTAAAAGTCTCTCTCCTCGGCTGGCTCGTGGTCTAATAAGAAGTGGTACATGGCCCAGCCAATCTGCCTTTCCGGGTGTTAAAGAACGGCAAGTAGAAGATGATAAGGGGGAGGGGCGGACGAACCATGTGTTTGATGCACCACGGGGACCTCTTCGGACATACTCCTTGCCACTGTACAATGCGTGTTCACCATCTTTGTCATCCGCCAAAAGATCGTTTGGTTCCGCTTCCTAAAACCACACAACAAGGGTTTAGCAGTTGCTATGAAATCGGGAGACTCGGTCTCTGCGACTTACCGGTGGAAACCAAACCGGAGTTCCGGTCCTAGAATGGTCTTTCTCCCAATTACCCAGCGTAACATCATGTACATCATATGGAATCCAGTCTGACAAGCCAAAGTCGGCCATCTGTAATGAACGAATTAGCAACTCGCCTTTCTACTGTATGGATGTCTGGCGTCGGTACCTTGAAAATCGGCATATCCTCATGTTCTGGATTATCGGCTCCTAGCGTGTTATCACCTCCAACAAGAACTGAGCCCGATATTAGCAATGACCCAGAATCATCAAGGCAAGCAGGCAAGAACTCACTATTATCGAATTTAATATCAAAATGACCTTATCCAGAACGTTAGCCACAACATTCACAATTCACTTCTTGGGGCGGAGAGCGCATACACAGCGCTTTGCCCTTCGGAAAATGGCGATTCTGCGGATCCTCAGACCCAGTATCCATAGCCAGCACTCCCCTTGCCAGACACAAAAAAAGCTTCCACAATTTGGTCTCCTCGATTGGCACGACGTTCCCCTCAGCATCCTTTCTCTCCCTCCTCCTCCACCCGCTCAAGTCACCCCCAGGCATAAACTCCATATAGTACCGCTGCACCATGTGATGCGGTCTATCAAAATCCCTCCCCGAGCCCGTCAAATCGCCCCTCCCAAAGTCCCAAAACGGGCCCGCAACGAGCTGTACAACGTGCGGACAGCGATCTTGAAATTCCTTCATGATGTTTGCTTCGCGGATGGCGCTACCATTGTGATGGGGTGCTCTTCCCTCGCCGGTTTGCTTTACTACTAAGGATGTGTGTGGCGCATACTCGTTTTCTTCAGGTGGTATGCCTTGGGCTAGCCTGACGGAGCCGGTGATGCCGAAGGAGCCTTGGCCTAGGGGGCGGGAGGCTACCCAGTTCAGACCGATGCCGTTGGCCCATTGCTGACATGCTAGGATCCATTCGCCGGCTCCGGGGTCTAACTCGTCGGCCATTGATGAAGCAGCTATAAGGGACTGTGTCTTGAGGTGGGCGGGGAGGAACGGTGTACAGATTTGTGGCGATGGCAGAAAAATGATGGCTATTTCGTGCCATGCTCGGAACAAGCGAGAGATAGTTGGTAGCACTTGCCAAGGAAATTGGATAATGCGCCTTTGTTCCATGCGCTGTGACAAAGGAAAGGAGGGTGGGAGGCCGCTTGCAGATGCAAGAGGGGTCCAACGAGACAATGGGATTGTGTGCGCACAATAAAATGCACAACATTTGGAAGAAAACAACAAGGAAGTTCTAGAGCGTACCTTAGCTGCACTGGTGGTGGAATCTTTTGGTGTAGCGAGGCACTAACAAACCTTGTTCAGCCCTTTGTACAGTCAGTTCTTCGAAGCTCTCTTTGTGCAGTAGCTCCTTTCGGACCAACCCTTAGAGGCCAACTGTCGAAATCCAGCACTTTATCATTTAGACTTCTAAAGGTGGCTAGTGTAAGGCTATCAACAGAGGAGCTAGCTCGCACTCAATATCGATATCGTCAGCCTCAATGCGCCAGTGCAAAAGACCATAAATCCATCCAAGGCATAACATCGTGGAAATCCATACAGGCAAGAACCGTCGAGTCTTGAAAGCAAACATCCGAGACGCCTACCCGTACCTTGCAGACCGCAGACTGTGCACAGCAAGCCATAATCCTCCCCCGAACGCCCGTCAGCCCTACCAGTCTACCACTCTAGCACACCCTACCGATCCAAAGCCTGAGATTGGCACTAAATATGCAAGTCAGCACACAAATCTCCCACCCTTGCAAAACACAATCCACAAAACTCACCATCTGCCAATAAACCCCCTTCTTCCTCAACAACTCCGCATGATTCCCCTTCTCCAGCAAGCCCCCCTCACCCAGCACAAAAATCACATCTGCATTCTGCACCGTGGCAAGTCTGTGCGCAATCACGACCATCGTCCTGCCCTTTGCCGCTCTCTCAAAGGCTGCTTGGACTAGTTTCTCGCTCTCGGAATCGAGGCTGCTTGTTGCTTCGTCTAAGAGGAGGATTTGGGGGTCGCGGATTAGTGCCTGTGATATTTGATTAGTTTATGCTCGAGATATTCTTGAGTGTAAGGGTGAGACGGGCTTAACTTACCCGAGCAATAGCGATCCGCTGCTTCTGTCCCCCAGACAAGGCAACGCCCTTGGACCCAACATTCGTATTATACCCCTCCGGCAGACTCAAAATAAAATCATGAATCTCAGCCGCCTTACAAGCAGCAAAAAGCTGCTCCTCAGTCACGCTCCCCTCATCAACCGCCAGCATAATATTCTCCCTAATCTTCCCCTGAAACAGCGTCGGTTCCTGCGCCACCAGCGAAATCGCTTTCCGATAAGCAGTCTTGTCAATAGTACGAATATCAGTACCGTTGTAGGTAATCTGCCCTCCTTGGATATCGTAGAACCGCTCGAGGAGCGAGATAATTGACGTCTTTCCACAGCCTGAAGCGCCAACCAGCGCTGCAAACTGTCCTTTTTCGATAGCCAAGCTTAGACCGTCGAAGAGCTGCATATCGCGGTTCGGATACTTGAACTTGACGTTGTCGAAAACTAGACGAGCACCGCCTTCGCTGGGAGGCAATTCTCCTGTCGGCACCTCTACAGCATCTTTTTGCGGACGAAGCGACAAGATGCGATTCGCCGCAGCAGCAGCCTGAGCAATATTCGGTCCAAACGAAGCAAAAGAACCAGATGTTTCAGAGCCAGTGATGACAGCGCTGTAGATGACGAAAAAGTCCGTGACGTCGTAAACGCGCTGTCCGAGAAGCCTGCCACCGTACCAGAATGTCAGAGCCATGCAAAGCAACCCAATGCTGTCACTCAGCGCAAACACTAGAGTTCTGAGACGAGCTTTCATGAAAGCACTTCGCACATGCTGATCGAGAAGTTTGGAATAGCGATCGCAGATCATGTCTTCGAGAGTTAGCGATGATACGGTCCGGAATGCTCCTATCGACTCGGCGGCGAACTGTGAGGATTCGGCAAAGACTTCTGCGTTCATGCGCTCGAATTGTAGCTCGAAGCGGACTCGCATGAAGGCTGCTATGAGGATGATGGGCATTGCAGAGCAGATGCCGACAAGTGCCAGCTTCCAGCCAAAAGCAAGGGCAATTGCGATGCAGCCAACGAGATTCCCAATCGACGTCAAGAAGAATCCAAGGTTGGTGCCCAGAAGCTGCTGCAACTGGGTAGGATCGTTGGCCACGCGGGATACGAGTGTTCCAGCCGAGTTTTCTTCAGCGTCAAAGAAAGCGATTGGTTTCTCGACCATGCGATCGAATGATTCTTGGCGATAGGTTGACGAGACGTGGATAGAAACGTCGTTCGATGACCACCCCAGAACGTACCAGCCGGAGGCAGTTGCTATGGCAAGGTACAGTGCGATCAGTGCCCAATGCTCACTGTCTCCAATAAGTTTCGAACCCGTTTCCTGGAAGACGGCGATGACGTTTGCCATGATCCATGCTTGGAGAGGTGATCCCACTGAACAAACCAATGCAGCTCCCAACGTCAGCGTGTAAAGAACCCAGTGACCTCTCTGCTCATAAACCAACACCCCGAAACTCTTCAAGATCCCCCTTGGCATCTTAACCGCCTCTTTCGCCCTCAACTCCGCACCCTCAACCCTTGCCACACCCATCTCCTTCTCGTCATCAATATCAACCGTCTCAAACTTGTTGTCACCAATCGAATCCCCCTCCTTCCCATCCTCCTCCGTAACCTCACTCCCCTCGCCCTCCTGCCCCCCCAGCGTCAACTGCTGCGCACTAACAAGCTTCCAATAAACGCCCCCTTCATCCAACAAACTCTCATGCGTTCCCTCCTCAACAACCACCCCCTTCCTCAACACCACAATCTTATCCGCCTTCTTAATCGTAGAAAGCCGATGAGCAATCGTAATAGTCGTGCGATTCTGGCTTACGCGATCCAACGCAGCCTGCACGATTCGTTCAGCGCGTACATCAATCGCGCTCGTTGCTTCGTCAAGAATCAAAATAGTCGGTTTCTTGATGATACTTCGAGCAATCGCAAGACGTTGTCGTTGACCGCCGCTGAGCTTGATGCCGTTGTCTCCTACGCGAGTTTCGTACCCTTTGGGCAATTTCTCAATGAATTCTTCTGCAAACGCCTCCTTGCAAGCCGTCTTCACCAGCTCCGTCTTCGTCGCCACATCCGCGTGTTCCCACTCTGACCCTACCATCCCGAACGCAATATTGTTGAATATCGTATCGTTGAACAGAAAAGGCTCCTGCTGCACTAAGCCAATTTGGCTGCGCCACCACTGCAAATCCAACTCCATCAGCTCCCTCCCATCAATCGAAATCGATCCACTGATCGGAACAGGTTCTTCTCCTCCAATACCTGAAGACTCCCCATTAGTATCAAACTCATTTCGTAATTCATACCAGCGTTCCAAAAGACCCATGATGGTGCTTTTGCCAGACCCGGAGGGACCGACCACGGCAGTGATTTTTCCGCTCTCGAAGGTGAGATTGAGAGAATCTAGAATTTTGACGTGGGGGCGACTGGGGTAGGCAAAAATGACATCTTTGAAGACGATGTTCTTGTGCGCGGAAACGTTGGGGGCGGAAATGCCGCTGGATTCGACGGTGGGAGAATCGATGATTTCGAAGAAGGTTGCTGCTGAGGATGCTGCTTTCGTTGCTGCGATGACAGGGCCTGCGATGTTTGGGATGGCGCCTGTGACCATCATGATGCTGAAGAAGCAGCTAGAGTAGATGTCAGCATTTCAAAAACTTGCCAGAATTTGCCAATCCAAGTTGAAGAGAAAAGGGACACAAAATCCACTTACACGATGACAGTCTTGACACTCTCAATCTCATGCCTGTTATACAACTGCACCCCATACCAAAACGTCAGCGCAAAATTGCTATAAATAGCAAAATACAGCGGACTGATATGCAATCCCGAAATCGGCCCCATCCTGAGTCCTCTCCTCCTACTCTCCGCCACCCACATCCCAAACTTCGCCTTCATCCTCTCCTCCGCACAACAAGCATGAATCATCCTAATGGCGCCAATACTCTCGCTAGCAACGCCCACAGCCTTTTCATCAGCATGTTCCATACTTTTGAGCATTTTGATATACATAGGAGTAGTGATTGAAAAGATGGCGAAGATGAATCCGAAGATGCTGCAGGCGACGCCGGCGAGCTTGGCGTTGTAGGTGAATGCTACGATGAAGGCGGCGATTACGAGGGACATGTATTGGAGGAAGGTGGCGAGTTTTTCGCTGATGCCAACTTGGACTATATTGGCAGAGTTGGTAATGGTGGTGGCTGCGAGGCCGGGGGGTTGCTTGTCGAGGACGCTGACGGGTTGTTTGAAGAGGGAGCGGATGTAGGTTAGCCGGAGGGCTGAGGAGACGCGGAGGCCGACGATTCGGTAGGCGAACTGTGGGTTTGTCAGCTGTGGTTCTTGGGACATTTTTATATCTTGGTGCCGCATGTAGAGCGGTGCTAGCTAAAAGTATGTATGCTATTTGCTGGTCTCGATTCCACTTGTAGGTCTGGGTGCCAAAGTCGAGTTACTAACCATGGAAATGTAGTTGAGACTGAATTTCGCAATGAAGAGGTAGACTAGGTACAATCTAGATGTTGTCAGATCATCGTCCGTAGTTTCAGTATCATTTCCACATACGTTTGATGATCCAGAGAAGCATCGAACTCGGCTTGGGTCGTCGTAGTATTTGGGAGGAAGTAGTTGTTGAAATTATTAGCAAGGTTTCCTGGATGTCTCATCAGCATTTGAAAATTTCAATTCCTTTCGACTCGCGTGAGCTCACCGAGAACAATATTCATCAGGGGCAGCGTCTGGACAAGTCGACTAGGTCAGCGCATGTCCGTGAATATCGATGGCATGATACCCACCACTCCGGCGGCTACTGCAGCCAGTCCTCCCAAAACCAGCATGACAATATCCAAAGTCGAGGCATACGAGAAGATGCGCTGATCCACGTTAGCCACTCTGAACTTCATACACATCCGGCATTTTCCACTCACGAAATAATCCGAGAAGTCTGCTTTTGTTTTTGGCTGGCTGTTGTATTCGTTCTCTTCGCCATCTTCCTTCTCCGCAGTCTTTTTCTCACTTTTGCCATCTTTCTTTGATTTCTTCCATCTCTTGGACGAGCCAGCGGCTATCTCTTCTGTCGTCTCGCTTTCCGTCTTGCTGCTCCTTTTGCTGTTCGTCTTGATGTTCGTGGTGCCATCCTCTTCACCGGTCATCGGACGGCGGTCCACCGGCGGAAGACTCCCAAGCTCAACATAATTCTCGATGGCAGGACTGAGGGCAGGACTGGAGAGTCGTCTCGCAAAACTCGACCTTCTCGACTTCGAAGCCATTTTCTTTTGCGCCGATCTGCGATAATGACCTTTTCAAGCAGCAGGTCGTCGACACAGAGACAAGAAAGGTGCGCGACCAGTGCAGCATCGAGAGACAGCGTACAGAAAAGAGAAAACGGACGTTGTTGTACGTTGCATGTCACTACTAGACATCGCTGGGCAGCCCATCCGTTTTGTGCCAACGGGAGCGGGAGACTGTGCAGATAAATTGCAGTGCCGTACCGGTGTCACTCCCATCCATGATGGGGAGCAGCGATCGTCACTGACTTCTGCCTTTCAGAGCCATTCAACGACTCTTCGATATGAAACAATGCAGCAGTTTTGGTCCGCCCCGTTATGCACGTTTTCGAATTCGCAAAGCTGGACGGATCAAAAGCATGCAGCTTTGCAGCACTTTGGGAGAAAAAGCAGAAAGACGGCGTCAACGAGCAGCTGGATTTGGTGTACACCTCCCGGCGCTTGACATTGGTGTCAACAGTCAACCCCGCCATCTGCACATACGGAAGCTTGGCCCTCGAATGACGTACAGTGCTGTCAAGTGTCAAATTCCATGTCTCCGGGAGCTTCAAAAGCATCTCTCGTCGCCGTTCTCGAATCTCGACGCTCAAGATGGCTGTCTTCCGCCTTCATCGAGGTGATGGCGATACTCACACGGACGTGCCTTGAAACGACGCGGATCCCACTTCAAGCCGGTCCACGCCTTCATTGCTTTTATGGCCCTGACAATCAGTGTCATCGCCCAGCCTTCGGGTTCGGGAACAAACAACATCCGAGTCAGTCAGCTTTTCGACTTTATGGTCGCCCTGTCGACGGTCGTCACGATTGACGTCAACTGGCCGAACTTGACTTTTGTTCGTGCTCCTGGCTCTTTTTTGGCGTTTGCTAAATTTGACAACTCTTCAGATTGTGGCGGACAACATGCTCACGGCTGAAGCTTCGTTTTGGCCAAGCTCGCCATTGCTTTCTTTATCGCCGTTATCACCGCATTCTTGCCTCGGCAAATCCCTGGAGTTCCCCATGCTCAGCGTAGGTGGGGAACTGTATTTTAGTGTCCTTGGAAAATCAAATCACTGCAATGCCATGTTTGAAACTCATATATACTTCGCTGCTCACTGCTCCTATTATTCCAACATTTCCAAACCCGCTGCAATTCCCCAAAGAATCACCCACATTTACCAGATGCCCAACAACCACTCAGTCACCATGGGATCCATTCAAGAAACCCCGCAATATGGCAAACGTATGGTAGTAAAGGTCATCGATGACCGAGCACGAGATCAACCCGACTTCCCAATCTATCCAGCACCCGACAAAGGCACTTCGGCAGTTGGGCCAAGAACTAGAAAAGCATCCTATGAAGACATTCGACGTTCCAGACTTGGAAGAAATGGTCGATCCCACGCCAGTCGATCATTACTCTTTTGACAAAACCTGGGAAGAAGTCAAACATGATCCTATTGTGGCTGTACACACGTCTGGGTCGACAGGCCTTCCTAAACCTATCATTCTCACGAATGCTAGTGCAGGAGCTGGTCTGGATTCTGGACACGACTTGAAGGCTCCGGAAGGACAGGTGATGCAGAATCATTTCATACAGGGTGTTACGATGCTGTGCAATATGCCTCTCTTCCACGTAAGTCCCCCGGATTTACTCTGTAGCATTGACCCTGCCACCGTCTCCCGTAGGGTGTAGGAAGCAAGTGCCGATACGGGAATTCCAAATTGACAAATTAATAGGCTGCTGGACTTTTCTTCACGCTATGGCACACCGCATTCGGCAACCTCAGCACCCTCCTGCCGCCCCCCGGCCCCCCAACCATGGACATGTTCACGAAAATGACCGAAAACGCCACCTTCGACGCTCTGAGTATAGCCCCCAGCGTCCTCGAAGACATCGCCCAATCGCCCGACGCCCTCTCCCGTCTCGCCAAGCTAAAGTTCGTCATCCTCGGCGGCGGTCCACTTTCCAAAGAAGCCGGTGACAAAATCACGTCCGTCACCACCCTACCCTCATGTCCACAATCGGCAGCACAGAAGGTGGCTGGCTCTATGGTCCCGTGCAGGAGCCCGAGAATTGGAAATACTTCACTTTTCATGAGGCTGTGGGGGGGATTTTAGGGATCGCGGGAATGGACTGTATGAGATGGTTATTTCGAGGAGGGATATCAAGTATCAGGCTGTTTTTCACATCTTTCCAGAGTTGCAGGAATTCGCTTTTGGGGACTTGTATACGAAACATCCGACGAAGCCGAATACGTGGATGTATCATGGACGAGTAGATGATATTATTGTGTTGAGCAATGGAGAGAAGTTCAATCCGTCGACTATGGAGCAGGATTTGGTTGCGCATCCGCTGGTGAAGGGTGCGTTGGTTGTGGGACAGGGCAGATTTCAAAACTGCTGCTTTGTTGGAAGTGGAAGATTGTGGAAACAGTAAGGAGGAGGTGGAGAAGGTTATTGATCAGATCTGGCCTATTGTGGAGAAAGCGAACAAGGAATGTCCGCAGCATGCGAGGTTGGTGCGGGATCATATTCTGGTTACGTCGAAGCCGTCCTTGAGGAGTGGAAAGGGGGGTGTTCAGAGGCGGCTTACGGCTGAACAGTTCAAAGACGAGATCGACGAGCTGTATGAGGCGGCAGACATGAAAGCGTCTGAGGGTGCTGAACGGATTGACGTTTCGACGGTCGATACGGTGAAGGCTGGTGTTCTGGGAGCGATGGTGAAGATTACTCAGAATGAGGAGTTTGATGCTGACGAGGACTTCTTCGCCTTGGGTGTCGATTCGCTGCAGATAATTGACGCTGCAGAGGAATTTGAAGGCGGCGTTGAGGGATGAGAAGGTGGTTATCGATCAGAGAATGATTTACGCTAATCCGACTGTCAACAAGATCGCCAATATCATCTACAGTCAGGCGCATCAGATGGACACGGAGGGCTCGAATGGATCGTCTGCGGTCGAAGAAATACAGGCTATGATCGACAAGTACACCTCTGAATTGCCTGAGTCGAAGGGCAAGAAGGAGAATGTCGGCAAGGTCAACATCATCTTAACCGGCAGTTCAGGATCTCTAGGATCTTACATTCTCGATGAACTGATGGAGAACCCCGAAGTGAACAAGATCTGGTGTCTCAACCGTTCAGCCGATGCTCAGAAACGCCATGATGAGATGAGCCATAGTCGTGGTCTTTCGTCGGACTGGTCTGGCAAGAACGTCAAGTTTTTCCACGCCGATCTCGCCAAGGAGTCGTTGGGCTTGAGTTCTGAGGAGTATTCAGAATTGCAGGATTCGGTCACTCACATCATCCACAATCAATGGCGCGTCGACTTCAACCTTTCTCTCGCTTCCTTCACCCCACAAATCATCGGCACAGTCAATCTCCTACATCTCGCTGCATCTTCGAAATACGCCTCCTCCATATTCTTCGTTTCGTCCGTCGACACGGTCTCGAACTTCGCCACCGACGGCGGCTACCCTCTGGTTCCCGAAGAGCCACTGAATGATCTCAGTGTTGCAGGTATGGGCTACGGCCAATCCAAGCTCGTCTCCGAGAACATCATCCTCAAGGCCGTCGAAAAGGGGCTTTGTTCCGGTGCCGTAGCTCGCGTAGGCCAAATCGGCGGGCCCGTAAAGCGCGGAGTAAAAGGCAAGTGGAACCTCCAAGAATGGCTCCCCACAATCATCTCCAGCTCAGCAGCAATGGGAATACTACCCGATGATTTAGGCATGCCAATCAACTGGATACCTGTGGATTACTTGGCTTCTATTGTCGTAGAGCTGTCGCAGGAATCCGGATGCTTTAATCTTGTCAATCCGAATTTCAGCACTTGGACGGATTTGTTGCCTGTGGTGAAAGGCAAACTGAAGGGGGTGGAGGTGGTGAGTTGGAAGGAGTGGGTTGGACGGCTGGGGGAGTTGGCGAATTCGGGGACGAGTGCGGTGACGGGGGTGAAGTTGCTAGATTTTTATAGGGGGATGGGGGAGGATGATATGCCGAATTTGAGTACGAAGAAGACGGTGGCGAGGAGTAAGACGATGGGGGGGTTGCAGAGTGTAGGTGGGGAGTGGATGTGGACTTGGATGAAGCAGTGGGGTTATTGATTTTTGAGGTGGTAAAGGGGGAATGAGCAAGGACTTTTGATAGAATAGCGGGCGTAATCGTGTTTTGGACAGCGCTGGTGTTTTTTGTTTTTGTTTTTTTTCTGATTGTAAATTCACGTCTCAAAGTAGGTACATAAACTGGCAAGACAATATGCTTGTCAGATTCGTACTTCATAATCAAGCCTTTGCGGACATGTTTGAGGGCACAGCGACATGGTCACACTCCCACGCGTCACATGATCCTTGCGATGCTTGCGGGACAGCAGCGTCCACCCCAGCATCTTCTTGTGAGTCATTTTCCCCTCTTCCCCGCGAACATACCAACTCTTCAACCCAAACAAAACATAACTTTACCCTTTAACTCTTGCTCACCTCTCACAGACTCACTCAGCATTTAACAGTCCAGCTTCCTTCATACCAGCCCCCAACATAAGCAGATTCTCTCACCCTTATTCCACACAAAATTTTCCCAACATCTTCCCTTCCCTTCCTTCCAGAACTCACGAATCTGCGCAAGCATCGACAATTCGCCTCCCCACACTCTATTCAACACAATGACCTCTCCTCTTTCCCCAGATCTCACCATCGAACCCTTGGATATCGCCACTGACCTTGCCTCCATAATCCGCATCAACTACCGCATCAACTTACTCGACCCTCTGCACTCCTCCGCCATCGAGCACATCTCAGAAGACGCCGTCATCGTCAAAGAGCTCTCAGCCGGCCCCTCCGCCTTTGCAAATCCCGAGTTTCGTCGCGGGAAAATCACTCAGACTGCTGAAAGCGGAGGACAGGAAATTTTGGCTTATGTGATCTACAAATCGCCAACAGCTTCTTCGGAAATACTGGGCAAAGAAGAGGAAATGAAGCAGATTGGAGAGCGAGTGGAAAAGATGGCAGGGGTCGATGGGGAATTGGTGAGGAGGCTGATGGTGCAGGATGTGGAGCTGAATGAGAGGTTTTTGGGAAGGGGGTGGCGGGGGAGATATTGGTGCTTGGAGGCGCTGGCTGTGGATCCGAAGTGGCAGGGAAAGGGAGTGGGGAGTGTGTTGCTGGGGTGGGCGCTGGAGATGATGAGTATGGAAGAGACTGGGAATGCGAAAGGGAGAGAGAAGGCAGAGGGATGCTATCTGATTGCTAGTCCGGCAGGGAGGAGATTGTATGGAAAGATGGGGTTTGTGGAGGTGGGGAGGAGGTTTGAGGGGGAGGTCGAGAAGTGGAAGCAGCATTTTTGGTTTGTGAGAAAGTGTTGAGGCTTTAGTGGGGATATGCAAAAGTGGAGATGAGGATTTGGGAGACTTCTGGTGGAGGACCGTGATAGAGCCGTTCTTGTGAATTTTGTGGACAAACCTGCACCAGTAGGATCCGAGAGAATCCTGAGTTAATGTTGCCGGTATGTCGACATGCTTACAAATGCCGCTGTGGACTATGATGACAATTCGGCGATTTCAAAGCATCCCGATATGTAATACATAATTGCCGGTGTATTCGCATCGATCGGACAGAAGTGGCCTAAGAGGTGCAATTGGTAGAATCACAGGCTTTACGCATGACACCAGCATCCAGTCCTCCGTTTTGCTTTTTGTAGCTTTCGAGTTCGATTCACTCTTCTGGCGAATTATGTTTTTGCGATTTTCCCAAGTTTGACCGACATAGCTTGGCACCACACCTCAGCTGTACTGTTTTAGTACTACTGTACCCGATCATTACCAAAAGATTGTTTCTCACGGTATAGCAGTACTGGAGCGGCACAGCTACCACACTAGTACGGTATTACCGGCGCATGATATTCCGCTAAGGCAGGTAGAGACTATACTTGTTCGGAGCTGGGTTTCTTGGTTTGTAAGCTCCTCTATTTGTCAGCTCAAAGTCCTATGTAATGCGCGAGAGAGCCTGAAGCTCTTCTCCTTTCAGTCCCCAGTCATTCCATTTATCTCCGTTTTCATCCTTTTTTCCAACAAGCCAACAAGCCAAGAAAATTCCCCAATTTTTTGAAATGCCGTCTTACGTGATTACTGGTGCCAGCCGTGGATTAGGGGTAACATCACCACTTTCCAAACTTGACAAAGGGTGTTCAGTTTTTTATGGCTTCTAACAAACTACTTCAATATAGTTCGCGTTCCTTGAAGTCTTGTCCCAAGACAGCTCAAACACCGTCATCGGGGTAGCACGCGATGCTGCTCCTGCTCAAGAAAAAGTGGCTCAAGCCGGCTTGCCAAATGTCCACATTGTGGAAGGTGATGTCGGGAATGCCGACTCCATGAAGGTACGTGAAAAATCGCATCCCCTATGCTCATCCTACCCAGCCATGCAGCAGAAATCATTTCCTCAGCTAGCCTGTGGAAATTAAGTTCCTACATCATGACTAAAGTTCCAGTAACTGACACGAATACAGAAAGCAGCCGAAGCAGTATCCAAGATCACACATGGAAAACTCGACATCTTGATCAACAACGCCGCATATGTAAACTCTCCATCGGGCGGTCTCACGCTTGCAGATCAAGAAAACGCCCTCCCCGACCTCTCAAGCGAACTGCAGCATACATTCGATGTGAACGTCGTCGGCCTAGCACGCGCCATCTCCGCCTTCCTCCCCTTGGTGCAAGCCGGCTCTCTCAAGAAAATCATCAACATATCTTCCGGCATGGCGGATTTGGATCTGATCAATAAACTCGAGATTGGCACAAACGTGGCCTATTCGGTTAGCAAAGCGGCGGCGAATGCGCTTGTAGCGAAGTACAATGCCGCGTATGGCAAAGGCTCGAAAGAGGGCATTTTGTTCTTGTCGCTGAGCCCGGGGTTTGTGGCGACGGAGCAAGCTGTGGAGGCGATGGAGAAGGATAAGGAGGCGATGGAGGGGATGGCGGGGAAATTTCAGGAGTTTGCGCCGGAATTTAAGGGGCCCATACAGCCGAAGGAGTCGGTGGAGGCGATGATGGAGGTTATTGGGAGAATGAGTGTGGAGAACGGGGATGGAGGGAGATTTGTGAGTCACCATGGTAATCAGAAGTGGTTGTGAACTTGGAAGAAAGTGAACCACGGTTTGGAGCGGCTGCTGTGTAGAAGCCACGGTTGACTATCAGATTGTCGGGTATCTTCCAAGATAACCAGACGCAATACGACTCTTAATCCTTAAATCGCATTTACTGGTAGGTAGCTAAGCGTGACTCGAAGTGTGACTCGATTCGATCTTGACACTTCATCTTACACTTCAAAATTCTCTGTTTAACCTCGATACTCCCTCCGTCTTCGAATTCTCTGTTCAGCCGATATCACAAAATCTTCTCTGCTCGTTCACTTCTGAGACTTCGTCGCGAAGTCTTCACAACTTCACAGCTTCACGTTCCCACCCTCACACTCGCCAACTTCACACCGCCCAACTTCACCCGAAAGCTCAAAGCAATCGTGGAAATCCCCGTTACCGCCGGCCCGGAAGTGTACAAGAAGAGACCATTCATCTCACGTTCATCGGAGTTTGGCTTACCCGGTAAGCACTCCATGCCTTTCCATCATTTCCTGCAGCGGGATCATTCGTCTGGTCTACAGCCTCCACTCTCCAAATGATTGGAAACAACCGCAAACGACCAAGGAAAATTCCTATCTCCAAATGATTGCGTAGAACGATGTTTGTCGATTAGGCGGAATATTTGCAATTCTCGGTTTTCATCCCGCGAGTGATACCCAGTCACGAGTATCTCACTAACCCACCTATCCACCCCACAGACACTACCTACTCAATCGAATACTTTCAAGCCTGCAAAGATCAATACCGCATCTGCATCGGCGCCGCTGGTCTCATCGTCCCCTTCCAAGTTGGACCTCGCCGCTTCCAAACCTACCGCCGCCCCGCCACCGACGCAGCCTACGCACTATTTGACAATCCTATAAACTTTAGTATAAACAGTTCAAATCATGAAGAATACGAGCGCATCCTAGCCCGACACAATCTCACCCTCCTCTATAATGCACAAATACAAATGCTATCCCACGCCCACGATCCCGAAACCACCGCCATCGACACCCTAATCCTCAGCATAGACAGCCCCGCAGATTTCGCGCAGTGGAAATCAGCAGCGCATGAAATCTACGCATTATTCTCCGAGAAGGCAAAAAAGTCGGGTATCGAATATAACGTCGAGATTCGAAACAATCGGCGATGGATAAGCGATACCTCGGTGTCTTTTGTCGACGATGACATTGCTGCTGCAGTGGAGTTAGTACAAGCGGCTGTGGAAAAGCAAGCAAAACAAAGTATTCCAGAAGAGATGCTATGTACGATTGTTCCGGTCATGCGACGCCCGCGCCATTTTCCTGAAGTGCCCAGCAGGCCGGTTTTCCTCGGCGTCACGGGCAGAGCGGTTCATGGCTGGGAGACTGCTGAAAATACCATCATTTCGAGAATCAGTGAGGTTCTGGAGGAAAATGGAATCAAGGATATCTATATTGATGTGGAAATCCATGCCGCGGTGCTCGGTGGCGCTAGCAGAGGAAACGTTAATCGGCATATTGGTGGTACTACACCTTGCCGGATCCCAGCACCTGTAAGTGGATCGATCGGACCCAAGTCAGGCTCCAACGATATCAGTGGCACGCTGGGGCTTTGGGTTTATTTTGACAAACCTGGTTGTACGAGAAAGTTCTGTTTCTTGACCTGTTAACATGTGGTACGGGGAGGAGTGGCAGATGAGAAAGAGAGAGAGGTGATTGATGAAGAGGGCTTGGGCTTGAAGGGGAAGAAATCGCCACGTGGGGAAATTGCGATGGTTCATCCGTCGGTGAAGGATACGGTGGAATTGAAAAGACAGATCGAACGAGGCGTGGCAAAGAAAGATTCCCGCAGAGAGGCGTATGAAGAGGCTGTTGAGCAACAGAGGAATCTGGAGTGGTATGCGACACAGGGCGGGATTGGAAAAGTCGTGTGTGCTTCTGGCTACAAGAAAACTGCAAACAACGCGCAACGAGGCTTGGATTGGGCGTTGGTGGAAGTCCATGACACGAGCATGTTTGGACTGAACGACCAAATCCCATACGGTAAATCCTGGAATGAGGAATTGACGCCTCGTGGCGATGGGCTCATGCCCGAATACCAGCGCAGGAACGTGATTTCGACAGTTGCTGCGAATTTACCAGAAAACCGCAAATGGCTGGTGAAGCCCCGGAGCAGAACTTGTGGAACAAGACTCGCGGAGACGTCAGGGATCAGGGGTCTCATGATGCACGATCGCCCGGCCTTTGCCAGCCATGTTTTACTCGCCAAAATCGACGATCATAATCATGTTCGTGTAGCTGAGCCGGGAGACAGTGGCGCGGTGGTTATCAATGAGCATGGGGAGTGGGTTGGCATGATTGTGGGTATGGAGGCTTATGGAGGTACGACCTTTATGACTGGCGCGAGGGAGATCATGGACCATATTGATGAGGAGACGCGAGGACGGATTTCCCTACCTAGGGAAAATTGAATCATTAATTTCTGTGCCGCTTTATAACTCGAGCCCCGATGCTGTTTGTGATTCTCTAAGACCATTTGTGAAATGCCAAGCACTTACCATCGCCGGCTTAACTCCCGAGTAGAGGTTTGTCTGATAGAGTTGCTAGACATTGCCCTTTTGAGGGGGTAGAAGAAGGGACAGTCCAAGAAGATTAGCCGTATCTGCCGGTTTGTCGGTAGATATCTCAGTATTTATAAAAGGAGCGTAAGACAGATATTAAACGGCATCACAGCAAGCAGCATAGCCATCTGCCAATCCAAAATCTTCGTCATCTCTGTCGTAGCCTCGGCATATGGATTTTCTTAATCAATGATCTGATTAGGTCGTGTATCCCTGCAAAAGTGTGTATATTGCGCAGCTGTCTTCCAGTGGTTTCATCTATATACTTTAAAAAAAGCGACGCTATATACTCTCAAAGACAGCAAGTAAAGTATTCACAAGAAAATCTCCCATTCCGACCCCTTAGACGTGTTGAACGTTCTCCACCACCAAACCATGCAAATCTCAAAACTAGCCGAATTCCTCTCCCACTCCCCTCCCACGCCCCTCTCTCCCACCCTTCCGCGCTGCCCCACAGGCCGCGCAGACTCTGCTCACCTACCTATTTTCACAGCCCCGTCTTGCCCGTTGCAATCAAGTTGAGCCAGGCCGCCAGTCTGTCACCATGGACCATCAGCATATATCCTCATCTCATCTCGTCGATCTCACGATTCGTCGAAGCAAAATCAGCGAAAGGGAAGATATAAAGATGTCACAAAACATACCGATACCCAGCCTTAGCAAACTGCAACTTGATAGTCGGCAAGCAGCTCTTATAATAAGTCGTGCTCAAATCATCCTCCTTCTCCAAGGTCTCGTAGCCGTCGGGCATAACCACCGAACACACATACGCATTGCTGTCGGTAGCCCAGCTCATAGCCGTCGTGATCGGATCACTGAGATCGATGCCATCCAGCCACCCCTCTGCATCACTCTTATAACTTCCAGACTTGATCGCTTTGGTCAAGGTAGTAGCCCATGTGCGCGCATCGGACAGTTCGTAGCCGCCGCTGTATTGCTCGGGCATGGCCGTGTCCCAGATGCTGTGCAGGTTCGTGCTATCGCCGTCGTACGTGACATCGATGTCATTACCGCCATAGTCGAGTTCTTCGTCGTGCAGCGGCTGGTGGATGTCGCCGACGAACTGTGTGGAGTAGTGTGAGAATGAGTAGGGAAGAACGACGAATATGCCCAGGAGGGAAGCGCAAGATTCCAACACCGCATTCTCTGCAAAGCGCGAGATCCAGCGGCCCCCTGCATGGCGGGATGACTTGAACCAAGACGCTCAGAAAAATACAAATCAGAGAATCTTGGACGAGGAGTGAGAATAGAAATGAGACGGAAACTTACGTGGATGATGAACTATGCAACAAGTTAGCGTTTGTTTTCCACCTTCAAACGTCCCCTGATCACGTGGGAAAAAAACGTACCTCGGCGGCTTCCTTGAGCTGCTCGGAGCTCAAAGAGGTTTCTTGAACGCGGGCTGTGTAGTTGTTGATAGCACTGACAACACAGCCGGTATCGCCGCAGTCGCGATCATAATCGACATTACAAGTCGAAGGAGGATCGTCCTGGGCATCGATGAAGTGTAGTGGTTCGGACCATTCTCCCGAATCCGTGTAGCGGTAGCTATCAGCCCAGGCCGCCACACTGGCGAGATAGTCGCTGCTCGTGTCTCCAAGAATGTCTTGGAAGAACGATTCGGTCTCATCAGTGACGAAGTCGGTGGCTACGTAGGCGATGGTGTAGTGGCCGAGTTCGCCCCAGGCTAGGATGGCTGGAAGGGAGGCGGAGGCGACTAGGAGAGCGGATGCGTGGAGGTTCTTCATCTTGATGCTTGGCAGGGGGATGGTATGAGGTTTTGAAGGTGAGGGTTGAGAGGGTTGAGATATAAGAGAAAGCCAAGAGGGCCAAGGTCTTGGCTTTTATATACTGGAACGTAGATAGATGTGATGCTATGACTTACCTTGAGTAACGACCTACCGGTAGTGACACGGGAGGCGGGGGAGTGTTCCCCATTGAGCAGGTCAGAAGCATACCGACATAACAAACAGCGGAAACAGAAGCACGCTTCTGAAACTAAAGAGCCATAGGTCGATCTTGGCATCGTGAAGACTTCCATATATATGCAGATATGCTGAACAATATGAACGCGGATTGCTCTAGATGGCAATCCTGGGTTGTCTGGAAGGTACTTTTGCGAGTGGCGGGATATCGGATCTCCTTCCCCAGAGGGACCGAGCTTTCTCGTTGGATAAGAAGTGGATGTCGTTGAATTTAGAGTCGGGAGTCCGGGGCAGATCACTCAAGAAGGTGGAGTCTGTATGGGTGGTCTCTGGGTCGGATGACGCCGAGGGCCGTTCGTGGACTGGCAAATGGGGTTGCAGCCTGCGACTGCAGATTGTGTACATGAAGTAGTATATGAAATTGTGGATGAACATGGGAGGTCGGGGCGTGAAAAGGTGGAGGTCCACTCACCATGAACCAAGTCTCCCATGTGCCGGAATCCGTTTCAATACCAGGACGTTAAAGTTGGCTCTAGTAAGCTTATGGCTCCATTCGCTGCAAGCAGCTGCCCCATCCGGTGTAGCGCCCTGAAACGCGAACAGGGATTGTGCGCATACGAGATCTCTGGGTTTTGGTCCCCCAAACCAGTCCTCCTTCCAAGCACACATAAAGTCGAAGCCTACCTCAGTCTCAATATGAAACCACCAAATGAAAGATATCGGATTGTTTCAATCAATCAAGCGCCAGTCAGATTCAAAGAAAGAAGCACGACTCACGAGTTATTCTGTCTCTCTCTTATCAAGATCGGAAACTTGAATCTTGCGATCCACCTTCCCTCGTCTCCCACCATCCTGCCATCGTCAAAGCACCTTGTTGCTTCTCCATTTTTTTGAACATTGGACGCCGATCTCCCGAGTCGGCGAGTCCTCACGCGCTCTTTGGTACATAGAGAGAGTTGAACAAGCACCACTTGGTGCCAGAGGGTATCGAGCAAGCGGATATATTGCTCACTCCATTTCCAGATCCTCGCTTCATCTTGCGGAACACGGTGCTTTGGGGAGAAAAGTGGATAAAGAAGTGGAGGCTGAATTGAATACTGAAGGGGTATAGTAGTCTAAGGTCTAGGGAAGCAAGCTGAGGCCCCCGCTTTCCAAACGCCATGAAAACCAGCCCCAGAAGAACCAAGAAGTATCGTCTTTGGCTTCTCTTACCGGGCTCATCCTTTCTGTCGTTTCTCGTAAGTCTTGTGACTGTACTTGTCTTAGCAAAGCCAGAGCCAGTCGAATCATCCAAGGCCAGAATACCAGAAGGGAAAAAAACGACACCGTGCTTCGCAAGAAACACGGGAGAGGGCACCACGCCCTCCGGTATCAGGGGTATTTCTTCGCGCTCCGAGGAATAGCTTAACAAACATTCGCCAGCTGGATATTCCACAAGCCCTGCGGAATATTAACACCGCCAGCCGTCCAAGTCGAAAGAGCCGTCTCGAAAACCCACGCCAGCACCGCTTTCATCCAATGTCTCTTCTTCCCCCAAACAGCCGCCTCCGCAACCGTCGCAATCCCATTCAACGTAAAGAAAACGCCAATCCGCCAGAGCGCTTCAGACGACAGAATCGGCGCTAACGCATAGATGTGAAAAGCAGCCATAAGCGCAAAAGCCCCAAAGACGCCCAGCGACCTCGCAGCAACCGTATTCACGCCGAACTTCGGCAACCCATAACGAATAGGATGGTAAGCCAGACTCGTACAAGGGCTTGCAAACGCATTATGCCACGTCTCGGACCAAAAGCCCGACAGACTATCAGCGCGATATATGGGGCCAAAGAGCGCGGGGCTGGTTTTGTAGCGCAAGACTAATTGGATTGTCGTCCAGATTATGTAGATTGCTAGCAGCACTTCCCAAGCCAAAATGGTGGGCCAGTGTTGGGGGAGGGCTTGGAGGACGGCGAAGGCGCCGACGTGGATGGCGAGTTGGGTGGGCTCGTGGAAGTTTTCGAGGTGCTTGGGCACGCGGATGTGGTTGGGCGTGAAGGATTCGTAGCGCAGTTCTGTGAGGACTATAAAGGAGAGGAGCCAGTCGGGGGGGCGGTGGCCGGCGGTGTAGCGGGGGAGGTTGTTGCGGCGCGCGTAGATGTCGAGGAGTTTCATGGTGCCGATTGCGACTGGTGATGCTGTTAGTGAGTTTTCTTTGCGCAAGGGAGACGTGATGTTTGGATTTGCAGACTGGACATACTGGCAAAGTTCTGGAGACATCGCACGGGGCCGCAACTTAGAGGAGTTATGACGGGCGCAAGCCAGAAGGTGAGGATGGAAGCGAATGTGAGGTACTGATAGAGGCGATGAAAGCCCCTGAGGAAGAAATAGACGGAGAAGTACAGGAGTTCGGTAGGAATGAGGATATAGACGACGGCCTTGGTGATCTCGGGGCCCATATCCCACCATTTGCCGGCCTGGCTCAGAGAGCCGGCCATGGCGACGGGGAGCGATGAGTTGTCCAGTTTGGCGGCGGCGATAGTGTCTCGGCGGGGTATTGTTGAGGTTGAGATGGTCGCCGTTTAATAACCAGCTCATGACAGAGTCGCGAGTCAGCGGGCGGAGACCAGACGCCGTTGGCTTTTCGTCTTGGACATGCGAGCGAGGGATTAGAAATGCGATGATGGGTTCTTTCGAAGGCCTTCGGTGTTTGCGGAAGCGCCATCCGATGTAAGGCTGATCAACATGTTCGGCTGTCGCTCGGGAAGGCTGCCAAGAAAGCATGACGTTGAAATCGGGACATCATTGATCGCAGCAAGGGTGCTCCCCGCGTCATGACAAAACATTGACATCGATATGTCCAGTCATTCCCGCCTCACAATCTTGTCATCTCCACATTGGGTCTTTCTCAATTGTTCATCTTCCTTGCTCTCAAGAATCATCATCAATTTCCTTCAAACCTGGCTGCCATGCACACATGGTGGCACAATTCGAATGTTCCCGCATTTGTGTCTTTTGACTTTGACGTGTGTAAGCTTCCGGGACGATCACCATGACGATGCTACCCGCTGCCGCATTCTTGGCTACCTACAGAGTGACGAGTCATTGTCAAACCGCCGTGTCATTTTGTCATCAATCGGTCATCTTGACGTCCCAAGGGCGCGCAGGTCATCGCACAGCAGAGCCTCACAGCTGCCCCTCTCTTCCATGTCTTCCAGCTTTCCTGACCTCCTTTTCGTGACCCTCTCCATCGCACTTTCCATCAACAACCTCGCGTTCCCCTGCTGCTGACTTGCGTGTAATCGTTTGGAATTATTCTTCTCTCTGCTCCAAGCCTATTGACACTTCCCAGCCATGCCCACCACTCCCACGACATCATGGCAGTTAGCCTGCAGTCTTCTGATCCCACTCGCCATAAGCACCATGATTCAACCCTCGGGAAAAGTCCTCGGCCTCCCTTCGCGATATGGAACACTCTCTGCGCAGCTCACCCATCATCTGTCTTGCCAATAGTCTTTCGCTGGTCGTCCGACTGGCAGTCTACCTCGTCTCGCAAGAACTGCGTCTCAAATCAGCCCTCTTCTCCCTGACCAAGGACTGCTTTCTCAGCGAAGGCGAATCCTACGATAATAACAAACCTCAAAGCATCAGAGAGAATTCATGGCCAAGGGGCCTCTTGTTTCTCTTCGGAGCCGTTCCCGCGGCTGTCAGACTGGCAGCTATGCAGGGCATGTCTTGGACAAAGGTTTGGGGAATCATGTACCTGGCATCATTTCTCACCACCCAGCTCGTACTTGCCGCCACTTCCACCTTTTCCTTAGGCCCAAAACAACCCTCACCATCATCCGACATGGAGAAGTCGTTGCCCACAGGCGTCAAGCAAAGTCCCACAATCTTCCAGCAACCGCCTTCGTCGCCACCCGCAGATCCACCCTCCCGCACTGAGAAGATACAGCACTACATTAGCGTCACGATTCTATCATTAGCATTTGTCGCCATCTGGAGTCTCTGGATCTGGGCCGTACTCCAAGACCATCCCACCTCCACCTCCACCTCCACCCCCGCCTCCGCCTCCACACATCCACCTCTCTCCTGGGCAGCGTGGATCTTCACGTACCTAATCTTCCACCCCAGCTTCGTGTGCGGATCCATCTTCCAACTATTTTGCCAAGAGCAGTCCAAACACCCCTCCGACAAAGCTTGGTTCAAAGCCACCTATCTCCCACACGAAGGCTACATATTTTTGGTTCTATGGCTTCTTTGCCTAATCAGCACATTTACTAACAGCATCATCTGGATTTACAAAATGCTTCCTTTCGTTCCCTATTTCGACACTGCGCAGTTTTGGAAAAAGTGGCCGCTTTGGGATACTGCGAGGACTTTTGATTTCGTTGGGATTCTGCTGCCGTCGACTGCTGCTTATTGCTTTGGCGGTTCCCTCTGTTTGCTGAGTCTTGCTTGGAAGAGTTTCGGGAAGGGGATGGGGATTGTCAGGTTCGTCCAAACCGAATCCGAGGCTACGACGGAGATGACGAAGGTTGTGGATCGGCAGATGGCTATGCTGCTTGCTGTGATGCCGTGATGCCGTTTAATGTCTGTCTTACGCTCCTTTTATAGGTGCTGAGATGTCTACCGACAAACCGGCAGATACGGCCACTCTTCTTGAAATGATTTATTGTCTCTACTGCTTGCCAAGAGTGATGTCTAATAACTCCGTTCAATCACAAATCTCTACGCGGGAGTTGAGTTAGGGCAGCGCATGAGCTGAGGAAGAAAGATTGGCAACATAGGCACACACTTTTGCAGGGATATATGTTCAAGGTAGAATGTAGATCATTGATTAAGAAAAGCCATGCGCCAAAGTATCATTCATCCTGTGACCCTCTGGTCTCGAGGGATGTTGCTAAGACTGAAACCCCACGGGCGCGCGCAAGCCCCTGAAATGCGAAATCTTTCAAACAAGCGCAGACGCCATCCACTTCAGACTTTCAGTAAATCTGGCCGACCCGACAGGCATCCAAGTCCCCATCCCCGGCGTCTCTTATCCTTGCTAGCCCCACAGTCATGCTCGCTCGCTCGCATATGCTTCTCCTAATCCTAACCCTAGCTGTCGCCAAATATCGTCAATCTCCGACCCCTTCCACCAGGCACCATATCACGACCCAAGCCGGCATCACACCAGCCGCTCTACTCAGTTACGCCTCACCAGCCTCTCAAATTCCTGTTTGTGGCATCTGTGCTCATAGTAGATGTAGGCGAAGTTGTGGAGCTGATAAATGTCTGCAGCGTCGTGGGCGCGCAGGGCGTGATGGAGAGTTTGGCAATACTGTAGCGGCGGTGCTGGTGATGATGTGTGTGTCGATGCAGCGTGCGGTGCCGGAAACGGTGTGGTAGGTGAGGACGTGCTGAGATGATCGTGCAGAGGTTTGCTGTGATGACGCAGATAGCTGCGATGGGGAAATGCATTATTGGAGGAGATCGGGGTCGAGATTGGAGCTTCTTGGTTCGAGAACGGCTGATTGAGGACGTGGGATCGGAGACACTGGTGGTGGTGTTTCTTGTTTATGGTGAAATGGGTGACAGAGTTCGAGATGTGTTCTGTCGAGTGACCGGATAGTCTGTGTGAACTGTGGATGGGCGTGGTGAAGAGAAAGAAAGACAGAGTACAAAGTTGTTAATTAAGATAGTGGCGTTTATATAAGTACAGATGGTCTCAGTCCATTCAGGGTCCTGCGTATCCCTATCTAAGCTGGGAATCATTGAGTTGATATAAGCGCCCTGCTCAGGAACATACCTGGTGTGAACACCCATAGTTGTAAACCTGGATCACTAACAGCGTCATGAATTCTTTCCATGACAAACAGGACGCAAATCGATGATTCAGTCATCCGTCACTGAATGCTGATGGCCAAATTTGTAGTTGAAAGGATGAATCATCCACTACGATTCGGTGCCAACAAGGCAAGCAGCCGAGTTTTGAATGAGGTGGATCTCAATTCGAGCAAATGGGACAAACTGCTTGGTGCCAACAAGATCCGATTGCAAGCAAGCCGTCAAGAATTCGGGTTATTTTGATGGAAGCCAGAGTGCATGTAGAAAGAGAGGAACGAGGCTATAACAAGAAATATGGAAGCCTGGCGCATGAGAGTATCTTCCCCGTCTGTACCCCGCCCGCCTGACTGCTGTCATTCCTGGCATCTCAGTGCCACACTCAGACTGCTTCAGTAGACTAGATGTTGCATGGCCGTAGGTGCTTGTATTGCTTCAGATCTACCTAAGGACTGCTCTTATAGCAGTGAAGGCAAAATTGAATAACTAGTGTTGGGTGTGCCCGAGTCTCAACTGTCTCTCTCTTTGATTTTGATTAACAAAAAGGAAACGACGAGTACACGCTAGCAAATCACAGCGACAAATATCCTCCGCTTGCATGCTAGGTAGCATCGCCGTCCCGCACTCGCCCAAACTGAGCAACAAAGTCAGCATCACCCTCGCCCCCTTGGAAACATGCGCCCCCATCCACCACCTCACAATATGCAACTCCTGCTCCGCCTCCCAGCCCTCATTCTTCCAAATTTCCATCTTCATCTTCTCTCTACCATTTTCAACTTTCTGCATTTCTTCCTCGTCCCAAGCATCATATACAATCACTTCTCCTGGGATGGTCCAAGCTTCCTGGGTAGACTCAGCCTCCTCACACTGCTCCATCCAATATTTCCACATTTTTACTTGCTCTGTTAGCGTGTGCCCTGTAAAGATTTCCCAATGGTCCTTCATGTCCGGAAGACTCCAGTCCTGCATTTCAATGTAGGGGAGTGTGCGCAGGCGTGGTTTGAGCTGCCAGTGGCCGAAACAGGCAGGCATAAGATCGTATAGAAACAGCGCGTAGGCGGGGCGTTTGACGCCCATGTCCAAGCATTGTGCGCAGTATTTGGACTGCAAAGCGAGGGCCATTTGTTCTATGGTATTGTCGGGGTGCTTGAAGATTTTTGACGTGAGGGTGTGGTGGCCGGTGTATTTGGGATTGCGGTAGCGGAGGTAGGTTAGTGTGAGAGTTGACCAGAGGGTGGAAGAGGCGAGGCGGCGGACGGTGATGTATGGGGGGAGGGTGGTGACGAGGTAGTGGCTGTAGGAGGAGCAAAAGCTGAACTGGTAAAGCGAATAGATGTCGAGAGAGTATAGGACGGCTTGGACGAGTTCGAGGGGGAGGACGGAGAGCGTGCCGGGGATGGCATTGGGTTTGGGCGTGAGGAGAGGAAGCGTCCTGGCTTGGGCTATGGTTTCCATGATTTGCACATCGTCGCTTTCAGGTGGGTAGTCTGCTGACAAGTTTGAAAATAGTGTTTCCAAGTCTGAGACTGCTGCTTTCGTACTCGAGAGAGCTGCCTGGCGGAATAGGTTATGGTCGGCTACCGCGTTGGAGGGAGCTGGAAGGTTGGAGGGGCCTGCCATATTGGAAGGGGCCGACATGTTTTGGAGAGAATGAGAGAATGAGATGAGAGAAGACTGTGATACACGGTGCACTGCAGCCTTTCATACGAATTCTTTTTACTTATTCGAATGCACCGTGGGCCCAACTCTGAGCATACATGGTAGCGCACTTGGACCCAGAGTGGTGTCTCCTCTGGAGGGTGCCCCCATGGAACTTTCATGGATGGAGAATAGAGTATTGTGATAAAGCGATAAGGGCAATATACACTCGTGAACCAAGGAAATGCATGAGATGCTTCCACTAGAGTAATGAGAAGCCATCCAAGTAATGAGTTCGGAGAGATCCACAACCACTAAGAGAACCCAAAGCAGCGGAAGTGATCCAAACAATTGTAAGAGACCCAAGGTACTAGGAACGGCAGGAAGAAACACAAAACCGAGAAGTCTGTCAGGAAGGTGCCTGATTCACGAAACATTCAAGTGCGAAGACAGGTTGAAGAGAGCCTGAGAGGCGCGGAAGAGCCTGTGGTCCGTTATGTTTGGGACTACCCAAGAACCGTGAGGACGCAAAGAACCAAGGCGACGTGCTGAAAAACTTTCCGAGCAGAGCATCCGTAAGCATCAGCATGTGATGCGTCAGCGATGATATCGTCGGAGATACCGACGAGAAGGCCCTTCTTTTTCGCAAGGCTGGGAGCAAAGTCGCAAGTGTTGAAAGCAGTGCCATCGAGGTTCAGCTCCGAGTCGTCATTGTGAAAGATGTATCCCAATGCAGAGATTCTCCCCGAGCACTTCCTTGCAGGCTTGAAGGAGGCCGAACGCATTCTCGTCGAATATGCGGGCGAAGACGTGGATTGGCATTTGCTGGTTGTCGTTGAGCCGTCGTCGTGGGGTTTTGGGAGCATTTGGGGGTTGTGGTTGGCGAAGCTTGAGAAAACGCCAACCCCATTATTTAAAATAGAACAAGCCAATGGGAGGGCGGCAATGGCGTCGATGGCCTTGCGCGTGAGGCTGTCAGCAGAAATCAGCCCTACGTCCAAAGATAGCGGCTGTTGCGTAAAGAGGTTACGAGGTATCTAGAATAGATGCACGTCAGGATAGGCCGATGATTTACGAAGAAGGGGGCTAGAGTCGGAATGATATAAATGGCCTTTACCTCGACAATTGAAAGTCCGGTAAAAGCAGCTGTCACCGGAAATAATCCTCTCCCCGCAATCTTAAGTCCTCCACTAAAGCACCCCACCACCACGAAACCGCGATAGCCTGCAGCTCGCGACCTCTACCGCCACTATCAGTGTTGTACGCGCCTCGAGAATAATTGATTGCAGAGTAGATCGATCAGACCGGAGCTGGCACCATATCCTACGCACGAGTCATTGAAGCCGTCCCGAGAAACCTTTCCGCGCCCCGTGCCTGATTCTAGAAGTGGAAGCTTGACATCGAAGCTTCATCTGTCGAACATCCACGCGATCACCGATTCCCACCGCGCACACCAATTCAAGAGAGCGGTCGACAAGATGATGTCCAAACAGTTGCGCGATGAGGCGCCCGCTGCGCAGAATACTACCCAGGATACTGCTAAGAACCACGTCGAGGCGCAAAAGGGAAGTGTGAAGCTGAAGAACAGAGCGGGTGAAAGTCGAAGCCCCTACGTGAGTGCTGCCCCAATCCATGCTGTGATAAGAGATGGAGACTGATGCCTACTAGGTTCGCGGACACAAGAAGAATCCGGTGGCGTGGCAGCTATGGGGTGAAGAAGCGATCAGTCTGGCGAAGACGGAAAACAAGCTCTTGTTTGTGAGCATTGGTTATAATGCCTGTCACTGTATGTTGAACACCCTGTCGATTCCATGATCTGTTCTCAGTTCCAGACAAATTCTCGACTCCATGATCAGCTCTCGACTCCACAATCAGTTCTCAATTCCATGACCAGTTGCTAATAGCTTGAAAGGGTGCCATGTCATGGAACGGGAATCATTCGAAAACGAAGAAGTCGCCGCCATACTCAACTCCGAATTCATCCCTATCAAGATCGACCGAGAGGAACGTCCCGATATCGACCGCATATACATGAACTTTGTCCAAGCCACCACAGGATCCGGCGGCTGGCCTCTCAATGTCTTCGTCACCCCCGAACTGGAGCCCGTCTTCGGTGGAACGTACTGGCCAGGACCAAATAGCAACACCCCCCGCCTCCCCCTCGAAGAAACCGTCGACTTCCTCGGCATCCTCCGAAAACTGAGCGACGTATGGAGAGACCAAGAAGACAGATGTCGCCAAGACTCCGCCCAAATCCTCCGCCAGCTCAAAGACTTCGCAGCCGAAGGTACATGGGCAGGAAAAGCCGGTGAAGGCGCCGATGGCCTAGACATCGAGTTACTAGAAGAAGCATGTCAGAAATTCGCCAACACCTACGACCCCACGAACGGCGGCTTCGGCGGAGCTCCCAAATTCCCCACCCCTTGCAAGCTCTCCTTCCTCCTCCGCCTCCCCGCCATGCCCCAGCCCGTCCAAGACGTCGTCGGCTCATCCGCCTGCCGCGCTGCCCAACAAATGGCCATCGACACACTGCGCAAGATGCTCCGTGGTGGCATCCACGACCAAATCGGGCACGGCTTCGCCCGCTACTCCGTAACCGCCGATTGGAACCTGCCACACTTTGAGAAAATGCTCTACGACAATGCACAGCTTTTGCACTGCTACCTCGACGGCTGGCTCGCTGCAAAGGACCCGGAGTTGCTCAGCGTAGTGTATTCTATCACCAAATACCTAACTTCCGACGCGCTGTCAGCTGCTGATGGCTGTTTCTACTCCTCCGAAGACGCAGACAGTTTCCCGTATAAGGGAGCTACTGACAAGCGTGAAGGGGCTTTCTATACCTGGACAAGACGCGAATTCGACCAAGTGCTTGGGACAGAGGATGCAAAGATCTGTTCTGCTTTTTGGGGCGTGAGTAGCCATGGCAATGTGGCGCCTGAAAACGACACCCACGATGAATTCATCACGCAGAACGTGCTAAGAACTACCACCACGCCCCGTGCCCTAGCAGCTACATTCGGCATGGACGAAACCGACATCGTGGCTTGCATCAAGCGCTCAAAACACAAGTTACGAGCTCATCGGGACCAAGAGCGGCCAAGACCTAGCTTGGATGACAAAATCGTCACCGGCTGGAACGGTCTTGCGATTGGCGCGTTGGCTAGGACTGCTGGGGCGCTGTGGTTCATGGATCGCGAATCCAGCGAACGCTTTATCAATCGTGCTATGAAAGCGGCGGATTTTATCTGGCACAATTTATACGACAAGGAAACGAAAGTGCTATACCGAGTATACCGTGAAGGACGCGGAGACACGCCAG
This sequence comes from Cyclaneusma minus, assembly GCA_037179335.1. Lineage (NCBI taxonomy): Eukaryota > Fungi > Ascomycota > Leotiomycetes > Marthamycetales > Marthamycetaceae > Cyclaneusma > Cyclaneusma minus. The sequence continues at coordinate 316,529 of JAKZHN010000031.1, read as the reverse complement.
CGTTTGCGGATGATTATGCATTCCTGATTGAAGGGCTGCTGGAGCTTTATGAGAATACTTGGCAGCCGCAGTTTTTGAAATGGGCCGATGAACTTCAGCGTATGTTGCTATTCCTCTTCTCGAATTTTATGTCGTTGGGACAAGGGAAATGTGAATGAAGTGCTGACCAAAAATGAAAAACAGAAAGCCAAATCGCGCAGTTCTTGGATTCCGAACACGGCGGTTTTTACAGCACTAAGGCAGATGCGACACACACTATCCTGCGGCTCAAAGACGGCATGGACGATGCTGAACCCTCCACAAACGGCGTGTCTGCTTCCAATCTTTTCCGCTTGGCCGGTTTGCTGCCTTCTACGCAACAATCACCATCATACAAAGACCTCGCCCTGTCAACAATCGCCGCATTCGAAGCCGAGATCTTGCAATACCCTTGGCTATTCCCCTCTTTCATGCCTTCCATAGTAGCCTCCAAACTAGGCGTCACATCCATCGTCATCCAAGGCGACGGCGAAGGCATTAAGCGGAAATTGGAAGGTCGCAGGTTGCAGCCGCGGGGTGGGTTGAAGACTGCGGTGAAAGTGCAGGAGGGGAGTGAGGGCAGGTGGGTGGCGGAGAGGAATGAGGTTTATAGGGATTTGTGGGAGAAAGTTACTCGTGAGAATGATGGGAGGGATAGGATATTGATCTGTGAGGGGACGACGTGTAGGGAGTTGACGCCGGGGTTGGGGGAGAGTGTTGATGTTGAGAGGGAGGCTATTTAGAGTGGTGGGTGGGAGATTTGTGTGGGGGATGTTTGCCAAGATGGTGCGATGTTTTGCGACTAGCGACTAGCGCGTGCGTTTTTGAAGGGTGGCTATATGTGCGTGTTCTTGCTTTTTGAGCGCTGGGCGATTTTTCGAACTCGATATGGTGCGTAGATACCTTACCGACCTATACACATGGCATGGAGCGATTTTTTTGCTTTTTCTCTCCGGGTTTACTACCCTAGATTTTCACATTTATCATGATTTGCATTTTGCTCTGGTATCCTCCAGTCCGTTGGCTCTTCGTATACTAATAGGCTTTTCAATCTATCCACGCTTGCCCGGTTTCGGTCACAAATCTGGGAACTGATGCTCCTCCCATGCCCGCCCCACGCTTTTTTGGTACAACTTCATTCCTCTCTTTGCAACAGCTTTGGAGCTTGAATCCGAGCTTCCTCGCCCCCTGCTTTCGTCTGATCATTAGGTAGGTACATGTATGAACGGACTTGCCTGCATCGCGCATTGCGCATCATACATCATTCGTTGATCAGCGAGGGGCATAGCATAGCCGAGTCCAGCCAGCTAGGATGATCATTCATGCTCACAGCCTTGGCGAATTGTCGCAGATATAGACAAGCTGGAATTGAAAGGGGTTGGGAGGCGGCTGTGTGCATTGCTGCGCATTTTGGGGTGGTTACTACCACTGGTTAGGCGGGAAGCCGGGATAGTGGCGTAAGAGACGGGTGGGTACATGGCGCGGTACCCTGCGGCTGCAAATGAATGCAATCATTCCGGTTCTTACTTCATATGTATGGCGACGGGGGTGAGGGGGTGTGGGGTGAGGTGAGGTGGTTTTGTGGACGAGGGTCGAGAGGAATGGGAGATAGGGTTGAGAGGGTTGTGTGAAATGGCTTGGGGTTGAGGATGGCGCAGTGCGCAGGGCTGTTGTGAAGCGCTGATTATGTGGAGTGCTGGGTGGGTGAGGTGTTTGCGAAGCTGGAGTCTGGGAGGAGGGAAGGATGGGAGTGGTGACACAGGGATATACCTAGGTGGCTCGATTCTTTCAGATGCTTGTTTAAATAGTTGTATAGAAAATGCTGTCCAGACCTGGCTTGCTCTGAACTGGACGTCCTCGACAAGTAGTCGATCCATCACGAGGAAGATACTCCTAAAGTGATTTAGCTTCCAGGATCTCGTACGGCATACGGGACTTACAACACATCGTCTTCTTGCTTGGCATTCTACCTTGGGTCCCTGAAGCGTCTACACCTACGCTGATAAGAGAAGTCACCCAAAGTACATTTTACCGTGGGTCCTTATTAGTATTGCTGTCGTGAACCAAAGTTTTTCAATTCTCAACCATATTAGAAAATACCCGACCCGCTTTCCACTTGACTTCCAGTAACGATTAAACGGCAACACTAACGGCCCTGATCACCGCGAGAGGTAGATAATTATAGATAACGGCAGAGCCTGTAAGGGCGCTTTAGCGCAAAGGTAGCAGAGGTGGCGTTGATCGCAACCCCTCTTTTGGTGAACCTTAATCCATACTAACAGCGGGTTCGATTCTCAGGGCGGGCAAAATTGCGTTTGGTGGGAAAAGGGTCGAATTACGAGGGCACGTGTTACAGGACTGGCTCCAAAAGGCCAGCTTCCTACCTGGTGGAGAACGCTGCTAATGCGAGAGCGGCCAAGAGGAGGAGGTTTGTGACGACCCTGGCCCGATTGCATCGTTTTTTATTATTACTGCCACTTTTTTTTGTTATTTTGTTATGTTATAATTTATAGCGCCGCTTTTTTGCGCTTTTTTATTATTATAATGGTATTTATTCCCGATTTGGATCACGTTTTTGTAGGAGCTGGAACGCTTGGTATCGCTTTTATCTCTGGGGCTAATAGCTATAAATTATAATAAATATTATTATTTACCTTTTCGAGTTATATGCATGGGTCGCAGACTTCGTCGCAGACCACTTCGACTTATATATATATTTCGCACACTTCGTCGCAGAGGCCTCACACCACTTTGGTTCCGATCAGGTTCTAGGGAAGATGGGGCGATGGAGAGGGGTGTGGGGATTAGGAGGGTTGGGGTGGTGGGAGGGGGCGGTATTGCTTGGGGGGGAGTTTGCAGGGCGCGGTTCAGTATTGAGTATGGTACATGGAACTTGAAAGGACGGGAGGATTGTATGAGGATATCCACGCATAAGATATCGAACTTGGAGACCAAACATCCGTGCCGTCCTTGGTTGTGCAGTTGTGTTCTCTTATTGAAAAATAGAGATGCTACAAGATACATGGAATTAAAAGCCTGGCTAGTCCCTCACCATAACATAGATCTCAGCTCGGATGTCAAGGTTTAAATTTCAAAAACATCGACAGGACAAGGAACTGGGGAGGAAAAGCGGGTCCACAGGATTATCAGGAGACTAGGACCACAGGAGATCATGTGAATCTTTTGGCGCCATTTATCGCTGTATTATCAACTTTATTTGATCCATATATCAAGACCAGTCTTCACTTTTCATCATAATCTAGGAACACCATCTTTCAAGTTGACTACCCTTGCAAGTTGCAATCAATCGATCTACAACCTGACCAGGGGGTGCCCGGCGCTAATGCACCAATATCACATCCGCTTAGCGCCCGCGTCTGTCATATTGCAAGGATGCTGTCATTCCCCAGCGGTTCAACAGTGACAGTGGTGTGTTTCTGTTCAAGATTTCTGTGATTAATCATGGCATACCCTAGATCTAGATGTTCGTAAGGGAAGTAAATAAGGATTGTTTTCCTGAAAAATGGCAGGTGGTTTTGCTCAACTCAATTGCCATTCTTTGACCCTGGTTTCTGGACCCATCATCTGATGACAAGGATGGCACTGTCGCTATCAGCAAATTCCTGTCAACTATAATTGACGCTGACAGAAGGCCCTTGACAAACGCAGCCGCCGACCACCCACACACGACGTGATGATCCTGATCATGCCCAGAACCGCAGCTCAAGCGATGACTGAGCAAACGGCGGAGCAGGTAGGAGATGAACCAGAAAAATGAAACCATTCTTTTCTTTCTGCCGACTTTCCCTCTTCCACATTCTCGTCTTGTCCATTGTTGAATGATTCACATTGCCTGGGACACGGCATGCTCTCGCAATCTGCTAAGGCTGGCTTGGCCAGCATTTCTCTGCTTCATCGCTATGTCGTTGCAGCGATTCTGACAATAGTTACGCTCTTTCTTCTTCTCCAACATCAGGATTCCTTCTCAATATCAACGGACTATAACTTGCTGTTAGACAAGTCGTCTGTCCTTCTTGATATAACCAACAGAACTCTTGGGGTAAGTTCTGACATACCTGCGATCATCGTCATCTGCTTCCTGCGCTTCATCGCTCTCCGGTCAAATACCCACATTGAGTTTCGAGCCTCCACTTTCAGAGGCTGCCCTTCAAACAAGAGCTGACCCTCATATGCATAAAGTTCCAGAAAATCCTCGCCATCAACCTCCCTGAACGGACCGACCATCGCGACGGTCTCCTCCTCGCCGCCGCAGTTTCCAACCTCTCCATCACCTTTATCGACGGCGTACACGGCGATAATGTGCCAGAGAAAGTCCTACCGCCCGGCCACACACCAAACATTCCCCCAGCCAACATCGGTTCATGGCGCGCCCACATGAACGCCATCGCCCGCGTAGTAGAAAATAACTACGCCTCCGCCCTAATCATCGAAGACGACGTAGACTGGGACATATCCATCCGCTCCCAGCTCCGCGATTTTGCAGTAAGCAGCAACGCAGTATCTCAGGAATACTTTGTGGACCGGGGTGAGAACGAGATGAGCCTAGAAGACGTTTAATACGCGCGCTTTGTGGAAAAGCCGACGAGGAGTCCGTATGGCGATGAATGGGATTTATTGTGGTTGGGCCATTGTGAGATGCTGCTGCCTTCGCAAGGCCTCCGTGTACTCAACTATGATGATGAGACGGCGGCGCAGAAACAGTATTTGACTTATTGGAATGGCAGTTCGGCACCACTTGCAAAGTATCCTGAGCATACAAGGGTTGTGGCGCCGACGCAGAAAGCTACTTGCTCACTGGCATATGCTGTGAGTCAGAAGGGGGCGAGGAAGATACTTTATGATATTGGGTTGAAGACGATGAAAGCTCCTTTCGATGTGTCGATGTCGAAGTGGTGTGAAGGGAACGAGGCTTTGGAGTATGAAAGACATAATTGTGTGGGCGTGATTCCGACACTTTTTGATCATTTTCGTCCGGTCGGGAGTGTCTTTGCTGATAGCGACATTTCGGAGCCTGCGCTGGATGAGGGGGAGGTGGGGTATAGGGAGAAGGCGATGAGCAACAATATTAGGTGGAGTACCCGGGTGAATCTTGGAAGACTGATTGATGGCGAGATACAGGAACTAGTCGACCAATACCCGGATGTACCATAGATGAATGGTCAAAGAAGAAGAATAGATCATAGATAATGCAACGACGATACCACGGCAGCCTGCTGGCTTCATATTACCAGCGAGAGACGAAAATACGCCCCCACTCCGATCGGTCCTTCATGTGGCACCCCTGCAGGAACACGGCAATCGACACCAAAACGGCAGTCTGGGAGGTAGGAAATATTGAAAGGCAAGAAAAACGCTAGTTGTACCTGGATATGGGTTCAGTTACCGGCGCGATTACCGACGCAGATCGGCATTGAGAGGCGTTACAGGGACTCCCTGCACCCGATCTCTTATACACCAAGTGGTATATGTCTCCAAGATTCCAATATTTGTCTTTCCGATCCTTCCCCGCAATCCGCATGAATCCGAACAACGGTACTGAGTCTCCTGACTCTCAAAGGAGTAGAGGTTACGAAAACACTTGTGACTGGCTGAAAAAGAAGCCACACGAGATCTGAGATCGCTTCGTACCAAGATAATGCACCGGCACGATATCCATTCACTATAAAAGACCCAGCTTCACTCGACACTTGGATCCCGATCTTCAATCGAAAGCAGAAGCCACTTCCGCGGATCTGGGACAACTCCCCTGCAAAAGGAGACAGCACGTTCTTCACTTCTCAGGAACCCGGGACAGATCCCGTGCGAAAAGCAACAGCTCCAAGTTTGAAGACAGCACGTTCTCCAGTCCGCAAGGCGGCACGTTCTTCAATTCTCAGGAACCCGGGGATTTCATGCTTCTCTTTAGCGCCGTGGCATACCTTCGTGGTACAGACAGACCATGAAGCCGCGCTCCCCCCACGATGCCATGATATCGATTTCAAATCCCTGAAATACGAAGAAAATAGTAAAGAGAAGAACGATGATGCGGCGCGATCATAGGTATAGGAGCAGAAATGCTTCCGGCTTGAATTGGCTGAAACTTCGCCGACTTCGGTGAAGCACTCAGAATCCGCGGCGGCCTCTTTGGGCGGACAACTATGAGCGGAGACTGACATACCTAGATTCTTAGCATTGGAGGTTGACCCGAAGGTGAAGATCAATTGGTAAAGAAATATCGTGGGGCTTCATTTGTGGACCTGGAGCGGGTGAGTACGTCTTTTCACACATTTTTCGGTGTCTTTTCGCTTTTCGGAACGAGACCGAGTCCACGAGGAACAGCTCACTCTTTTGAAGCTGTCAAAAGCCGTACACTCAAATGTTCGCAGTCTGTGAACTCCGCTGACTGGAACTGAAGAGCCCGATGCTGGTTTAAATAAGAGGCGGGTCGGGGCGGAAACGTGGGAGCTTCAAGTAAGGGATCCTGAAATCCAGCGGCGGGGAGCGGAATCCGAATCAACAGCGGAGAGCATTCGTGACTCAGTTGACAGACTTTCGGTGAGAGCTCTCGCCGTTCGCACAGCCGTCCCCGTGACGGTGGCCCAATGGGGTGGTAAGACCATTGGGCCAAGTAACCGAAGGTCACACAACAAGCACCTTCTTAGCGACGAACTCGCTGCTGTACTTCTGTGTACAACAGCGACAGTGCTTCAAGTGCTCCCTCAGGTAAAAGCCCTTGCTTCGAGTTTCGCCCATTTGCCGGCTCTGTGACGCCGAAATGAGAGTGGCGCATCGCAGACGATATGCGCGTCAACATGCCGAACGGTGGGCGGACGCCGGTAGCTGTCACTCTTGTAAGTCAGGTTTTGATTGATTCCAAGTCACGGTCTTCGGTGAGGTGGCTGTCATTCCTGGCTTTAGCCACCACCGTTTCAACCCCTCCAGCTCTCGGGTTTCTCTCTGTCTCGGTCAATGTAATTCTTCTTCAATCTTCATCAATACATTCCTCGATTCAAGTAACTCGTGTTTCTTCCCCTTTCAAAATCTTTCTCGTCGATAAAAATCAGACGACCATCGAATGTGACAAGTGCAATTCTCCTTCTTGTACGTCTCACCTCATGCACCTCTGATCCCCCAAATTCACGTTACCCGGGTTGCTCTACCTTACGTCGTCCCACACAACACCCACCTCCTTTCAAGCAAGTTGAGTGGGCACAACTTGGCCGGATGGACTGGCGCACCGCATAAGGTTTAAAGACATACAGAACCCTTCCCCACGCCGCCTCCGCCTAGCTCAATTACCGACTTTTGGTGCGGTGTCTAGCCTAGCCACTCTCGAACTCCTGACACCCGGCGAAGGATTGTCATCTGGCAGGCATAAATCTCAAATCTTCAAGGCCGGATGGACGCTATGTAAAAAGTTAACACCATCTCGTTCTTCCAAAGCTGTTCGAAGCCAAGAAACCTCATCATTCATCGGTCGTTGGAAATCGGAAGGACGAGCTTTGCGGAAGGTACTTTTGAAGGAGGACAGAGAGACACTGGCTATCGGACGATGATCATGCCCTTCCACGCCAGAGAGGTGGCGCCACCTCTCGAAGTCGACAATGCGAATAACCATGGCGGCATGCTCGCCATCACGGCAGCATCAGCTCTTTCCTTCGTATTAGTGGCGCTACCCATACGCATCTACGTTCGGAACAACACCTATATTCTCATAGGCGAAAACATCTGCTTCTTCGCCGCTGCAGTAAGTCTTTTTCCATGAATGTGGAAACATGGAGTTTCTTGACTGACCCAGTTCTAGATTCTCTCAATATTGCAGAGTACGGCACTGTTTTATGCGCTGGGGAAGGGGTATGGTGCGAGTACGGATCAGATTCCGAAGGACGATTTTGTGACTATGGAAAAGGTATTTGCTTCTTGATGATGGGGAGTTGGAGATGATGAGATGTTGAAGAGTTGATGCTAATGGGGGTGAATAGGCGGTCTACATAAGCAACATCCTCTACATCGTCACATTGTGCGCATCAAAGTGCTCAACGGCAAGTTTGTATATGCGGATTGGGCCTGATAAAGACCACCATCGGGCTTCCATGGGTGTATTATTGGCAGCAGTTGTCTTTGCCATTATCTCTGTTTTCATCATCGGGGTTACTTGCAACTCGTCGCAGCCGTGGACGGATGTTACGACTGAGATGTGTAGTTCTCTGGTGAGTACTTGCGATACTCCTATCTGATGGGATGAATCGGTTGAAGAGATAGCTAACGCGTGTGTTACAGCTTCTTCGCTGGCAGATAGTAACAGCCATGGACATCTTCACAGAACTCCTCCTCTTCGCTATCTCCATCTACCTAGTCTGGAATCTCCAAATGTCCATACGCTCAAAAATCATCGTCGTCGCCGCATTCAGCTTTCGACTTCCGTGCGTCCCCTATCTCTTTCCACCTAAACGTCAGGCTACATTTCAAGCTTCAAACTCACACTAACGTCAACGGAACAGAACCATAGCAGCAGCAGGTCTGCGCGTCCACTACCTCTCCCTCCAATTCGCGACACCCAACTGGCCCCTCCCCGCATCCACCACCTCCGCAGCCACCCAATTCGAAATCGGCTACGGCATCCTCGCCTCCATCGTGCCCTGCTTAAAACCCTTCATGGCAGCCTACGAAGGCCCTGCCTTAGGTCCTTCTCGCGGCGCCAGCACCAACAACCGCGACAAGCTTTATGCACACAAACTCTCTGATATTTCGAGCACGCAAAATAGCACCGATATACGATCGCGACTGTCGACGGCTAGAGGATTTAGGGAAAGCAGTCTGAGACCGGAGAAGTTGAAATACCAGGTCAATGCGAGGAGAGCGAGTGATACAGAAGGAGAGGGAGAGGGACAGGGGGAGATGGGGGACGAGTTGAGTATTGGGAGCGATAATAGCAGGAGGATGATTATTAACAAGGCGGTGGAGTGGACGATTGTGTCCGAGAGGGGAGAGGTGAGGGATAGTACGGGCTCGACGGAGGTAAAGGTTACACATAGTTAGCAGCAATTGGTTAGGGATATATTTATGAGCAATGGCTTTTTCTTCGTCGTCACGCTGTCGTGGAAGCGGAAATGGTGCGTGAGGGGAGCTCTTTGCCACGTCGTTCTGTGAGCTTGTCTGATGTCTGCTGGTCTGCTGATTCGATGATGACGAGATTTGGGAGTTTGGTATCGACTCGTGCGTACTCCCGTCTTTCTCGGATGATATTCGCTACGAATAGCTCAAGACTGACGATCTGGCAAGCGAGCTTTATGTAACTCATCCGATTTTATGTAACTTCATCCGACTGAACCCTGCCCTATATCATCCAGGCTGGGGTTTCGAATATTACGCAATAACAATAGAGCATTGGATTGCGGCAGCGGGCCGTCGGAACTGGCAATGAATCGAAGCGGCAGAATCCCGTTGGCCGAAACGGTGGTGGCAGAGCAGGCAGAGCAGGCAAAGCACGCAGAGTGGTCTCCTCGACAGAGATTTTCTCGAGTCTCGGAAGCACACGGTGCATGGCCCAGCATGGGAGGCTTGTGCAAGGGATAAATGACGAGAATGGGTGCTTGCTGACCAAGCTAAGACCGGTGTAACCCAGTGACGAGATGAAGCTGTGGGAGGATGTGGGAGTGATGTGGGAGTGGACGAGGTCGGTCCAACCCACGGTGGTACGTGGTGAATTGGTGTCTGACACTGGGGTGAGTTGGGCAGGTGTATCACGGTGTTCCTGACCTCAGTCGAGAACAATTGGGAGAGTCTGTCGAGCCTCTGTCGTAGAATTAAGGTCACCAAACCGAGAGGTCCGATCCGCCCGCCCCACAATACCCTAGCCTAGGCCATCCGTGCCGCGCCTTCCGATGTGTCTTGGCAGCAGGCTGCAGGAGATCTTCCTGAGATTTTGTTGTGAACCGCCGCCCCATGCTCTTCCCAAACGCCGATTGATTTGCTTTCGGTAATCCACACGATCGAGAAGGCCAGCATTGTCTGTGTGCGACGTCGTAGCGATGCCGCTTGCCGGCGACGTGACACCAGATGAGAGGCCTCGACAACACAGGTCTGGGCGGGGGTCCAGCAAATCGGACCTGCCCCTCCGCCGGCTATACCACCATACAGCGACGCCGGAGATACCCTACGCAGACGAGACAGGCAGAGCAGAGACAGGGTCCTCAGAGCTCATCGATTTATCACATGTCTTTGTGTAACCACACGTCCTGCGGCAAGGAAAATCCGGATCGTCTTAACTCCCCAGGCAGGGAACCGGGTTTCAATCATTATGTGAAGTGGATTTATGGGCCACTGTGCCGGGTCTGCGGCTGGTAACCTCGTTGCCAGCCTCGGTCGTCGACGTCGGTGCAGTCGAAATGCAGCCTGCAATCAGACCTGAAGCGATGGAAATCCGGACTTGGAACTCTCTCCAATCCCAAAAAGTCGATAAGCCCTACCCTCATGATTAGCTCTTGAAAGCCCGCTGGATCCCAAGTACTTATACGTCACCCCCGTCGCGGATTTTCATAGTCCGCGTTCCCCAGCTCCTTTGCTCGCAAGAGAGTCCCTCTACGGCTGAAGCGCCGCCAGCCACTCATGTCGGATCACAAACATCCCTTACATGCAAGCCCGGGCTGTAGCATGTGGTGTTAATGCTCTCGCGCCCTTCTGCGCAATCTGGATGGCCGCAGATCAGCCAGACTCGCGCCACTGACTGTGTGGCCCGCAGTTCGTGATGAAGCACCGTCAGAGACTGCCTCAAACTCGACGAGAGCTGGCAAGAAGGAATGAGCAGGCATGTATGCGGGGTCCGCCAGCTTTCCACGGGAATCATGCCAATGGGAAGATCTGCTTCCCGAAACACGTGGATCAGCTCAAGGGTTCCTGTACATGCGTCGAAGAACATTCCATACCGTCTACACCCGGGGGCTGAGAGGCCCTTATCGAAGCCGTGATTATTGAAGCCCAATCCCATTATCGACTCCTGTAATTTGGCGTGTCTAGCAAGGAGTACGAATGTGCCCCGCTGGAGGTTTGCCCTCGTGTAGCACATCACTCTCACTCTCCCCACTTCTCTCTCCTAGACTCCAGTCATCGCCAACCTGTCTGATCAGTGGCAGCTTAAATCCGGAATCTCGCGGTAGGACATACCCTTCGTGGCAAAGTTACACGGTTTCGCGAGCTTCTCGATCCTTTTTCCACCACATTTCCTGATGAACGAGCCCGCAGCTGCACTTTACTTCTTCAACTCCACTCCCCTGCTAGCACCGCAGCGCAGACTTGCTTCATAAAAATACTGCCCTGGCCGGTTCCCTAAGCCATGGCTACCTCTACCGACAACATCGCCGCCATGCAGATGGACTCCAAGCACGCTCCGGATTCCAAATACACGCCGGACTCGACCAATTCCTCTCCCAAACCGCCCAAAGAACGCTTCAGCATGGATGATGGCATTCGTGAAGTCGATGGCAGTGAGGCCTCGGACGACTACAAGGCCGTCAAGGAGGGACATACGAAGAACGATCAGAAGGATATGATGCGCATGGGCAAGGTCCAGGAGTTCAAGGTTGGTTCCCAGCGCCATTGAACCTTCGACCTTTTACTGATGTGGTACTCATACAGAGAAACTTCCGACCTCTCTCCGCTCTCAGCTTCGCAGTCATCCTTCAAGCAACCTGGGAATTCTTACTGATGTGAGTCCCTGGTCACCAATTGCGCGAACTGCCTTCATACGGAATCTGACTATGGTTGTTCTCAAGATCGAACACGCAAGGCCTCATTGATGGAGGCTTGGCAGGCCTCTTCTGGTCGTATCTATGGACCTTCATAGGCTTTGGATTCGTTGTCATCTCACTCGCCGAGATGGCTTCGATGTAAGTAGAACCACTTCGTCACTTTGGTTGTCAATGGTTAACAGTGGCTTCAGGGCTCCAACTTCTGGCGGACAGTATCACTGGGTTAGTCATCTATGCTGGTCACGATGAGTGCTCTTCGCTCATATCATTCTCAGGTTTCCGAATTTGCTCCAGCATCCAATCAGAGATTTCTCTCCTACTTGGCCGGTAAGTTCTCCTTGCCGTGACGACATATCATGGACCCCGCCAACAATACGAACACACCATACTAATAAACTTTGAACAGGATGGATGTCGACACTGTCATGGCAAGCCGGTGCAGCCTCTGGATCGTACCTGACAGGAACTATTGTTCAAGCACTCGTCACAGTCAACTACCCCGACTATGACGCCACCAATTGGCAGGGAACCTTGCTCGTATTTGCAATGGTACTGATCATCTACATCGCCAACGTCTACGGCTCTCAAATCCTTCCCCTCGTGCAGAACTTCCTCCTCCTCGTGCACATCTTCGGCTTCATGGTGGTTATCATCGTTCTCGTAAGTCCCATCAAGAGTCCCAACCGCACTCACCCCTCCCCTCCCCCTTATTTACATCTTCCTAACAACCCCCTCCCAACAGTGGGTAATGGCCCCCCACCAATCCGCCTCCGCAGTCTTCACAAGCTTCACCAACGAAGGCGGCTGGGCCAGCATGGGCACCTCCCTGATGGTCGGCCAAATCAGCGCCATCTACGGCTCGCTCTGTTCCGACGCCACCGCCCACATGGCCGAAGAAGTCAAAGACGCCGGCCGCTACGTCCCCATCTCGATCTTCTGGGCCTACACCGGCAACGGCATCTTCGCCCTCATCTTCCTAATAACCTACCTCTTTAGCATCTCCTCCGTCGACGCCGCGCTCGCCGATCCCTCCGGCTACCCCTTCATCTACGTATTCCGCAGCGCCGTTTCGGTAGCCGGCGTCAACGCTCTAACAATCCTCGTCCTCGTCCTCGTAATCGCCTCGAACATCTCCTTCAATGCTTCGACCTCGCGCCAAACGTTCGCCTTCGCACGAGATAACGGACTGCCGTTCGCTCGCTGGCTGTCACACGTGGATCAGAAGAAATCGATTCCCAAGAACGCAATTCTTTTTTCTTGCTTGTTCACCGTCGTCCTGTCGCTCATCAACCTCGGCAGCAGCGTGGCTTTCAACGCCATCATCTCGCTGCAAGTCGTGGCGCTCATGCTCTCGTACTTCATCTCCATTTCCTGCGTGTTGTACCGCCGCGTCGTCCACCCGGAAACACTGCCTCACGCACGCTGGAGTTTGGGAAGAGCGGGGAAGAGCATCAACATCATTGCCATCGGCTACGTGTTATTCGCATTCTTCTGGAGTTTCTGGCCGAACGAGATTCCCGTGACGGCGGAGAATTTCAACTGGAGTGCGGTGATTTTTGTGGTGGTGCTGGTGATGTGTATTGTGATGTACTATGTCAAGGGAAGACACGTGTACGTGGGACCGGTGGTTACGGTTCGGAATGAATGAATGAGAGAGGGTGGGAGAAAAGTTTGAAATGGTCTGGATTAGGAAATTTGCATGGGAAGGGGAATTTGGGAGGCTGATTGAACACGTTTGCGCGGGTTTAGATTGCTGGATGGAGGAGTAGGGCGTTTTTTGCGACTTTCGGGAAACTCATTTGCCGGGGCGTCTGCGGATTGCGAAGTACTTTGCGAGTGTACATATGATACAATAGCAAGTTTCTCACTAGTTTTGTGGTGTGTGTTTTCTGTGCTGGTGGTGATGGGAAGTTTATGGATTGACGAAGGGGAATGGGCAGAGTCTACTCGCTTGTTACAAGGGTTATGGTACTGCTGCAAATAACTTCTCCGTATATTCCCGGCTAACCCAAGATTCCAACAACACCGAACCTGCCTCCAACGGCTCCGGGTATCTCCTTGTTATCAATTATCATTTCCCTTCTTACCTATCCCCTATTCCCTATCCGTTCATTAACTAAAAATCTCCAATGCCTTCCCCTACTTTCTCTCTCTCTCTCCAACTTACATCTCATCCCTCCATCCCTCTCTTCCTTTCTCATCTCACCCCTCAACCTCGAGTTCGACGATTCATAACCCCCTCCACCCGCCCCTGCATCCCACTATCTCGCAACTCTCTCACTCCCTGTTCCCGCACACTCAACATCTCCTCCACCCCCTTATGATCCCCCATCGTACTCGCAACCTTCGCATTCACAGTCCCCCTCAGCGCCTCACTAGCACCATGAAGTCCCTTAATCGCATTCGTCATCCTCCCTCCCGGCCGACTAAAATTCATTTTATCCTGATTAGCTTGGCCGGCTTGACTAGCTTGGTTATCTGGGTTTGCTGGCCTGGCTTGGCCATTCGGGTTGTACGGAATGTACGGGATAGTCTGATTGGGAAATCCTGTAGGCGATACTGGCAGCACGTCGTTGGAATAAATGCTTGCAGAGCCGTTGCTGGAAAACGTTTCATGCGAGGTGCGCTCGAGGCCGGTGGAAGATCGGCGGCGCTGGTAAGGATTGGCTGGGTTGGATGAGTGGGTGGGCAGTGCTTGGGGTGGTGGTGAGGCGGGGGCGATTAAGAGGACGGTGGATAAGGGGCGTTGGGACTGGATTGGGGGTGCTTGGGCTTCGCGGGAGCGAGAGGGGGTGCGGAGGGAGGAGCGGGGGGGGATGGGTCGGCCGCCTAAGGTTTGGGGGGATGGGGGCTGCTGGAAGTTTTGGGGGGGTGCGGGGGAGGGGATGGTGAGGGGTTGGGGTTGTGGTTTGGGCGCTTTGAGAGGGCCTGTGGCGGGGTGGGGAGGGTGGGGTGGTTGGATGGTATGGGGTTGGGACGCGGTAAATGCTTGGAGGGAGGTGGTGTTGTTGGGCTTGGGTTGGGTTTGGGTTTGGGAGATGACTTCGGTGGATGGGGGAGGGTCGGAGGCGGGGTTGTAGGGTGCGGTTTGGACTCGGGTTGATCCGTCGGGGCTTATGGTTGTGGTCGCTGGAGACAATTGTTAGTGATTGATGATGCATGGAGGAGAATGGCAGGTGGAGGATGAAAATGGCTTACTAGTTGTGGTGGTTGTGGTAGTCGTGACGATCGTGCTGGGACCTGATTGCTGCTGCTGCTGCTGCTGCTGCTGGTTCACACGGGTATTGGCGCTGGATAAGTTACTACCCGATTGAAAGGAGTCATTGAAGCTATTGTTGGTCGAGTTGTTGTCGTTGTTGGCGGTGTTCGTCAGAGCGCCGGTATTGTAACCGCTGCTAGTATCTTGCTTCTGCCAGACATTGTGGGTCGATGGAGGAGATTTGGTGATCTCTGGTCGCGTCTTGTCTCGAGACTTGAATAATCCCATTGTTGCGATATGGTACCACACGTGCGAGGTCGAGATTCGGAGATTATAATGTTATACAGACAACGATTGCATTTGCATAGATGACTGTGGGTCGTTCGAGTCGTCTTTGCAGCCCCTCAGCGAGACATCAACCATGATGATTATTGTCTGCTAGCTTTTGACGTCATGGAGCGGTCGTAGGTGCAATCAGGTTTGTTGCGAAGCATGAGAGAGTTCAGGCTACCCCACGCCTGGGGTCATGCTTCCAGGGTTCAGGGTCTCATCGTCTACCCGGGATCGACAGTCGATCCCCCAGAATCAGTGGCATGGGTCAAGTTGTCGACGACCTGGAAGTGGGAAAGTCTAACAAGTACTCATGACTGTTCACTATTGACTATTAATAGATTGAGCATATAGAGAGAAAAACTTCTGGGATAACTTCACTCGATATTCTCGTTGTCTACATAGAGCCAATCAGATTCGGTTTCTCAGCCGGTTGCGTGAAGGCTTGACCTTGGTTTTTTGTAACAAAACTATTGAGTAGTAGAATTTTGCAACACTAGTCGTTTATCCTGTGTAGCCCCTTCAAAGCAGAAGAAACTTCAATGTTGTCGAAACCACCAAATTTTATTATACCGCGCCGTCTATCCACTGGGGTCCAGCCAATATACTGAGGAACTCGTGGACGGCCTTATCACAAACCACCAGTTGTGTGATCTGACCCTGGGTTGTTATTACTGCATAGAAAGGATCATGACTAGATAGCAGGTTATCAGAATAGGTAACTGTGTTCACCTCAATGTAGCTCTCGTCTGTAATAGTTATCAACTATCCACCTAGTCTCTGGTAGAAAATCTCCTACTAAGAACCTCTACGACATTCGACAATGACTTCGCCACATTTCGATGATTCCGCATTCAACAGATTTTCTACTATGCCTCGGATGCTTACAGGAATATCGGGGATCGGACCCATCCACAAAATGCATCTCATTCGTACCCGCATCATGCTTCATGATTATGAATTCGACGGTGCTACGGAACGTGCTGTGCCCTTGAGCCATAGAAGCCATGAGTCCACACTCCTTGGTATAAACTGCCAAGCAAAATAATGTCATAAAACAATCAGATCGTACAGAAACTGATCTATCTTGGACAGAATCTCCCCATTCGTACTGTGTACAGCAGTAAATGATCAGCACCATTACCCAGTTCCGAACCCTGAGACTTCCCGCAAGCTCGTAGTCACCCATTTGCTGTTGATTCCGTGAACTGAACACAAGTAGACTAGGTAGGACAGGCACGTCAAAGGAATCGTGAACTAGATTGGCTACTTGTTGGCTGTGCAGGACTAAGCCCCTCTCAGCCCTTTGTATCAGAGTGTGACAAACGCCTTTGAGAAGCCTAGCCTTCCCCGGTACATATAAGCTCCTCGTTAGCTAGCCTTTCACATATAAATCGTCCCTACCTGCCAAGACTATTCCAAAGCATTTGGAATGAGCCGCTGGGGTTGAGGGCATTGCGAATGTGTTTCAACACCTCATCATTATGATATGTACCTGAGTTCTTATGAAATTGTTAGATGTGAAGCTCGAAGGCAATGGCATGAATGATTGTGCTGTTCTCGGTTGTTCAATTATATTATATAGTTTCACGAGATGTTCATATGAGATACACGGAATATGACAAACCGGCCGCAGCTCTCATACGAGCTGGCTAGTAGCGACTATCCTGATCCTTTTTGTACTCTATTGCACAGAATCCTTAATTCTCTTTGTACCCTATTACACACACTGGTTTGTGAATATAAAGGCCTTGCTATTCCATTATACATTTTTCCTTCATCATCACAATCCTCACAGATCAATCTCCACACAACCATCAAATCAACTTTCTCCAATTTTCTCCAGACGAAACTTCACAATGCAGTTCAAAGCCATCACCTTCCTGGCCCTCGCCGCCACACTGCCCTCAGTCCTCGCTGCCGGCTGCAACAGCGGCATCGACACCAAAGTTGGCAACAGCTGCAAGACCGAGGGAGAAATCGCTTGTGCCAATGGCAACAAAGTGACCGTAAGCATCGTCCTCAGCCTGAAATATCAACAAATGTGTACTGAGTATTGTGAAAAGGTCGAGTGTCAAAGCGGCAAATGGGTGCAGACCCTTGTCTGCCCCAAAGCAGAGCCAACTTGCATCTACTTTATATGCCAGGCGCCGGGCCCTGGATATGGAGGGCCACCACCACCACCCAAGAGGGCTGTCATCTTGGAGGGCTAAGCTAGGACACAAGGCGTCGCAGTCGTGGGTGTGAAGAGTGCAGTGCGGTTCACTATTCACATCGGTATTTTTTTTGGAGCTTTGAGGCTGTACGTCGCCTGTCCTATACGCTGTTAGAGTCTAGTTCTAGTAGAAGGCTAGAAGCAGTCTTATAGCGTTAGTTTGCAGCAGCTATTAGAGCTGTTGTAAGTCTCTGAGTGAATACTAATTTGTTTTCCATATTCCATATATGGGTTTGAGCTCACGTGACATGGTCGATTAGGAAAGAACGCCTTGTTTTCATTTGCTGTTTCTAATGGCAATAGGGACATATCTGACTCTTCGTTCCCGATAATCCCCAATATTTACTAACAGTGCCATTGGTTGGTGAGTGACGGGTTGGCAAGGAGCAATTGGACATTTCCAAACTAACAAGAAAACGACCGGCGGTTCCTAGAAAGTTAGACCTTGTTGATTATTGCTTCTATCACGTGAGTGTTAGTGATTTCTTTGCAGATACCATTCTTCCGGACTAGCAACACCTGTGTTTCGGACCGGACGGGTTGAACTACGCCGAGCCTCGTCTGCGTACCAGAATATCGGTATTCCCAAATTCCGACCTCAAACCAGCCCCCAAAACAGCTTCTGTCCTTGTTCTTGAACCTAATATTCAGTTAATTATAATATTGCTGCTCACCAAATCTATTACTAGAAGACTTGGATTACAATTGCCTGTTCGAACTCCACGAGATTAGATAGATCCCAGGTCATACGATCATATCATCTAAATTGCATTTGATGATTTCCACTTTCAAATTCCCAAGATGTACCTTCGTCTCTACAACCCGCCAAAAGTTTCCTGTCTATGACAACATTGTGTAACCTACCACTACCTCTAGGCTCTAGCAAACAAAGATGGCAGTACAAGCCGTGGTGGCGAACCCCATGTGGTACAACATAGGGCTGACAACCACCGAGTTCTCCGCTCACTACTATCCGCTTTTTTATGTAAATTACGAGGGCTGTGTTTACGTCTTCTCTGAATCGAAGAATTTCGGTATGTTCGGAATTCCGAACTGCACTTGGCATCGTCATCGTGGTATGGGACCTGGCGGTTTGCTCTTTCTTGGGACTTGCTTGGCAGCTCAATATGTATCAAGATCAACACGCAGCTGCTGCTGTGTTCAGCTCTGCTTTGTCGCCTCAGCTATGATTTCAAAACATAGAGCTCGGCCATCTATTTAATCGGACATTCTTCTCTTCCATATCGATTGAATTGAAGATTCTCCCTTCATCCACTCGATATCTGTCTCGCTCGCCTCGAGGATTCTCAACATCACAACCTGGAACCAGAACCTTTTCCCGATAACATTTTGAGCCGTCTTGGCTATATTCCAATCTTCTGCTCTTCTGCACTTCAGCTTCATTTATCATTTCGACAATGCGGTATCTCAGAGCTTTATTGCCACTGGCAAGCTTCATCATCGTCGCCGCTGCTGCTCCCTCGGCAGCCCTCAACACCACTCTTGAAGGCTGCTACTCGTCCGCGGGTGCCTTGACCTTTAGTAACCGAAATATCTACCAAACACCCGGCTATTGCCAAGAAGTATGCGTCACCGACGGAAATTACACAGTCCTGGCAACTACAAACTCGACGGATTGTTATTGCGGCAATACCCTCCCGCCAAAAAGCAACAAGGTCGACAACAGCAATTGTAATGTAGCCTGTCCTGGCTACCCATTAGACATGTGTATATAATATTTAAAGCCAGTTTTTATGCCATATACTGACTTTCTCACCTAGGCGGATCTGCCAACGCCGAGTATTACTCGGTGTACTCGACCGGCGAAGACAACAGCGTTGGTACCTCCTACGACTCAGTCTCAGACACAACCTCTAGCTCGGTATCCCTATCAAGTACTACCGCAACAGCAACACCCTCATCGACACCAACAACATTCTTCACCTACCCGCCCCCAGGTGGCCAAACCTGGCCGCTGTCGGAAAACGAAATCTGGTACCAGGGCCAAACCAAACCCCTTCGATGGTCCACAACCAAATCATATAACTATCTGTACCTCTGGCAGCAAAACCTTACAAACGCCCCAGCATCCCGGAACTCTGGTCTTCGAGTCTCAGGCTTCGGTAAGTCCCTGACAAGTAGCAAACACCGAACCATCGCCACATTTAGAATTCTGGCATTTTGTGCTTACAATTTTTTTCAGTATCGACTACCGACTCTCAGGACCCATATCAGAACCATACGCTTGAATACTTTGTCGACATAATAAACAATGCCACCGAATCGCCGGTGTTCTTCTTTGCGCTCGCGGATCATGAATCGACGTATTCTCTTGCAGATAACGCTGTCTCAAGTCCCATCAATATCTCGATGGATTCGGCTCCTAGTAACTCTTCCACTGGGGTGTCATCGGCGGCATCAACGGCTAGGTTTGGCGGCTCCACGGATGGCCAATTCAAGGCGGTCGGCTTGGGTGTGTGCTTGAGTATTGGTGTCCCTATTGTGCTGCTTCTAACAGGGGTTTAGGGGTTTAGTGTTGCGTGTCGGGAAGAGGCAGTGTTTGACGAGAAAAGAATGTACATATGCTGGTAGAAGTGTCCAGTGAGTTTTCTGGGTACCTAGGTACACTTGTGATTCGAGAAGATTGTGAATGATCGGCTTGAAAAGGCACAATCAAAGCATCCAAGAAGACCGCGTGGTTCCTGACCTCGTTCATAACAAGAGTTATGACAAGAGCAAAATCCAACTTCAGTCTATTGCACCGCAGCCCGTGTACTCTTTCATCGCGGCGCCTGAAAACCGTATTCCTCCGTCTCATCATCAAGCAATTCGGGCTCGATGGACCCAGCAGGATAACAAGGACCTGCTCTCAAGACCTCCAAATCCACGTCAAGATCCACCAAAGCTTCACATCTATCATTCTTCGTCATTCGAAAAGCCCAACCCTTCCCCCCATTTGGTCGCGGAGCGTGCACATCTCTGTATATGATGAGATTGCCAACCCACCATTGGTTGTTGTGGCAGAAGTTCCCTACTGCGAGGACCTTTAAATTTGGCAGCCCGCCGTCTTCGAATGCCCATTTGACGCATTCTGCGAACTCGCTATTCTCGTAACGCTCTGAAATTGTGAGAACTTCTCGCCAAAGGAGGGCTTGCATCTCGTCGAAGGCTCGGTCGCTGGGTACAGATCGCGAGACTTGTCGTTCTGGGCCCCATCTCTGCTTTGGAGATAAACCTGTCAGCTTTGCAGTCATTAAGGTGGGGGCGCGCGGAGAAGGTAAGGAAGGGGGGGCGGGGGGCGTTGTTCAACCCACATAGTCTTCCAATCTGAAATGGATGACTTCCAGAGGGCGAAGCCCTTGCACGTTGTCTTCCCGAGAGAGTGCACGGCGCTCCCATTGGGCAAAGTTGTAGGGGCTCTGTTCTGTGGTTAGTCTTTACTGAACGTCCTCAGAGGTGTCTGTCTAAAAAGGTTCCATACGCTATGTATCCCAAGGACTTTCATTTGGGGGGCCCTCAATTCCAGGGACTTATTCCCTGTGATTCTGGCGTATGGAACGTCGTAGAGAATCGACTTGAGGGATCCTGCATGCTGTGTGAACCACTGCCTCAGAGCGAACACGTCGCTCGCCATGGACGCGTTCTCTCCCAAGTACAAGTGTTGGACTCCCTCTAGCTTTCCAATGAAGTCTGGTAAATATTGCTGACGGGCTTTCCTGTTCCCGACAAACTCAAACGTCCCAGCGTTGCCAGACCGTACTCGCGGTTCCAGGTGTAAATCCAAGGAAGAGAAGGGCCGCGAGAGACTCTAACTGGTCGGGGATTTCTTCGAATTCGTCACCGGAGTTATCTGAGGACGACATAGTGTTTGTCTTTGTGAAGTGAAGCTGTTGAGGTGAAGCTGTTCAGGTGAAGCTGTTCAGGTGAAGCTGCCGAAGTGAAGGTGCCGAAGTGAACTGTGAAGGTGTCGAAGTGAGAAGATATATACTGCAATTTTCGAAACTCGAAAGTTGTGCCGATGCCTGGTACCGAACTTCAAAATCACAGGATCATAGTACAGCCGTCGGCGGACTCGTAAACGCCCAGGGATTTCCCGATCACTCGGAAATCGGAAAACTCTCAATCATTTGGAAAGCTCCCAAGTAGTAGTACTTGGAATACTCCCAGATACTTGGAATATTCCTAGTTATTTGACTTGGAAACTCTATACCGTATCCAGACTTTTTCGTCCCACGGTACTGCAACTGGTTCTCAAAGTGTTTGTGAATGCCCAGTAGTTTTCTGAGTGACCAAATATTGGAAACCAAAAATCATTGCGACAATGCGTGCGGAATAACTTGGTACCGTACCCTGATGTCCCATGGTTTTCTCAATAGGAATTGAAGATCACATACGACACCACACCCATCAGATCTTGAGATATGGGACACATGCATCTGGCCGGATGACACATAAAGAAAAGGAGTTTTGAAGTTTCAAGAGAGAGTCGCACTTGCAACGCTCAAATCTGGTCATGTACTGGTTGTTTGTCAACTGAGGTGTGGCGGAAACGGCGTTTCCTAGTCCAACTCGGACTCGGACCTGTGGTGAAGCTATTTTGAGCTCGCCGATCCTATCTTATATCATATAGACAACGCTATAAGAATATCAACGTCGCTATAAACTTGCTTCGCAGACATCGCAGTACAAAAGCACGCTCTTCGCGCCCGTTGTTTTTCAGCATCTGCGCCAACAACGTCCTCTTCTCGAAAGATCCGTGACGGCCACTTCCAGACGGAAATTCGGGATGGAATGGGAGGGATTATGCTTGGTCGTCGCGCGGACGCTGTCTCATACGCATAATGCTTCATTCAGATTGATTGGCTTGAGCCCACTTCTGCCACTTCGTATTCTCCAGACCCATGCGCTAGGGACTGACAGGTGCCAGAGCAGGGAGAGGAAATGCAGCTCGATCTGGCACATAAATGGTGGGTGGCTCGTGCGTGAGCCGTGTTTTTGCTGCGACTGAAGATTCTGTGCAGCTTAGGTCGTTTTTGAAGCCGAGGCCGAGGCCCGGGTCGGGCTTTTGTCAACGGGCAACAACTGCCAAAGAACCTTGTGCGAGCATGACGACGATATTTATTTGATAACGGCCAAATACGAGGTCAAGGTTTAAAGCTGCTTAAAGCTGCTTAACCAGGAATGGCGTCTGCACAGCCGCTATGTGCCGCAGCGAGTTTTCAAAGCCGTGACAGAAATTCACATATCGAATCAACTCAGGGGCTTGGCAAGGGTCTGTCGGCGCCAAGCACCGTGTCTGCTATTAATGGCCAGGGCGAGCCCGGTCCGCGCCAATCACCTGTGTCGCTCTCCTGACTAACACCCACGAGTCTAACCGTCTGTGTCGCTGTGGCTTCGATCCTTGTTTGAACAGCGTTTGGGGTGCACCTGCTTGCAAACTGCCCCTGCTCCATCCCGGCTGTGAATTCGCAAGCGCAGATGTCTAGACCGCCCCGAGCCCAGTCCAAGCCCTGAGCAGGCGACGGCGCCCTTTGATTTGATGATTTGCCTGCTGTTGCGAAAGTCTGGCAAGGGCTTGTTGATCATGGGCGTGCCACGACCGCGAAAGGATCGTCCTCTGCTGCGAGTGCGAGCTGTCTTGGTCACCTTCTCTCATCTTTGTCGGCCTCAAGCGTGCTTTGTTGCCTGTCTGTGCTGCGCTGTTGCCGTGTGAAAATCATTCCGGGGGACTTGAATCCCATTTCCCTCGTTGACTCCATACACACACGACCTCTCGTTACCCGCCAACGCAAATCTTGACCCCTAACGCCCGAAGTCACCACACCGTCGACAGTGGGCGAGAGCATTGCCGCTGAACACACGACCTGTGAAGACAGGAGAGCCAGTCGTTTCAGATCCTACCCACCCACTCCGACTCGCGCCTTGCCTTCTCTCATCCGCTCCTGCCCCCTCGTGGCAGTCCAAGAGAGTCTGTCAATCCGCCGTCGTAACGTCACCGTCTCCCCGTGAAAGAGTCGGAAAAGCCATCATATCCCACGCCTCTCAGGGCCGGATAGCTTCTACTCTTTCACCCTCGCTCGCTAATTCTTCCGTCGCCTCGTTTGATCTCTTTTTTGTCGTCGCTTCACTTCGTTCCAGGTAGATCCTCGGCCTCCTCTTCCAACCATAATCGTTTGTATTGAAAAGACAAAATCGTACCTCGAATGTCGCTCGACCGCCGTTGATTCCCGTCGAACATTATCGAATCGATCTCGAATATTACAGCGCAGCCGAGTGCAGAGATATTGGCTCGGTTGTTTCGAAGCGCAGTAGACGACGTTCACCCCCCGACGTATACACGCAAATAGACCACAACCTCGACCGTCACCGTACACAAGTCGGCCATTGGGGCCAGGAAAGGGGAACAACCAAGGGGAAAAACAACAACTACCGCCAAAATGCGGTTCCAATCAACTCTCACTTCATTCGCCTCCGTGGCGCTCCTCGGCGCACTGCCTGCCAGAGTTGCTGCCACCCAGGTCCTCACAACATCCAGCTTCACGACATGTGGATCCGACTCCAACATCACTGTTACCGCCCTGGACGTTTCTTACAATGCTGATAATGAAGTGGTTACCTTCAATGTGGCTGGCACCAGTGCTGCGGAGATGAATGTCACGGCTACGATGAATGTGGTTGCTTATGGCATCAATGTCTACTCGAACAGCTTCAATCCTTGCGCCTCGAATACCTATGTGGAGCAGCTGTGTCCAGGTATGTCAAATAACATCTACAAGCCACCGACACGCCCCAGCTAACAATATATAGTTCCTTCCGGTACCTTCTCCGCAAGTGGCACCCAGGCAATTCCCTCAGAGTATGCCTCCCAGATCCCGTCCATCGCCTTTACCATTCCCGATATCGATGCGCAGGCCACGATGACTCTCAAGTCCATCGATGCCGACGAGGATGTAGCATGCGTGGAAGCCGACGTAGGCAATGGCAAAACCGTAGCAGTCCCAGCTGTTTCCTACGTGGCCGCCGGAGTAGCAGCCGTAGCTCTCGCAGCCGGTGCAGCTTCAGCAGTCGGCGCAGCAGCAGCGGGTGGAACTACCGGAGGTTTTGGTACGGCAAGTCCTAGTTTCGGCGAAGTCATGGGATGGTTCCAAGGCATGGCCATGAACGGCATGATGACGGTCAACTACCCGGACGTCTACCGCAGCTTTGCCAAGAATTTTGGATTCTCTACCGGCATCATCCCCTGGACGGCTATGCAAACCTCCATCGACAATTTCCGCGCTGCGACTGGTGGAAATCTGACCGATGACAATGTCCAATACCTGAAAAACGCAACTCTGGAGTTCCAAACCTCGTCTTCTTCATCTAAGCGCTCCCTAATCCAGCGACAAATCCTTACCGCGCTTTATTCCCGAGACGTCGTAGTCAGCGCATCCAACTCCACCGACACCTCAGCATCCAACAGCACCCTCGCCTCCTCCACCAACGCCGAAGTCCAGCACTTCGTCTCCGGCATCCAAGCCTACGTTGAAGAACTCTCCGTCCCCCAAGCCAACACCTTCATGACCGTCCTCCTCATCGTGTCCATCGTGATTGCCACCATCGCCGTCGGCATCCTGCTCGTCAAGTTGATTATCGAAGTCTGGGCACTGTTCGCCAGTTTCCCTAAATCGCTCACCGGTTTCCGCAAACACTACTGGCGCACCATGGCACGCACGATCACCCAGTTGGTGCTCATCTTGTATGGTACCTGGGTGCTTTACTGCATCTACCAATTCACCAATGGCGATTCGTGGGCTGCCAAACTGCTGGCTGGTGTCACGCTCGCACTTTTCACGGGCATCCTGGCCTTTTTTACGTTCAAGATTTGGCGCCTTGCACAAATCTCGAAGCGCTCCGAAGGAGACGCATCCGCTTTGTACGACAAGAAAGACAACTGGCTTAAGTACAGCATTTTCTACGACTCGTACAAGAAGGACTGCTGGTGGCTCTTCGTCCCCGTCATAGCCTACATGTTTGCCAAAGGCTGCGTACTTGCCGCCGCCGACGGCAAAGGCCTCACTCAAAGCGTCGCACAACTGATTATCGAGTCGTTGATGCTTTGCTTGTTACTTTGGTCAAGACCATATGAGCGCAGGGCGGGCAATGTGATTAATATCTTTATTCAGATTGTGCGAGTGTTGAGTGTGGTCTGCATATTGGTTTTTGTCGAGGAGTTGGGGATTAGCCAGACGACGCAGACGGTCACGGGCGTGGTGCTGATTGCGATCCAGAGTGTGATGACGGCGGCGCTGGGGATTCTGATTTGTGTGAATGCGATTATTGGGTGTGTCAAGGTGAATCCGCATCGCAAGCGTCGCAAGGCAGCCGGTAAGCTTTCCTCCCCTTCCCCATATTCCCCTAGCCCCCAAAATTCCCATCATCGAAAATGAGAGAGAGAGCAATTGCTGATATGCTTGGGAACAGAAAAACTCAACCGCGACCTTGACGATCTCACGCCCCTCGATGCGCGCAACTCGCTGCTCATGGATCCGACGAAAATGGCTTCGACTCAGAGCTTGGAGCATAAGCAACCTTTCTTGGCGGACGATCCTGCTTACGATCCCAAACATCCGGCTCCGATGCGCGAGTTCCAGTTGGGATCTCACCGACCGCTGAGCAATGAAAGTTCGGATAATTTGGTTGGTAGTGCGGCACCTATGGCGCAGGATTCGAGAGGACCCTCGTTGCCGAGATTCAATAACCAACAAGCACCTTACAGTGGAGGATACAAAGGACCATCGCCTAATGGTGGAGGATACAGGGGACCGCCGAGACCTGATGATGGTGGTGGATACAGGGGCATGGCTTACTAGTATTCTCCCTCGAGGTCCACGAGGAAGGAAGAGAGGGAAAAGCTCATAGTCTGTGATTGAGGATCCATCGAACACCCTTCTCATCCTGTCTCCTCCTCAGGGGGTGGGACTGAGCTGTCGATAGATCCTCAATCACACAGTGTGAAAAAACCCCGTGAACACTAGAATGTGGTAATTCATCCGCGTCTGGGGAGATGTCGCAATGGTTATGTATTCTCGTGGGGATATTTCGAAGCCGCGCAGCAAGCATCGGTGGTGGCATCAGTTCGCATTTTTGCATGTTTTTGCAATGCTGTTTTTGCACAGTTTTCGTTCCTTTTTTGTGTGTTTTTTCGTTGCCCTCGAGTCAAGCATTCCAGCCCGGCATTTGGTGGAGTTGGGGATGAACTGAAATTCCTTTTGTGAATACCTTGTAAATGGGATTGGTTTATTTGTACTGGGAGGATGGTGGCCAGTGTGTGCCCATGTTGATCTAGTACTTGTGAGATAGCCGTGCTAAAGTGAGATAGTCTGATGGGGGGGGCCGGGGCCCGGGGCCCCTGTCGGGGGGAATAGTACTTGAGTTGAAGATAGGTTAAGGTACCTTTGCAGTTCTGTATAAAGTGTATACGCGCGTGACTGCGGAGGGCGGTAAAGTGGATGAAGTGAATAAAGTGAATAAAGACTTGTTTGGAGGTTGTTGGGGGGTTTGGATGAGGGTTTTGGGTGACTGCTACCTGCGGTTCTTGTGTGGGAGAAATGGGAGACTGAAGAAGATTGAAGAAGAAGATTGAAGGTAGTGAGGTTACAGAGTATGTAGGTAGGGTACAGATCTGAGATGGCAATATGCGAATTTCGATGTCTCTACCGTAAGTAGGTAGGTAAGTTTCTGAGACTTCTGCTGGAAGGTTTGTGTTGACTGCTGGGCATGATCTCAAACCTCTTTGAACTCGGATGATGCTGATAACTGAATCATTTATTGAGAGAAGTCTGAAGAAAACGCAGTAACACAGGTGACCGATCTTATTAAGCTCAGCTCCTGTGATGCTCAACTGAGAGGCTGTGGTGTGCAGCTTTGATACATGCTCGTTCCTCGGTCACAGCTCGCACCAAGCTCGCACCAAGCAGTTGCTACAGGTATTTGTAACGATTCCAGAGGCCCGTTACTTATCTGGTATATATTATTACGGAAACTATTGAATGGATGAATGGATGAATGGATGACGAGGATGGGATGAATATGTGTTTGTGCAGAAGCTGTGAATAAGTCGACAGAGTCCATCGCTTATTATCGACCACAAAGTCTTAGAAATTACTATGTACTTGCCATTTGGAAACATTCGAGCACATTTGAAGCTGTACAAATAGAGGGGTAATGTGTTTCAGGGGCTCGCATTTTGTGATACGGGCCTTCTGGTTCGCCAAATGTACATGTACTTTTTCTTGCAGTGCCGGCCGGATGGCGCCTGTAGTTCGGCGTCATATGGGCGCTTGGCATGTGCCCCAAGAGCCAGACGTCGCAGTACACTTGTATCCTTGACGCCGGACCCATCTCCTCCACTCCACCTCCAATTGCCAGCAGTGGCCAAGGGCAAAGACGAAACCTGCATTTCTCGAGCCTTGCCAGCTTAGCTCAAAAAGTGCGAACAGCTCGTTTCTTTTTTTTTTTTTGGTTTTCGAATCCGAGTGGGAAGAGCGAAGAAGGAGACGGCACCGGTGTGTCGAAGCGTCAACTACTGTCTCAGTCAATCCCCTTCGATGCCCCAGGAGCTACGATACTTGCTGTTGTCACCGGAAGCTGAATAAGTAGGAGTCGAATCTCGCAGCTGCTTTCAATTGTGTTCCTATACTGAGCTGCCCGGCATAGAGAAGCCAAGATGTCGACTGCGTCTACCCATTCCCAGAAGCCGAGCCGCCGGATCAGCAGTCTCCAGAGCATCGCGCGGAAACCGACCTCGCGGGTTCGGCCCAAATCTATTACGCACCACGAAGCATACTCATTTGCGCTGCGCGTGGCTTACCTCCATCACCTGCTTCAGGTCAGAGCGAAGCGGAAGCAATATGTCAATACGCCAAAGGCACCGCAGAGGGTGTCGACGACGGTCGCGATTGGCGATTTGATGAAGGATTTTGCTGTCCTTGGACAGAGCAAGAGTGGGAAATTCCCGCACGGCTTTATGTCGCAGCTGGAGAAGCGTATGCGGGGAGTGATGCAGGGCACGGAGAAGATGCCTGGATACGCGGATGCGGATATCAAGAGGACTTTTGCGGAGGCCTACACTCATATGACGGACGAGCAGTTCAAGAGGCGCATGGACAAGGAACGTCGTGTGGAAGATCTGGTGCTGATTTTCTACTCCAAGGCGACCAAGGCGCTGCAGATGGTGCGGGCGCCGGGCGACGACTCGTGGAAGAAAATGGTTGACAGACATGTGGCGCTGTTCGTGAGACTGGTGTCGGCGACGCTGAAGGACCATAATGATCATAAGGATCGGCCGGAGCTGATGATTCGTCTGGCGACGCTGGAGAAGAAGCTCTTGACGAGTGCGCAGGATCTGTATGTGACGACGCAGCAGGCGGAGGGCGAACCGGCTACGATTGAAGTCACGGTTCCCTTGAGCTATGCTGTGAAGGATATGCATATGGTGCAGGTGGTTGCGAGCATTTTTGGCGTCACGAACACCCAGGTGCAGAAAGATATTGATGCCCAGAAGAATATCTGGACGGAGGAGGCGGCTCTGACGGATCTCAAATCGTATCAGCATTGCATGACAATCAACTCGAAACGAACGCTGAACAAGGAGGATTTCGACCTCGATGAGGCGTATGAGGAGTGGAAGAAGGCTGAGAAACCGGTTGTGGAACAGATGATGCTGGATATTCTCAAACTTCGACCGGACCTGCTCAAGTCGCATGCACCGGCTGCGTCAAACAAGACGTTGCCTTCCAGCCCTACCTCAAGTTCGGATGAAAGGACTTTCTCGGACTTGGGAAAGGCTGTTATGAGCCCTGTCTCTAGCAGGATGTCGACGGCGTTTGATCCATCAATGCCAGATATTGCTGCTCTATCGAGCTTGTCGCTAGTCGATGACGGCACACCCAAGCTGTATCTTGAGGAGTCATCCTACACCTTTATTCCTACGGACCCGCGAGCTTACCTGAGAGAAGTACTCGTGCATGCTATGACATTTGATCAGATGCATTCGGACCCTGCTGAAAGCGGCGAAGAAGCAAGACCATTGCTATCCAAGCAGTCAATTGAGCTCATGAACGAGATGGCCCATCATTGGAGAATTCCCCAAATCTCTAAGCTTGTGCTGTACATAGATGTCGCCTCGCAGAAATTCATCGACCAGGAAATTGGCTTGGAGGAGCTGGATGCGGCTTTTGATTTTGTCAAGAACCCTCCGCCTGATGCTAAGCACAAGGGATCGGAAAACCCCGTGGGACTGGCAGACATTGAACCCAGCCATTGGACGCTGTCGGATTTTGCGCTGTATCGACAGACTTTGTCAAATCTGCATGATGCGTTGCTGCGCGATCTTTACGATTTATTGCAGCATTGCTATGAGTCGAAGCCGCCGTCTCCTGGTCCTATTATGGTCATCTTGGACAGTCACATCTACGATGATCCGTCGTTTTCGAAGAACCCCGAGGACCTGGATGCGTACGCCGAGACGCTTACTGAAGGACTCCATGCAAAGGCCGCAGAGGTTTACAGAGGCTATCTGGAGGAGAAAATCCCCCAGGTACAGGCCGACTGGCAGTTCTTCCATGTTGTTCAACTTGGCAAAGCCGTCGTTGGATTGTGTGAGCGGATCCAGAAGAGATACAAGAAACAGCCCGATATCATGGGTGTCAACCCACTGACTATTCTCGTGGCCACGATGTTTCCTTGCTTCGAGAGCGATGCGAATGCTCTTATACAGAGAATCCTCAAGGTTGCGGAAACGAATCAGACGGAGGTCGATTTGCAAGATGGCTTCGACCTGTACCGAGAACTTGTGGAGATTCGCCGTATCCATCAGGATGCCCTGCCCGATCTCCCCTTCGTCTTCAATATCGAAGAGCTGCTTGCTGATTTTGTGTGGCGCTGGATCAAGGTTGCCGATGAGAAGATGGTCGACTTAGTTGACCAAGCCATCGCTCAAGACGAATTCCAAGTCCGCGTCTCGCATCCTGGCAACATTGCTTCGGACGAGGAGCGACACAGTGTTTCTGTCATCGATCTGTTCCGCATATTCAACCAGACGAGCGAGCAGATTTTCCAGCTGAACTGGGACGATGATGTCCAGTATGCCAAGTTCATGACTGCATTGTCGAGGACTTTTGGCAATGGCTTGGCGAGATACTGCGAGGTTCTGGAGCAGAAGTTTACGAAGGAGATGGACCGGCAGAGCCCGGCGCAGGAGGCGGCTCAGGCGCAGTCGAGACAGGAGAAGTGGATGCAGTTGGCGAAGGATATTTGGACTAATAAAGAGAAGATTGAGCCGTTCCAGTTCTACCCAGAAGCGAGTTTCCCCTTGCCATTCTCCCCGCCGCAGCTCCCTTTACACAATGAACGTACATTGCTAATACACAAGTAGTCTTTCGTCAAGCTGAACAACATCGAGTTTGCCATTATGCAACTGGACAAGTTGGAGAAGGTAATGAACGTTGATGCCTGTGCCGAAGTCTTGAAGAAGAACGAGACTCCTCGTGACAGACAACACCGGCCCAACAAGTACGTCTTCACCATCAAGATCGTCGAAGCCGAAGAATTGAAGGCCTGCGATTCGAACGGAACCAGCGATCCGTACGTTGTCCTTGGCGACGAGTACCAAAAGCGTCTTGCCAAGACTCGTGTTGTGATGCGAAGCTTGAGTCCAAGATGGGATGAGTCCGTGGACATTACCGTCCAAGGCCCCCTGAACATCATTGCCACGATCTGGGACTGGGACACATTCGGTGACCATGACTACGTTGGCCGAACCTCCCTGAAACTGGACCCAGCCCACTTCAGCGACTATCTGCCACGCGAGTACTGGCTCAATCTCGACACTCAAGGCCGCCTTCTTATGCGTGTAAGCATGGAAGGCGAGCGCGACGACATCCAATTCTACTTCGGCAAAGCCTTCCGCATGCTCAAGCGTACCGAGCGCGACATGACGCGCAAGATCACAGACAAAGCAAGCCTCCCCATTTCCCGCTTACTCTGCTCATCCCTTACTGCCTTTTCCCCTTCACCTGCCATCTCAAACATAATATCTAACACCCCTTCCCAGCTATCTACATTCATCTATGCCTCCCTATCCCGTGAAACCCTCCGTTCCCTCCAAAGCAACCAGTCTATATCCGTCGCCTCCGTAACGTCGCTCTGGAAAAACCGCAACTCGACCAGTGCAGCCCCGGTCGCGAAGATCGACAAAGAATCTGTGCTGAAGCCGCTCTTCACTTACTTCGATGAGAACTTTGCGATTATGAAACAAACCCTGACCGATGCGTCTATGATCATGGTCATGACGCGCTTGTGGAAAGAAGTCCTCATGGCCGTCGAATCGCTCCTCGTGCCTCCGCTTTCTGACAAACCATCCACGCAAAGACCACTCAGTCCGCCAGAAGTAGACGTCGTGTTCCACTGGCTGCAGCTGCTTTTCGAATTCTTCAACGCCAAAGACGAAGAGACCGGCGAAGTCATGGGCGTGCCCGAAGACGTATTGAAATCGCCCAAGTACAGCGAGCTCGCCTCGCTAAACTTCTTCTACTTCGAATCCACCGAAGACCTCATCCGCACCTCCGAGCGCATGGCGACCGCGACCGCGCAACGCGCATCCAAGCACCTCTCCACGCCCCCCTCCCTCTCTCCCTCCACCAACGCCCCGTTCTCCGGCGTTCCTAATTATCTCGGTGTTACGTCAGTGAGGAGAACAAAATCTATCATGCTGTCGAGGAATCTGGGCACGATGAAGAAGGCGAAGGAGGAGAAGCGGAGAGAGGCGCAGGCGGATCCGAGTGATGATATGATTCTCAGGATTCTGCGCATGCGACCGGAGGCAAGTGGGTATTTGAGGGATCGCAGCAGGCAGAAGGAGAGGTTGGCGGCTAGTCAGGCGGCGGAGATGATTGTGCGGCAGAGCTTGGCGGGGGGTGGGGCGGGTGGCGGACTGGGGAGGTTTGGGGCGGGTGCTAGTATTCGGCGGGGTTGAGTGGTGGTGAGGTGGAATGGTGGGAGAAGTGGTGTGGGTGTGGGTGTGGGTTTGTGGTGGTGGTGCATTATTCTCTTCTTCTGAGGAGCAGCTTTGTTACGGGGAAGAGGGCGCTTTGCATGACTTGATGAACATGGCGTTACGTTACTTTCGAGCGGGCGAACGTGCGGGGCGTCTCGGTGCCGCGGTTTGGGGCGTCGAGTTTAGTGCTTTCTTGCGAGTACTATTGATACCAGAGCCTCGCCAGCGTTGTTTTTTTTTTTTTGTTCTGTTGAGTTTACTGGGTTGCGAGCTGCGCAGAGTGCGTTGTAGCGCACTGGGTAGTGGGTTACGCTAGATAGCTGGTAGCTTGTTAGTGAAAGCGATTATGTGTATTTCATGCACGGCTTGTTGTTCGAGATTCAGGGACTCTTATCTGGCTAGGAAAGATGCTATTGTGTGGTAAGAGAAGGTGAAGATTGAGCGGATGTTGATTGTGATCATGTGATGTCCGGGCGAGAAAATGGAAAGTTTGGAATGAATGTTGGATAGGAGGGAGGGAGTACGTTCTGTGTAACGTGTTCGAGCCTCAGCCCTCTGATCATATGCAGCACGTGCCCCATGTAGGCTGTCGCTGGTAAGCTAGATGCCTGCGTTGCTAGGTATAAAGGCAGTCCTTTGCTCGGCCGCTCTAATGCAAGCTCCTAACTCCTAATTTCATGGATCGCGGAAAGACGGCTCGAACTGTCTCTTGAGGACTGGATTTTGCACCTGCGTATTGGAACGTATCAGTGGTGGAGATTGAGGCAAAAGTCTACATGCCACGTGATGGGGTTCATCTGTCCCTAATTCAAGGGGCGTCTGGGGAATTTGAGAGCAGCTGGGTTTTATAAGGCGGGGTTTATTCGAGTGACGGCAGACGCTGGGTTTGGGCCTTTGGCGGTGGAAGCATGGGATATTAATAGCAAAAGGTGCGGACCTGGAAGGGTAGGGTGACGCTAGATGCAGATTCGGTCGTGTTTATGAATGAATGTCCAGCTTTCACAAGTGTGGACTATCGCGAGCGCTGAAGGCTTTGATTGCTATGGTGGCATAGAATAGTTGTACTTCCTTGGAGAGATTTGGAGAGGAAGAGATTGAGAGCTTTCCTCCTTTATATAATTAAGTAGGAAAGGGAGAGGGAAGTCGGGGATACTTTTCAGGTTACAAATTCTTTGTTTGGCCCTTGTTCTTGGTGCACCATACAAGGGGATTGATGGCAGCTCGGTCATGCGGCAATGATGGCTGCCGGTAACAGCAGGATATCATATTGAGGGGGGGAAAGCACCGGATGTTGTTGAACGACGGGCCTGGAAGCAGTAAGCGACCTGCGACGCTAAATGCCAGATTTTGTCGTTTTTGTATGGACTTTACTTTCTACGAGTGTGGGCCATTTTCAGTGCTGAAGACCTTGGTCGTTGGGGAGTCTTGCTGCATATTTCCAGGTACCCATTTGCTGGGGGCACAGAAGACTTGGGGCCGTGGAGGTCTTTCTCCTTTATATATCTAGGGAGGGGCAGGGGTAGTCACGTGTTTGTATGTTATTTAGGTATATTTGTTTGAGCATTCAGAGAAAATTCAATTACAGTAGCTGGGATGTGTGACAGCAATGGCTGCCAGCAACAGGCCAACAGCAGGGTTAGCTGACATGCTTGGCGGCGGAAATTAAGGCATGGGAAGTTGCGAAAATTCAAGCCTGGAAGCATAGAGTAGCGTTTGACGTGTCCCAAATTTATCATCTCTACCTTGCATCCTTCTTTTCCCCAAAGGCGTAGAAGAGAGCTTGAGCGCTGGAAGATTTCGTCGTTAGGTCCTTCCATGTTTTCTTTGGTTGGGTTTTGAAAAGGTGGAGGCGAGCCCCCTTTATATAGTTCGTCACGGCTACTACTTCCCAGGTTGCAGCTTTCCATTTCCCTTTGTCCTTGCTTTACTATCTAGTGAGTTAACATCAGCTAGGCTGGGCGACAGCGGTGCCTGCCAGCAACGATGGATATCAGATTTTGTGGTAAAAGCTTAGCAAGTTGAAAAAGCTCTTGGGCCTAAAAGTGTAGAAGGACGCTAAATGACAAAATCCATCGTCTTTACATGTGACTTTTTACTTCGAGAGTACCTATGGACCATCTCGAACTTTGAAGACTTCGATTGCTGCATTCTAGCACGTCGGGTCTTTCCATTTGAGTCTTTCGACTTGGAATGCCGAAAGCTTGAGAG
Source organism: Cyclaneusma minus (assembly GCA_037179335.1). Lineage (NCBI taxonomy): Eukaryota > Fungi > Ascomycota > Leotiomycetes > Marthamycetales > Marthamycetaceae > Cyclaneusma > Cyclaneusma minus. Next base: position 281,775 of record JAKZHN010000031.1, on the reverse strand, counting down.
CTTCTCCCCCTTATATAGAAAAATAAAGAGGGAGTCTGGAATAGTCTCCAGGCCGCAGATTTCCATTTCCCTTTTTCCGTGGTCTGCCGTCTAAGCAGATTAATAGCCGTTGCGTTAGGCGACAGCAGACCAGGTTCAGCAGTAACAGCACAGGGGGTTTCATAACTATGAGCCTAAAAGCGTAGAGGGTGCGTCAAAACTTTCTACTCTATATGCTTCCCATTCCTCATAAGCCAGGAGTCCATCTCTAGCGCTGGAGGCCTTAGTTGCCGGGACTTCATCTCTCCAATCGATATCACTGTCGCCTTGGGCTCCAAAAGCTTAGGAGTCCCGCCCCTTTATATAGGAAATTCGTTCACAGGCGTCTCCTGGGATGTAGATTTACCAATACCCAAGTTTGGAAATCTGATGAGTTGACAGCAGCTAGGCCATGCGGCAGCAGTGTTTACCAATAACAGCAGACACCAGCCTTGGCGCTAGGAGCAGAAAGTTAAAACATGCAAGATCTCTCGGCCCCTGAAAACCTAGAGCAACATTTTTGCTAACAGCCCATTTACCTAGTGTAGATCCAAAGTCAACCATCTTTCCATACCCCCTTAGATTTTCACAACGTGGAGTGGACCAAGAACTACCTGGAGAGATGGTCAATCTTTGTCCTAAGCCGCAAAGATTGGGGGCTTTCCCTCCTTATGTACCCTAGTAAGGCAGTCACAGCTACTCCCAACCTGCAGAATCCCCTTGTCCTCAACGAGTTGACAGCAGCTAGGCCACGCAGCAGCACCGTCTATTGATAACATTAGACACCAGAATGAACGGTGGAAGCAGGGAAAGCTGCGACATACAAAAATATCTGAGCCTGAAAGCACAAGGCGACGTGCTGCTAGTAGCTGCATTAAAGGAGACTCTAGATCCAAAGTTTATCATTTTTGCATATGTCCTCATTCTTCACCAGGGTGGAAAACATCTCAAGCGTTATGCTGAACCTCAACATTGAGTTGTCTTGAATTCCCAAAGATTGGGGGCCTAACCCTGCATATAGGTAATCGCGGCGACTCCCCGGGCTACACATTGTCATCATCTTTGTCCTTGCTTGATATTCCAATGAGTTGGCAGCAGCTAGACTGGCAACAAAAGCAGACACCAGATGTGGCAGCAAAAGCACAGGAACTTGTTGGGACACGCAGGAGCACGTGCGGGCAGCACGTGCCTGCGCTTAGCGCTAGGCTAGCTAGCAAGCGGTCGAGAGCGTCAGATCCTTAAGGTCTGACTGCGCGCCCTTCCCCTTCCCTCCTTAGACGAATACAACCTTGTGAACCCCGACCTACACGTGTAGACCCCTGAGCCTCGTGTGGTTCGAAAGAACTCGCAAGAGTCTTCGGCTTGAACGCATAGAGCGATATACTTTTCAGCATGCGAGTGAGCAAGGACCTAAGATTTTATTGATCTTTGGTATAACCGTCCGTTGATTTCGATAAGCGCATAGAAGGTAAAGCGCGCAAAAACAGAAAAGGAGAAAAAGAGCAAAAAAGGTTGGTGCTGGTGATGCGAGGGAAGGGAATTCAATGTGGTACCTCTAACCGGGACTCCCGAAGGACGTGTGAGCAGTTAGAGTGCCTGCCTTGGGGACGCAGTAAACTGCAGTGTGGGCCATAAGCGGCAGGCTCGTGCTGATTATACCATTGTGCTATTTGTGATATGAAGGGGATGCTTGGCATCCTGCAAATTGGTGTATATGCCAGCATCTTGAGCGCCAAAGACTCCGATGGCTGGCATGTAGCAAGATCCCATTGATCTTATTTCCTTGTGTCCTAGAAAGTTCGGGGATGCTCTCCTTTATATACACAAGGCTAGTAGCCACCGTCGTCTCTCAGGCCACAAATATCCCTTGTTATACTTTGGATGACCATTTGAGAAGTCGACAGCGGCTAGTTTATGCGACAGCAACGTCTGCTAAAGACAGCAAGTACCAGATTTGGCGGCAGAAATATAGATGATTCCACGTACTCTCGAGTCTAAGCGCATAGAACCTAAAATTGAGAAACAGGGTTCTCGGCCGGGTTTGGGCAAAATAGACAGCGAAGTGAGCACCGTTCATTGGGGGATGCCCCGTGATTGCAAACCAAATTGGTCTGGAGTCCCGAAAGCTGTGGGGCTTTCCTCCCTTATATACCTGAATACGTAGAGCGGGATCCTAGGTAGTCACGTGTCAGATTTCTGTCCTTGTTCACCCATCCCACGAGTTGACAGCAGCTGGATCCAGTAACAACAGCCCCTCATATCTATCCCTTCCTCCGCTTCTCACCTATCACACATCATCACAGTTCCTCCTCCACCTTACAAGCCCCTTCATGCAACACCGTATGCTTCGGCACACCCCCTCGAATAGGCACCTGCAAAACAACAGTCTCCTCCTTACTCGGATACTGCGTCCTATGACCCAGACCACTAACATCTTTCGTATCCGCAGCGATGACCAACCCGTCTCTACCGCCACGAATCCATGCTTCATCCGTGCAATTAGGAAGCGTGATATATGCCAGACCGGACGTGAAGAGTACGAATCTGGATGTAACTGTTAATGGTGAGGAGGGGTGGGTTGTGGGAGAACCCGGTCTTATTTAATATTCCTCGACAGAAAAAATTGAATTAAACTTACTGCACAGCAGGAGCATTATGCAACCCCCCATCGAACCCTGCCGGCACCACCCCCAAAGTAATATTTGTTGTGTCACTTAAGAACAGCGATTCTGTTCCTGCCGTGCCTGGTGTGCTGGAAGTAGAGAAAGGTGCGTCGAGGGTCCAGCATTCTAGGAGCGAAATGTTGTTGCGGCCGGTAAGGGCTGTGATGTTGAGGCTATTGGTGAGGTTTTGGGTGGAAGTGGCTGAGCCTAAGGGAAGGAAAGAAAGGAATAGGGAGAGGAGGGCTGTGAGACGCATTTTCGAAAATTGGGGGTGGGAGGGCTGTGAAGTGCCGAAAGTTTGTCGAGAGGTTATAGAGGGGTTATTATAGACGACGAGATTGGCAGTAGTGCGTAGGATCTGTGGGACGAAGACACATTTCGGCTGAGATGCTTCATGTGCGGAGCTGAATAAGTATGAGAGCAGACTTGATGTCATAGCGACTTGGTGGGAGTCTAAAGGTCTGAGACACACGAGAAGTCCAACTGGTGTGGTGAAGATTCCGAGCTTCGTGAAACCAAACTTTCCGGTGACGGAGCATGCATTCGGTATCGTGGATCGAGACCATTGGGCGCGTTACAGAAGCACGCCAAGAATTTCGAATATAGGGCGGATGTTTGCATAAAGGTAGAAAGACTGGAAGTTCCAATCCGGAGATCAAGGACATAACTTTTGTAATTTCATATCGTTCTTTTAGCATTTAGGAATGAAGGACAACACATCTGGCTTACCGTCGTATACCTCACTCACTCAGAGAAAGAACAAACACCCGCCCAGACATGCTCACCCAACGCCCCAACTTATGCTTCGACGCGATCCTTCTCGCCCGGAATAACCCTCCAGCACCACCCACACCAACTCCTACACGCACCCTTGCGTTCCATCATAAGCGGTTTTCCCAGCCTCGTCTCTTCCTCAAACTCCACGACACAAGCCCCCACCCTCACCATCCTGACCAATTTCTTCTTCAACAGCCCCCCGATCCCCTCAATCTCATGCCTCGCATACCCCGGCTCATTCCAATCCGGAGTACTTGGCGTCCCTCCTCTCGCCGGCGGACTCTCCGCAAGTCCATCATTGATAACTCGCGCATCTGCAGCGTCGCAATCAATCTCCTCTTCGACTTCGTGGGCTGCGAGACATTCGTGTTCGCGCCCGCACCCGACACCGCGGTTGCCTTCGCCTATGCCGGTTCCCAGGCCGCCGAGCGAGGGGCCGTAGGCGTTGCGCCAGCGCCAGATCGACGCATAGGTTGAGTCTGCGCTGCGCAAATTGCGACCGCAGGGCTGGCAGAGCCAGACGCTCTCCTCGCATGCACAAATCTGTGGCGCAACAGCCGGGTCCTTGATGGACATCTTAGGATCCAAGTGCGGCGAGACGAGAGCGGGTAACGGTGCTTTAATGCAAGTGCGACAAAGCCGTCTATGGCGTTGCTTAAGCAGGATAGGCGCTGGCGGTTTAATAGTGCAATTCTGTAAATAGAAAACAAAATGTTAGAAATGGAGAGGGGGTTCAATCCTCTGCCAGGGGGTAAAACCGTACCCTGCAGACAACCGTACTGCATCGTCGACATTCAGACACCATGTCTCTGGCACAAGGTCCAACTTTACCAATCGCATTGGCGCCGCCTTCTTCGACGAAATACCAATCTGAGGCGCGCGCGCGGTAGCGAAGCGTGTGTTCTTTGTTGGGCGTTACGTCTTCGTTGCAGCATTTCAGCGTTTGGCGGATGAGCTGCTTGCGATACTGCAAGAGATTCTCATGGACCTGTCGGCATGTGCGGGAGAGGTTGTCGAGCGTGTTGAGGTCAATGGCTGATGCTATCTGCGAAATAACACTGTAAGATGAGTTTAGCAGACTGCAGATTCAACTGAGTAAAGGAAATGGGATGGGAATCTCACGGATAGCAGGCCAGAGCGGCGGTCATGGCATTCTTGTTCAGATTTGGCCGCTCGACCTCCTCTTTCTCTTTCACAGGGGCAGACTCGGCGAAGTCGGTTCTCCAGTCTCGATGCTCTCGCGAGCTGGGCTCGGGGCGGAAGTGGCCATGGTCTGGAGGCTCGCCGTCCTCGTCATAATCAACAAAAAGCACCATGTTGACCCTTCACCGCAGATCGGAGGGACGCAGGATGCGAAGCAGGATAGTCAAAGAGAAGTTCAGAAACAAGAAAACGAATGAAGAGGGTTGATTGTCCCATTGGAACCGCAGCACATGTGCAGCTCACGTTGAAGAAATGATGAAAGGAGAAGAAAGGGGAAGAAGAAAGCGGGAGGTGAAGGACGGCGAGGGACTGGAGTTACTTTAAACTGCCTCACCTCGCTATCGTCACTTATCGCGGGGCCCCACCTCATGACTGTCTTGGCGGGGTGTGGCACCAGTATGGCTTCTCCTCGAATCGTAGAGGCATTTTCGCCATATTTTAGTCACAAATCCATCGTTTGAGTAACACCAATGCGGGGATCGTCACAAATTTCGGTAAAATAAGGTTATGGAAATGTTCTAGGCTCTGGCGAAACAGGCACTGACTGGATGGAGAATCGTGTCCGTACTACCCAGTGGTCTGACGTGATCAGATACACGAATTATGTCACATGAGGTAGTTTCAGAGTTATACAAGAACCAGTGATTATCATTTACCAACGAATACTCTTCTCGTTCTGCTCCACGTTCTCGCTCTCGTCTATTTAATTCCCCAGCACTATAAAACACTCTTTGTCGCGTAACCTAGCTGCTGTCAGCTCGTTATGGTGGATGATTAAACAAGAACAGGAGATATCTATTAAATCAACTGGGTATATAAAGGGGAGAGGTCTCTAGGCAACTATTACTCGAAGATTCACCAAGCTAGCTCTTCAGCGCTCGAGATGGTCATGGATGATGCATTCAACGTTTGTGGAAGATGTACCTTACCGTATAAAATCAAGGCATGTAGGCGGACGCTCGAGCTAACTTCAACATTCATGGAATGGAAAAAATGAGCAGTGTGGGGGAATCTAAATGGCAAAAACTAAACTTTAGTTTAAAATTTTTAGTTTATTTAAACTAAGGACCTTTTAAATTCTTAGATAAACTTTAGTTAAATTTTAGTTTTGGGAGGGTAGGAAATAGCTAATAATAGGGTTGTTATATTAATTTGAAAAGCGTTTTTTAATATACTAAGCCCGTAATTGAAAATTAAAATAGAAATATTTAAATTATTTAAATTATAAACAAATATATTGCTATTAAAACAATTTAATTTAAAATAACCAAAGCTCGATCAGCCTTAAATTATTGCGTCGGGGAAAATTCGGATCTAAAGTCCGTCAGGCATCCATTATTTTTGGGTGGGGGCACGTAATTGATGCCTGAAACTAAAACTACGTAGATTAACTAGGAACTAAACTAATTTTTTTTTAGATTTAGTTTATCTAAACTAATTTTCTTTAGTTTCTTAGATTTTAGATTCCCCCACATTGAAAATGAGGGCATGTACAAAAATAATGAATTTTTGGGGTATCGGTTATAATCGATTTGTGCATTCAGACTCGAATTTCACAACTCTCTGTGCTTCGGCCCCAAATTTAGAACCTGCCGTTGTTGGCAAACCTTGCTATCGCATAACCTAGCTGCTGCCAACTGATCAGAGTGTCGAACAAGGATGGGAGAAGCCTGCCACCTCAGGAGTAGCCGTCATTACCTAGGTATATAAAGGAGGACAATCTCCTAGCCTTTTTGAGAGTCTAAGCAATTATCAAGGCTCTGAGCCAAATGACCCTGGCCATTGCTAGTTACCAGCAACCAATGTCTTTAACGCTCAAGAGTGAAAATGAATGGATAGATTTTAATACCAGCTTTCATCGCTTCACGCTTTTAAGCTCGAGATTTTAGCAAGTTCGGACTTTTGTACGTTCACCGTCAAATTAGCTATCTGCCGTTATTGCCAAATATTGCCGCCGCATGGCCTAGCTACTATCATCACCTTGGATTGTCAAACAAAGGACAAGAAAAGATCGATGGCCTGAGGAGTGGCTGTGGCCCCTCAAGGTCTCTATACCCTTCCTACTTGGGTATATACGGAAGGAAGACCCCAGGCTTTCAGGGCCCAAAGCGACATTCCCTCTACACTTTCCGAAAAAAGAGCCCTAGCATTCCGGATAAACCCCACGATTGTAGACGTAAAATATGGAGGTGTCCGTACCTAGCGATGAGGACTTTTGAGTACACGCCAACCTGCGGTTTCAAGCTCAAGATTTTCACAACTTCTGTGCTTTATACACCGCCACATCTGAGACCTGCTGCTATTGGTGGATATTTTTGTTGTATAATCTAGCTGCTATCAACCTATCACCTAGATTGTTGAACTAAGATATGAAGAAATCTGTCATATGACCATCCGCGAGATCCCGTCAATCCCTCCCTATCTACGGGTATATAAAGGAGGAAAGCCCCCAGCTTATGGGATCCCAAGCAACTACCCACGAGACCTGTCTATCTACCTCAAGTATATAAGGGGGCGAGAGCCCCCTTTACATTTCCCTTACGGGCATTCACACATGCGAAATATACACATGACAAAATTCCGAAATTCGTCGCTTCCAAATTTCAGGTCCGGATTTCTGCAACCTGCCTCGTGGTACTGGTGACATTTCTAGATCTCCAAAGTGTACAGGGTGAGCGCGTGCAAGAATCGTCACCACAAGCCTGCGAAGCTGCTGTGCTTCCCTACCGAACATGATATTCTGCTGCCATTAATAAACGGTGCCGCTGCACAACCCAGCTGCTGTCATACCGTTAACTCACCAAACTCCCAGCAAACTAAAAACCTACAGAAAGAACCTGCCGCGCAGCACATCACTATCCACAATATCTCCTCCCTCCCTATCCATCCAACTATAAAAAAGACACAAACCCCCAAGCTTCCACAACCCCAAGCCCCGTTAAACGTCCCCAGACCGACGATCCAGCGACCAAACTCTCCAGCACTTTCAGGAGATTCCTCCCTTCCCTTTCCCTTACAAGCATTCATACCTAGGTACACACAAGCATAATAAATCTTGCCCTCGTCCCGCGCCCTGCCTCTTCCAGGCTCAACTCCTCAAGCACCTAACATTCCGCACTTCTACCGCCCAACTCCTGCCTCTGCTGTCCCTCACCGACCATTCCCATTGACCGCACAGCCTGGCTGCCGCCATGCCACAAAGCTCAACTCACCAAACAATCAACCCGCCAACTACTGCCAGCCGTGGCCACATCAATACAAAACTGAAACCACATAGACAATCCTATTAGGTTTTCGAGACTGCGCATGGCGATGGATGCCCAAAGTCATAGAATCGACCGATACCACAAGGCACATTTCCGACACCAATCGGGTTCTCGATGTCTTACACAGCCGTCGCAAGCAAACTGAAAGCCCATCTCGCTCCCTCCGCCCCCCTCCCCTACACCCCGCCATTCCACCCCTCCCTCGACCCTCGACGGGGTCTCGACGTCCATTACAAACATCCATCGACCCCTGGTTCCACCAACGCCTTGTCTCAGTCCACTTACTAGTTCTCCGGTCCTCCCAATCAAAATTTCCTAGCCCAAGGCTTTTTCTCCATGTCGTGGTTTCCCCAACGGACCTCCAGTTTTGGACCAGAACAAGAAGCAGAAGGACGAGGCTGACTCGGCGAAGAATTTGCTTGGTAGCGTAAGGTACCGATCCAGAACTAGTTGCTGGACCGTTAGGACTTTGACAGTCACATCATTCAGAATGGCGTGACTCCAAAGCCCCTTCCTCTTCAGGTACCTTATATAAGAACCCAAACCCCCCCGAGCTTTCGGACCCAGGACTGACGCTTAATAATTGCAAATTATTAATGTACATCCTCCATCTACCCAGTAGTCCAAGCACCAGAGACAGAAATTCCACGCTTTGTGAAAAACGGGCATTGAGCATATTCTGAATTTTGCGTAACACGTAACACGTTGCTCTGCGCAGTACGGGCTTGACAGCTCTCAAGCTGCTGCAAAAATAAAATGCTGTGTTTTCCTACCGAGTGCAATAATTCAGCTGTCATTGGATCAAAGTTGCTGCCGCATGACTTACCTGCTGTCAATCAAATCTGCTTGACCACCTACCTACCGGTCAAGACTTGCATGTTCTTTCCAGAATCACCTCTCCATCCCAGAACTTCCTCTCGAGCTCAGAACCGTCTAATCATCAGCCAAGAAACACCCCAGCTCATCTTCACGACAGTCAGTATGTCATCCAGACTCATCAACGTTTCACAAATCACAACAAGATCTCATGTGGCAAATTATTGAAAGGCAGAATGCAGTGTTTATCTCATGGTATTGATGCTAAAGCCAGGTAGAGTATCGTACGAGTCGCACATTTATAGGTATGTTCATTCGAGCCACGAGTGTTGTGTATCATGCAATGGCATGCAGTTCATTCCAGCCCAAACCGACCAAATTGACCGAATCCGATCCATGCCATTCATTCCATGCCATGTAACCCCCTGTTGCAGACTCCCGAGAAGAAAAAGTCATAGCTCCATGTGTAAGCGTTCAGATCCGGACACCTTCGCTACCGAACGCGCTCTCCGTCAAAAGACTAGGTTAGGTACCTTTAAGAAGTAGAGGTAGAGCTAGTCTGAGGACGAGGCACAACACCAAAGCGAGTGTTGCCCTGGTCAAAGATGGCATAGACGCTGCGAAGGAAGACGTCACCGAGGATATCGAAGGTCATGCTGCCACGGGACTGGATGCCGCCGTAGTAGTAACCGGTCTTGGCTTCGGCGAAAGCCAAGTCTTGCTTGTTGATGGCGAACTGCTTGCCGCCGACAGCGAAAGTGACAACGGGGAGCTGGTCGTCGGTCACGCTGGTGGGGAAGATATAGCCCTGGGAAGCCTCGTCGTAGGACGCGCCGGGGATGGCGTCGTAGATGGCCTTGCAGGTGGCGTCGGCAACGAGAGCGAGGGTGGTACCGGTGTCAGCAATGGCAGTGTTGCCGGACTGGTCGACAGTGGTGCCGTTGACACTGGCGGAGGTGGAGTCGAACATCCAGAAACCTTGGGAGTTGTCGATGGGGGTGTAGTAGATGTCCTCGCCGGAGGCCTTGACGACGTCCTGGTCAATGTAGCCAAAGGTGTAGAAAGATTCTCCAAGGTTAGAGTCTTGATCAGCGCCAGAGCTGCCGAGGTTCGCGGTGAAGAGCTCGTTGTCGGAGGGGATGTCCTCCTGAGTGATCATGTTCTCGACAGGTGTCGCGACAGCCTTTGGCTCAACGGTGTTGATGCTGCCCCAGGCGAGACCGAGAAGACCGTCACCAGTAGACTGTTCGAACTGAGCAGAGATCTTGTTGGCAAGCTCGATAGATTGGTTCTTGATGGTCAAACCACCAATGGTCACGTTGTCGGTGCCGACGGTACCAGATGCGGAAGACGAGTCACCGTACGAGATCTTCCAGGTGCTGTGGCTCGTAGCCTTGTAGGTCGACGACTTGGTTGGGTCAAAGATGGTGTGGCTGGAGCCGAACCTCTTGGTGACTGTCTTGGGGAGCTCAGTAGACCAGATCTGTCAAGTTTGTTAGAGTGTCATGCTTGAATTGAATCATTCATACCAACATACCCAGAGATCGGCGGAGCCAGTGTCGAAGTCCAACTTCAAGGTCTGAGCTGGCGTGCCGATGGACACCTCGGCGAGATACTCAGCGTCGTTCTCGACATCCTCAGCAGGAACTTCTCCGCTCTGGCCAGAAGTACCGCTGGCAGCCTTCTTGGCCAGGACTCTGTGGGTGGAAGCCTTGCCGCCCTTCTTGACTTTGCTGAGGAGTGACTGGTGGTGGCCAGACTGCTCGACTCTGTTGACGAAGTGGTAAGGACCGGGCTGGGTGGGCTCGAAGCCCCACTTGCTCATGAGGCTGACATAGGTCTTGAGACCATTGCGGGTGTAGTTCGAGTTCTTGACGAGCTTGACTCTGTTTAGGCCTTGAGTAGCCATAATTGCGGTTTGTTCAAGAGGATTGGGTGTGTTGTAGTGTGTTGGGTCTGATGAAGTGGTTCTTTGCAGGATAGATGAGATTGAGAGATGGAGATGGATGAGAATGAAAAACGAGAAGAGGGGATACTTGGCCCTTATATAAAGCAGCTTCGCAGGGCACTAGTCAGGCGGGCAGGAGCCAGAGGTTCATGTGGGGTGAAGCTTAGAGACAAACCTACGTCTTGCTTTTAGAAAGAGCATGGCGGTGCAAGCATCAGATCAGGTAAAGTTCGAGGTACCTTCGTACAAACCCTGAGTGGCATGTCCGTGCTGAGTGGGTGGCTCCTGCATCACAGCCTCTGGCATGGACATGGATCGTGGCCACGGGGGGTGGTTGAAGACATCCACAGCTTGCTTTTGCCAGTGTTTGAGGACGGAGGGGAGCGTCATAGTAGGCCTTGAGCTCTCACGCCTTCCCTCGTCGTCATTGGCGGGGTCAGCAGCTTCGGGCACCAGCAACAGAGGGGCTTTGGAGTCACCACGCCGTTTCGTCTTGCGCGCAAGGACCCTGTAACTGTCTGGTGTCAAGCCCTGTTAGTGGAAAGTATAGAGACGACATAGCCAACTGATAGCTCCCGATCCCGCAAAGCCCGGAGGGGACGCGCCTTGCCGCCTCCCCCCACACTTAGTGGAGGGTATATTTCATGCATGGGCGTGAGGAGCTCAGCAGGAAAAATGAGCGGTCGTAGGATTCCCAAAGTCGCCTCATGTTCATGCGAATGTGTTCGATGGGCACCAGAATCTTGATTCAACGTCGGCGGCAAGTGCATGTCATGCGCGGCAACAGCTCTGTCGCACAGGCAGGCACAGGCACCAGCACCCCAGGAAACACAACAAAGGTAGCTGTACAGGCACAGAACCTGAAAATGGGCGTGAATGAGGTCAGCAGGTCATGGGCCGGAGCCATCGCCATCGCCGCTGATTTGTTGTTACTGAAGTGAGTTGTGTCACAGAGTTTCGGTAGATAAGCAAATCGAGGGCCACTCGACCCTTGCAAATCGCGACTAACCAAACAAGGGATAGCTTGCGTGCTCAAGGCGACATCCTCTGAATCCTTTCATGTCATTGAAGACGGGATGCGCCTACGACGAAGATGTTTACATCAAGGTACAGGCTGGCAGCTGCTCAAGCTGCTTGGACCAGCTTAGACAGAGTCTCACTTGCTACTCGCCCCTGCTTGGCACGTCAACGACCAACTCAGTGTCTTCTTAGTCAAGCTGTCGCCACTGACCTACCTTAGAGCCCAGCCAGCTCAGAAACCATCGATCCTCGGACCACTTTCAGAAAAAGACTGGACGTAAAGCTTTACACGCAAGCTTGATGTCAGTTGTTTAGCACAACAACAAATCAGGTTCACGTCTTTCCTTCTTCTTGACAGGACATCACGAAACGCATGGCAGGGCAACACCGGACGTCTTCCCCGGCACCACTTCCTACATGTAGTACGTACGTACGGGGTAGCTTGCCTAAGCTGCCAGATTGAATAAACTGGAAATCATCTTGTCGACTTCTTTTTACCAAGTAGCCAAGAGACTTGTACTTTTCGAACCGCCGCCGATATCATACTCCCACTCAACTTGCTCTCCCAGTCTCAGTGATCATCGGCTTCCCAATCCCAGCCAGTCCCAGCCAGGAGCCTCTCATGCATTGATCTGAATCAACGCCAACACCAAAAACCCATCCACAGAAATCTGCAGTCTCTATCGATGTACTATTTCCGCGATCAAAGCTCCGAACCTGTTCCAGTCGACCCTCCCCCGCCATGATCGTCGTCCCTACGTCATGTCCTGCGACCTGCCAATATCCACAGCGGCTGTGCTGGGATGAATCCATTTATCCAGAACCCCTGAATCTCGATTCGTCCAAAGACCAGGAGTATTTTTGGCAAGACTTGCACATGCTGGCAAGAAACCTCCTGCTTGGCTGCATGATGCGAGGTTGTGTGGAAGGGAAGATAGAGGTTGTTTCCTATATACGTCGTACAGCACGCAGTAGGTTGTGCAGTATCGGGGTGTTACTGGAACGGAGAATGGGATGGAAGCTTGGATCGTATGCTCGCTATATGCTATCTTTAGGTCGTACGAGTCCCTGTTAAATGTTTCCTCACACAGTAGATAGACAGTACCTGGCAGGTATCAAGCACTGATGATCCCCCAAATCAAGCACTCTTGAGACCCCCACGCTGCCATGAATATAATGCATTATGCCATAACAGCCGGGATATAATGCCAAATGCTACATATAACACATCGATCCAAGTATCTCACACGGACATAATGACAACTGCACACAAATCCGCAACTCACCATCCGAAACCTCCTTACTCGATCGAATCAAGCCCCAGCGATCTCGCGTCCAGTCATCTCCCCGAACCATGAACCTTCGTGCAGCTTAGCACCCGTCCCATTCCCAGACCCCATGAAACGCCTCCCGTTTTACGCGTTTTACGGCTTTGGACTAGTATCTCATGTGACACGTGTACCTTACCTTAGCTACCAAAAATCTCGAAATTTTCCCAGGGGCCAGCTGAACTAACAAACTAACAAACTAGCAGACCGCGCTTTAGCAGACTGGTACCAGTTTCCCAGAAACACAGAGAATACCGGTAGCACCAGCTTTCGCCCGGTTTGTTGACAAGTATGTTGACCAGCGAGCGTCGTACAACTTCCATACAACCCAAAACCAAAGCCAGTACTAGTACTCCTATCATCCCGTCAGCTGACTTTGGCTATTTCCATCCCGTCAGTCACACAAGAAAAAAACAAGACTAACCGCTAGAGATAAGGCGGATTCATTTTATTCATTCTATTCATTCTATTCATTCAAGCTTAACAGTGTCACCGCGCCTAGGTGCTTCCTCGGAGCTTTTACGACTACCTATTTTGCAGGTAGTACTACTACTAGGACCTAAGTTCCCGTTGTACGGCAGCACAGCACAGCACAAACCAACCGCCTTCAAGCAATCGTGCATTATCTGGTATATTAAAAAGCTTAGACAATAGGCACTACCTCAAGCATCATGTCGTGGCAGCAGTTGAACAGGGTCCCGAAATGCTTACCTAGTGCGTGCTACGACACTCGACGCCAAGCATTTGCCATTTTCATTTTCATTTTTCACAGAGTCCGATAATACTGTATCTCCAAACGTTCTGAAACTGAGAATGAATTGCTATCAAGAGCGCGCCCCACGAGTATTGTACAACCCCCCTTTTCCATGAGCGGAATCGTCGCAGATTAAGTACAAGAGTCGCCCGCCCCCATTCCTACCGTCTCGCTTCGAGCTCGTCGTCGCGCTCACACCATGCAAATATTCATCCCGTCACATTCAAGGCCTCCTGTGAGGCCACTGTTGCTGATTTCCCAAAACGATCGTACAAATTCTCATTTTTCTACCGATTCGAGCTTGCTAATCGAAGCTATTGGGTGACAATAGCTCATGCTCGATTCGGCTTCGTCGCACATCTGACTTCTAGGCCATACCGACTTATCGTCCAGGCATACCGGCGCTCATGCCCTGAAGCTTGTTGGCCAGCTCGGGGTATTTCTCCTGGACCTGCAATTGTGTCCGCGTAGCCTCGGCGTACGAGAGGGCATTCACAATCTCCCCCTCGGTGCGCGACAGCTCGGCGGCGCGCTCAAAGTAGCCAAGAGCATCGGTTACCTTGCCCTGCTGCAGAAGCAGCTGAGCCATGGTGGCTACAGCAATGTCGCATTCAGGGTCGACTAGAAAGAGATTAGCATGCAGTACCAACAGGATCATGATTTTGTAGGAAGTCAAACTTACTAATCAAAGCCTTCTGACACAACTTCTCCGCCTCCGCAAAATCCTGCTTCCACTGGAACAGCGCCAACGCTTTATTAACCAGCGGCAACACATTCATGCCCGTCGGCTTCGTCTGCTTCTCCATCTCGACCGCCGTCTCAAACTTCTCAATCGCCTCCTGGTATTTCTGCTGATCAAGCAGCAGCTCACCGTAGTAGTTGTACACATCTGGCACTTCGGCAAAGTTCTTGATCGTGCGGCGGAAAGTGGCCATGGAGGAGACGATGGATCCCATCTTGTATTGGGTGACGCCGAGTTGGATGTGTGAGAAGATGAAGGTCTTGTCGAGGTCGATCGACTTTTGGTAGTCTTTGGCCGCTTCGACGAATTCGCCGAGGATGAAGTGGAGTTGCGCGCGGTGGTAGTAGATGTCCGGGTCTTCGTCGTTTTGTGCCATGGCTGTGGCGAAATCTTCGGATGCGGCGTTCTTGTCACCTAGATATTTGGTTTAGTAAATTGTTTCAGGGGGGATTTCTGGGTATGGATTACCTTGCTCAAGGTACATGCTTGCGCGCTTGATGTAGCTCTGGCAGAAAGCGGGTCGGAGCCGGATACTCTCGGTGAGATCCTTCAATGCCTCCTCGTTGTCACCGCGGAGGTACTTGAAGGTACCGCGCATGTTGTAGGCCAATGCCGTGTACTCACCAAGCTCACCAAGCTCCACGGCCTTGTCGAATGCAGCCGCTGCCTCTTCGTATCCATCGCCCGTCTTCTTCTTGAGAGCCTGAAGGCCAAGTCGCAACTGACCCTTTCCAGTCTCCTCAGACAACTCAACGGAGTCCTCAAGACCAGTAGGGGGCGGTTGGGCGCGGAAGCTCTGGAGGTAATTCGAGACGAATGTTGGGCTAGGCAGCTTCTTGTCCTTCTTAGCCAAGATGGCCTTGCCCTTCTCTTCTGCAACCTTCTTCAGTAACCGCTCGACAGACTGCGCTGGTGCTTCTGCGCGGAAACCGTCGATTATGCAGCTGGCGGTGTAGTCGATGAGCGCCTCGCTGTTCTTCTCGAGCTTCTCGTAGGCGTGGGCTCTCCGGTTCAGGGCCTTCAGGTATTGACTATCGAGGTTGAGGGCCGCAGTGGTATCGGCGACGACCTTTTCCCAGTCGCCGAGGGCATTGTAGCAAGCAGCGCGGTTGGAGTAGAATATGGGATCCGGTTTGCACAGGATAGCCTTGCCGTACAGCTCAATTGCTTTGTTGTAGTCCTTGCTGCCGTATGCCGAGTTTCCAGCCGCCTTCAACTTGGCAGAGTAGTCCTTCTTTTGTTCCGGTGATAGTGTCTGGACAATCTCCTCGTTGACTTCTGGGAGTTCCTCGACAGCGTCCACTACCGTTGCTTTCGGGTTCTTCTCTGCCGGCGGTGGGGTGCCCTTCTCAACGTCCTTTGCCTTCTTCTCGTCCTTCTTCTTCTTCGATTTCGGCTTCTTGGATTTTCCAGCCTGTGTAGAATCTGATGGACTCTGTTGAAAGCCGATAAGCATGCATGAATTGGCAATGGAAGGAGACTCTAGCTTACCGGACCCGTCAGGTAGTATGCGACACCAGCACCACTGACAACAATGGCAACACCAGCAACCGTGTAAACAACCGCCTTATTCTCCGAAGCCCATGCTGATATGCGATCCCAAAGCGACGACTGAGGCGTAGACGAGAAGTCAGGGAATTTGGAGGTCGCAGCACTCGAAGCTTGCTGCGCAGACATGGCGAACAGACTGCAGAAGAAATGGGACAGACGAGAATCGAAGAGAAGAATGCCGCGCAGGTCGATGATGCTCGAGACCAGTGGATGGATGCGGTGCTTGGGTTTGCGTGTTGATAGTTCTCTGGTCGCAGGAGCTATCAGCCGAGAAATTTGAAGTCGCGATTACCTCATTGGGTGGAAGCAACAGAAGACTCGGCCCGTGCGCTTAGCTGGTAACCGCCGCGAAGACTTCATAACCTGTCGAACGTAGAGTAGAGGGTAGAAGAGTCTGTATTGGATAGCCTTTCTAGTACATGTAGTGGGGATAAGCCCCCTACATATAGCCAAGCCTCCTAATGAGGCATAAGCTTTCTAGATTAGCTTATGGCTAGGCTACTCTACGCCAGAGTATGTTGCCCCGACGCCGTTCAGCACACTTCACCGTCGTCGCGAGGACTCGCGCCATGTTGACTTCCCCCTCACTTTTAGTGTCTGGATGAACGGAAACCGTGTTTCGTATTTTAGAAACTTTGCAGACTGTAAGTACATTTCGATCTCTCTTATGTTGTCCAGTTCATTGTCTATTGACCAGCATGCTTCGGTCTTCGTCTCATTTCTCCATCAATGTGCTTGTATCCACTATCTCCATGAGTCACCCACAACCTTCTCTTTCAGTCTTTATCTTTTACTCCATATTGCCAGCTTCCATCCCGTTCACATAAGTAGCTGAGAGCTCCCTTACGAGCTCCCATTCTATTCACCTAGTAGCTGAGAGCTCCATTACCCACCTCCAGCTTCCCAATCTCACCTCTTCACAAGAAAGAACTCTCTTCAAACCCCTCCCACAATGTCCAAACCAATCCAACTCTTCACCTCCCTCCGCTACGACCCCGCCCTTCTTTCCAGCACACCCAACACCGACCTCAATGCCGCCCAAGCCTTCGTCGACGAGCCTGGTCTCGCCCCCTGTGTGCGCCACAACTCGCGGGGTCCGGAAGGTCCTTCCCCTTTCTACATGCTCGCCTATCACCGCGACCGTATCCTCGAAGCCTGCGACACCTTCGGCTGGGGAGGCGCCGGCGCTGGGTTTTCCGGTCCGCCTGGCCTACTACGTCTCGATGCTAAGCTGAGAGAGGAGATTGGAGATGTAAAAAGGCCGCGGAGGGTTAAGGTCGTGTTGCATTCTGATGGCAGTTCGCATGTTGAGACGAATGAGACGCCTGAGGTGCCTGCTAGGAATTTATTTCCAAAAGCACTGCCGCCGCCGATGTCTGAGGCCGGAGAGGCAGGACAAAGTAACGGAGATGCGGGAGAGGAAGATGGAATACCCAAACGGGACCCCGAAAAGCAATGGACAATCCTAATCGACAGCTCCCGCACCTCGCCCTCAAACTACACACGCGTGAAAACCACAGGAAGAGATATGTACGACAGTGCCAGAGAACGGGCAGGCATCAAGTCAATGACGGAACCCAAAGAGGTTCTGCTGGTTAGCACGAATGATGAGGAGATTATGGAGGGGAGTTTGACGACGCCGTATTTTTGGAGAGGGGGACGGTGGGTTGCGCCGCCGGTGGGGAGTGGGGGCCAGAGGGGAACGACGAGGAGGTGGGCGTTGGAGAAGGGGGTTTGTGTGGAGGAGGTTGTGAGGGTGGGTGAGCTGAGGGATGGAGAGGAGTGTTGGGTGAGTAATGGGGTTAGGGGGTGGATCTGGGGAAGAATAAAGCTTTGAGGTACTAAGATTTGGATGGTGAGGAATTTGAGTGATTTGAAAGATGAATTTGAGTTATATGTTATTGCTGCTTGGCGAATTTGACAGTTCGACAGTGTCGATGATATGTTTAAACTTGGAGATATCGAGGCTGTAGGCTGTGACAGGTACCTGACTGATTGTAAAAACTTGTAATACGCACGTGCATGCTTTCCAACAAAACAATCACACAGCATAACAATAAACAGAAGTTTCCGTTAACAAGAAACAGGAGTTCCGTCGCTACAAGACGCCAGGGTGCATTATTGACTATCGCTCTAGAACGTAATCTTCTTGCCCTTGCTCTCGACAATACCGCCAGTCAGACGTGGCGCATACTCGTTCCTGTACTCGACCTTCTTCGGAACCAGCGGTTTGGCACCCTCCACCTTCTTGGGTCTTGCTGGCCTCTCAGCCTGAGCCTCCTCAGAAGCATGTGCCTCGCCACCCTCCGCCCCCTCCACTCCCTCCTTCTTGCCTCCCCAGCGCTTCTTATACCTAACCTGCGCATCCTCTGCATACTCAAGCTTCATCATCCTCCCCTTAATCTTATTAATCCACCACTTCCTCGTCTTTCTCGCACTCTGCAACATCTGTTTCCTGCTCTCATCCATGCCTGCATCTTCTCCGTCCTGTACATCATCGTCCTCGTCCTCTTCGTCTTGCTTCATAATATACCCCTTAACCGCCTTCGTAGCATCTTCCAACTCTTCAAACACCACCCATCCATAGCCTTTGCATTTCCCACTATCTTGGAATGTAGCAAGCTTCACGCTTTCCACAGCACCGCACTGCTCAAAATGCTCTTTCAGACTCTCTTCGGTAACATCGAATGCGAGGTTTCCAACAAAGATGCGTTTGTTGGGCGGCATGCCACCTGGTGTCGTCTCTTCTTTCTTCTCGGGACGGCCGTCAAATGACTTTGCGTCCTTGATCAACACGCGTCGGCCGGAAAACAGGCTTTCGGAAAGCTCAAGTGCTTTTTTGACATCTTCAGCGCTCGCAAAATCCACATATGCAAAGCCCTTGTTCTCAAACTTCTTCTTTGCAGGCACGGCTCGAGGATTCTTGTCTTCGCGCGGTCCGGGCATGTGGATGCGGGTGATGCTGGATTCGGCAATGTCGCTGTTTGAGATAAAGAAGCCGGTGAGATCGGCTTTGGAGATTGTCCATGCTAGGTTGCCGATCCAGATGCCGTGTTCGGAACGCTTTTCTGCAGTAGACTCTTCGGCGGCTTTCTCTTTTTTCTGTTTTTTGGCGGCGGGTTCTGGGGAGTCGGCGACGTTGTGAGGCTTGGGGGCTGGAAGAGGCTTGCCTTTCTTCAGGCGACGGAGGGCTTTCTTTGAGGGCGGCTCGGGGAGGGTTATGTCGACCTCGAGGGGTTCGATATCCGCGTTAGCTTTGCGCTTGCGGGAGGTGCGCTCGGGGCTGGGTGAGCGCGAGGTTGAGGAGGAAGAGGAGGAGGAAGACATGGTGGTGAGTTTGAGACGCTGTGTCTCGAGGGACTGTGTGAAGAGTTAGTCGCAACGTAGTGTATTTAATGTCAGTGTCCATAAGATGAAGCAATTGCAAGATTCCGAAACCCAACTGGAAAGGATGCAGAATTCTGCTTCGAAAAGCAGCAGTAATAATTTGTTTGTCTGCCAGAAAGGAAAGGAAGAACTCACAATTTCTGGTTGTTGTAATGTGTTCAGCGGCTCACAAACTGCAAAAGTCGTCGATTCAAAAATATTTGGGAACATGAAATTCTGGGGTGAGCACAGACCGCCTTCTCCACTCTGCCTAGCTTTCGGCCCTTCTTTAATCCTGATGCTGCACCGCCACAACACCATCCCCAATCAACGTCAACACAGGCAGCTGCGCCACAACACACGGATCATCTCGCTTTCGGGTTCGTATCAAATACGAGATCAAAGATGGCGCCCAAAATCAAGCTCAAGGTCGCTGCCCGCAGTATTGCGCCCGTCAACAACGAACCACTCCCCTCTGACCTCCCCCAGCGCGATTCGTTGCGCGAAGGCAGTTCGTCTGGCTTGAGCTCCCTGGCAGACTTGAGCGCCTTCGGTACCTCCAACGACGACGAAGAGCCTGCTGAGCCCATCGGTCAGCGCATCCAGATCGGCTTCCAAACTGGCAGCGGCAGCTCGGACTCTGATTTGAGCGATCTCTCCGACCTGGACTCGGCCGACGAAGAAGAGCGTGCTGAGCGCACCGAGAACGACCCTGAGCCTGGCAACTTCACTCACAACTCGGACTCTGATTCGAGCTCGCTCGTGATCTCCGACGACGAAGAGCAGAGCGCTAAGCCTGTTGGCCAACAACAGACCCCTCAGCGCATCGAGAACCAACCCGAGCCCGCCAAGGACGTTTCGGACTCTGTGTTGTCTGATCTGAACTCGATTACTCTCTCCGACGGCGAAGAAGAGCGCGCTGAGCCTATCCGCGAAGATACTCCTCAGCACATCGAAACCGAACCCCAGCCCCACAAGGCCGATTCGGACTCGAGCGAGCTCTCTGACCTAAACTCTATCACTTTCTCCGACGAAGAAGAGCGCGCTGAGCCTACCCGCCGCGAAGAGACTGCTCAGCACGTCGAGAACGAACCCGAGCTCGCCAAGGACAGTTCCAAGCCCAAGCCCGGTTTCACTCGCATAAGACTTATTACTCGAGAGCAAAGACTCGCCAGAGAGGCAGAGGAGCGAAGACGTAAGAAGACAGAGAAGCAAAGACTTTACAGGGCAGAGAAGCGAAGACTTAAGGAGATGTCGTCTGTCGAGAAGATTCAGTCAACTGAGAAGATGTCAACCGAGAAGATGCCGTCAACCGCTCTGCCAACTGGTGAGGCTGAGGAAGAGGAAACTCCTGAAGTTCCTCGCCCGACTTACAAGAGTTGGAAGTGAGTAATCCGCCGTGTCGGTTATGGCGCATAGTCACTAACCTGCAATGCTTACAGGAAGAAGTATCGTAAGATGCGTGTCGAGTTCGACAAAGTTATGGCAGAGAGTGACGAGTTGCACCGCCAGTACGAAGAAGGCAAGAGGACCCTGCTTCGACTCAAGATCGAGAACAGGTATGCCACTGCCCATTCATTTTTATTGTAGGACCTGCTGACCAGATATCCCTTAGCCAAATTCTCGATATGTTGCTCGATATGAACAATGATCCACACATTCCCGCTTCTTTGCGCTATGATCTCTCCGAAGACGTTGCTCCCTTCGACAAGAAGATCTCCCTGCTTGATGAGGATGACGTGCCCAACGACGAAGAGCTGAAGGACATGGACCCCAAAGTAGCCGCCACCTGGGTCGAAATCCGCGGCAAGCTTGCCGCGAAGAAGGCAAAGTCGGATGCTCTTAAGACCGGCACCAGATCGCTTAAGCAGCTTGCCGAGTCAGTCCCCTACCACTCCATCCTCACCGAAGAGGGTCGCAAGCACCTCGATCCTCAACTCCTCGAGGACCTTCTTGGCCAAGAAAACCCTAAAGGCTACCTTACCCTGGAGGAGCTTGAGAGATATCACGACGAGATCGACGCCGAACTCGGCCAACTCGACGAGCCCAACTCTTTAACCGCCGCCAAGAATACCGCCGCATCCGGCAGCACCGTCGACCCCGCTCTTACTCAGAACCCCAACTCCGCCTACAACTGGCTCCGCAAGCACGAACCCAAGATCTTCTTGCAGGACGGCGAGGGCAACGTCGAGAAGTCGGCCTCGAAGCCGGGTGCTTTGCGCGGCGCCGGCAAGCGTGGCCAGCCCGTCGCACAGCCCCGTGCTGCCGAGCAGGTCGAGTTCGTCGAGGAAGATGGAATCGGCTACGAGGCTGGCGCCGGCTTGGGCAGTGCCAAGGGTAAGCGCAAGCAGCGCCTTGAAGACACTTCCTACCGTCCCAAGGGTGGCAGCAGCCGTGGCAAGGACAAGAAGAAGGGTTCGTCTGGTGAGAGCGCTGCCAGTTCAAGCAAGAAGAGCGGCAAGAAGGGTGGTGGATCTGGTAGCGGATCTGCCCCCATTGCTCCAAAGGAAGAAGAAGACGCCGAGATGGCGGACCTCCTTGCTGCCGCCGATGCTGAGAACGGCGCCGATGCTCCAGGCTTTTTTGACAGGCCCCGCGAATGAATGGATAGATAAGATACCAAGGTCGGACTGGCGTTATTTCATGGGTCCAAGTCAAAAAGGGATACGCGGGACATGGTAGGATCTTTCACATTCAAGGAGGATGCATTGCGATGGCGCTAAGGCGTTCCTTGTAAGATACCAGTTACTACCCCTTAGTAGGGATAGGTCACATGATGGCTACTTTAGGTAGATATCGTAGTGACAGTCAAGTATGCAAGTTTGCTGATTCACACACTTCGTCTTTCCTTGCTATGGTGAATGTGTTATGCTGGTGGGATGTAGGGTGGTCTCATTTTTGTTGCACGTCGACAAGTTCACACCCTCCCCTGGGCTCTTCAAATTCCTAGCCAGCCTCCGTTTTGTTTCACGTCGACGAGTCCGCGCAGCGCTCGCGCGGGCTCCAGGACCGCATTCAGGAGCGACTTTTATTTTGTTGCACATCGCCATGTTCACCTCGTCCTCTCCGCTGGGCTTCCAAAACAGATAGCCCTTTGATTTGTTGCACATCGGCCAAGTTCACCTCGAAGTTCACCCTCAAGTTCGCCCTCAAGTTCGCCTCCAAGTTGGCCTCCAAGTTGGCCTCCAACTTCACATCGACAAGTTCACATCGCCTCATAACGCCGCAAAGCTCTTTCCAGTTTTAAGATTCCCTTATCCTCCGAGCGCCTCCATTCTCTTCCACCCGAAGACTGCTCGGCAACCGCCACAGCAGAGTGCTCACTGCTCGGAGGAAGACCAGCTGCGAATCCGAGGTCGATCAAGAAGACTTCGACTCCGAGTACGAAACTGACAACGCCTACAACAGCGATCACCAGGCACAGCGCGTCTCCGACAGCAGCGCTGCTGCACGTGTCAAGTCGAAATCTGTCTCGCGTCCTCGCAGGCTCAGCGTGATCGGCCAACATAGGGATCCAACGCCAGCAACGGCAGCAAGCTTGCAATATCGCTGAGGACGGCAATAGTTCCAATGTTAGAGGAGCTGGCGGGATCGCCAGAACTTCTCTACTTCCGCTTTCAGCTACAGTCCACTTTCACGGTACCATCCCCCGCCTAGTACGCACCCGTCTGTTGCGCATTGGCAACTTCCAGCTCCTCTCCAGGGTGCTGGGGACTCTTTTGTCTCACATTGACAAGCTAAAGTCGGGTTTTGATGTGGAACGGTCGTTGCATGTTGAAGGGAAGAGAGCCAGAGTTGGCAAAGCTCTTATCGAAACGCAATGCCGGCTTTTTGCAGAGCTCCCCCCGCTAGCAAACTCCAAGCTGCCGACAACTTCACCATCATATCTTCACAGATTCACCTTCACATTCACAACCGACACATTCACCAATCGTCTTCCCCACAAGCGGTGATATCCCGTATAACAAGATCAATAAGGTCCTTACCAAAGTCCTTTCTGCCGCGCAGCTGTACACCATAGAGAAGAATTCCAAGCAGATTATTGGTCTCGATGAGGAAATCTGGCTTGCCTTGATACGCGATGTCGAGCAGTACGGCAAGAAAAACTACAGGCCCAAGAACCGCGACACCCACCATTGCAGCCTCCACCCTCGCGGGGCTCCAGCATTGTAAGTACGACTTTCTCGCCCTTCCAAGACGCTCGTCGCCCTCGAGATAGCTAGTGCAACCCCTGTGAGCTCATGGCGATCTGGGACGACGAGTAGGCGGATGATGAAGGTTTTGAGTTCGAGATAGCTTAGGTGGATCCATGGTCATTGCCTTCCATGCCAACAACCTTTGCTGACAACCTTTGCTTTCCAACTTTGCTTACAAAGGACTATGGGACTCCACTCGACTCTCAATCTACTATCAACTCCCCCTTAAATGTACTCATGCAGGGCCAGCTTTGTGCCAAGACGGTGTTGATCGCCCACATGACCGATGTGAGCACCACGCCAGTTCCAAGAGATTCGAGAACGACCCCGAGATGGAGGACGAGGGTGTATTTGGGGATAAACGAAAGAACCCAGAGACTGAGAACTTCAGAAGACCCATTCAAATCCAGCTTGGTATCCGACGGACAGGCAGGATTTGCCCGGTATGTGTGGATAGCGTTGGTGTTGAAGTCCACTGCCCATTCGTTATGCGTGGAGGAGAAGAGAAGGAGAGCTTTGAGCGGGCTGTTGCAAGGTTTTCATGGAAAGACAACGTCCCAAGCTCTCTCGCTTGCAGACTCAAGCGAGATAATTGCCATCTTTACAAATTAGCAACTTCACATTCGCTAGTTTCACAACCAGTTGGCAGCTCCCGCAATCTCGCATTTGATATGCCATCACCTGCCCAAGAACCCCCGTGGATCGACAAACATAAATGGTGTCCTCGTGATTGCACAGAACTTCCCTTGTTCGGACCATACCAGGGGTTTCAATCAAAGCTCTGTGCTGGACGATTGACAGCTCTACTGCCAAGTCTCAGTGCCTGGAGCGCTTTTGCAAGATGTGCCCTACCAGACCTACCAGCTAGCAGTCAGGCAGTCGTGGTTGTGACGAGAGAATAGGTGTGGTACTCGCGGCCATGCAAACTCTAGGAGCGACGCCCACGGCGACGCCACGGGGGCCGATATCGGTGATCTTGAGGTTGTCCTCTTGCTATGCAAGGGAGAAAAGGGGGTGTTGAGCGGGCGGTCACAAGGCTAATAAGGAAAAGCACAATCCAAAGCTCTCTCGCTTGCAAACTCAAGCGAGTTGATCGCCTCTTCACAAGTTAGCATTTTCACATTCACATTCGCTAACTTCACGACCAGCCGACAGCCTCCATAATATCGTGTCACAAATGCCGCCACCCGTCCAAAAGCCCTTCCGAATCAGCAAACGTAGAGGGTGTCCTCGTACCCCCTCTTTGGACCAGACCAGGTTCGCATCCTTGGGAAGAGCGTTAAGTACATGTGCGAGAAGACCAACTGATGAGCGAGGCGTCCTGAGATCGGTTATGCCAAAAGACTCAACCGGCACTCTGGGTTCCTTAATTTTGAGTACAATAATGACTGGTCATGTCATGAGATCCGCCTCGGGTACCAGACTCACTGTCCGCGAAAGGACCATCATGCGAAATGGTCCATGGCAATGACAAATTTAACTGGGGCACAGGGATTGGGTTCAAGTGCTGCATCCTCTTTCGCTGCTCCAGGACCAAGCTCCTGTATGGCGGCGATCATTGGCGTCCTCGGATCAAAATCGAGTACGGTATCGACAGTCCGTGAATGAACCATCACACGAAGTCACGAACTGCTCCTGAATCTGCATATTCCACCCCAAACTCCGAACTGAGCTACTGAGAGCCCTGCTACAGGAGGAACGCCGCCGAGCCGACAATACTGAGCTTCACCATGCTGTCTTACTGTACAAAGGAGAAGGAGCATGCAAAGCTGATGGATAGCGTCCATGTGGCAAGTCAAACTTCAAAGTCTCCTCGGCAAACTCCAAGCGACCGCCACCTTCACAAGTTCAAATCTTTACTGTTACTTCAAACTCATGTCCAATATCTCCAGAGTCAGTTGACACATTCCCAAGCTACCGTTTCAAATACCACCACGCCCAAGAGCATCACGAACTGTGGTCGCAACAGCTATACCAGCAGCGCCTATACCCAGGGTACCAGCGTCAACAATCCCCGCAAGGGCAGGAAGCGCAAGGATTCCCACCCCTGGCCGAGGACCCATTATTCTTCACAAAAATGCAGGGTCTTCTCGTCCCCGGATAGAACCCCACCTGATTTGGACCGAACTGGGGATTCTCTTCCAAGCTCTGGAATGGACTAGGCTGGGCTATTGAGAGTCCTGCTGCCACGTCCCGATGCCCACGGCTTCTGCAGACTGCGTGAGGTTGGTCACCAGCTGGCTGTCTGGTTGTCGTGTAGGGGAGGCCCTGATCGTTGAGACAAAGGCATAGGTGAGCTACTCGCGGCCAGTGCTGGCAATAGGAACTTCGGGAGCGACACCCAGTGAGCTTAGCCATGTTTCCTTGCGGCTTGCTATGCAGAGGAAGTGGAAGAGAAGGACCATGTGGAGGGGGCCGCGTCACAGGATCATATAATTGCAAAGAAAAGCCAGCCTCTTGCAAACCTTCTGGCCCCCTCGCTTGGAAACTTCAAGCAACTGTGAATCGACACATCACAACCGACAGCTTTACACGTCCACATCTCTTCACACATCCCAAAAAATCTCACAAACCCTGTGCGCATGTATCTTTCAAACAATAAGCATCCATTGACGCTTCCCATGAGTACAGAATTGGAGACACGATTCTTGTACACCCCCCGACTTCTGGGAGGTCGAAGCTACTAGAACCACGGGAAATTGTGGGCTTCAAAAACATGGAGAGCAAAGATTGACCTGCGGCGTACGGAGGAGGTGGAAGAGAAGGACTCAGGAGTTGTGCTGACCATTAGGTCGTCACCGATCTGCTTCCCAACGCACCACCATGTACAGGCCGTCATATCGCCTTGTTGTTTGAGGGGAAGAAGGTCGGGGGGCTGTCGGGATTTCTTTTATGGAACAGGATGTAATGACGGCGTGGAAGCGAAAGGAACCGACTTCGCTTAAACCTATATCGACATTAAGCGAAACTGAAGAAGAAGCACTTGACACCTTCACAAATGGACATCTTCACCAATTGAAAAATTCATACATTCACAAGTCGTCGCCTCAGCAATCAACAGCTTCGCAAGTCGGTGGCTCTATATTACAGCGCTATAAATACCACCATGCCATCCGAGGACCCTTTTCCTCAACAAACATTAGAGGGTGTCCTAATGCCCGCACAGAAGTTCCCCTGTCTAGACCGCACTAGACTGAACTGGACTATCAATGCCCATGCTGCCACATTTTAATGCCCGCATAGTCTCCATAGGAGATTTAACATATGCAACCAGTTGGCACTCTAGTTGTCATGGGGCCCTGATCTTTACCTCCTATTCTCTTGTCACTTGCGGCAAGTGCTGGCGATAAGAGCGATGTCCAGGCAGTCGATGACAGTAAGCTTGGCCATTTTTCCTTGCCGTGCCAAGGAGGTGGAAGGAAAGGAGCGTGCTCAGAGAGCTGTGGGGCTTTCGTGGCCATTGTCTTTGGGCTTGTCGCCGGCCGATATTCTCGTCGCGGTCGTCCGGTGGCTGTGTTCAGCGACCCAACAGACAAGCTCACCCACCTCCTCCTCAACCCCCTCGCCTATGCCCCAGAGTCCTTCGACCACCTCACTCACTACTCGTTGATTCACTCCAAAACTCACCAGTGCCAACCACGCCCCTAACCGCCCGCCTCAACCATAACCACACCCAAAACCAAAGCACCACGACATTCCTTGTCACTTTTATCTACACAAATTGGCGAATCATACTGAAAGGCGGCTCAAAGTAGGAGGAGGTTCAGCGAGGGAACTGGGATCGATGCGCCGTGTTGAGGCTCGACGATCAGAGGGAGATCTTGGACGGCATGGTGCTATCTGTAACGCGAGATTAGCAAGGTGTCAATTGGCAGAGGTATTGAATGGCGAAAGTGGAGATCCGCGGAGCTGGAGCCCTATGAAGCTGTGAATGTGAAGCTGACGATCGCTTGGAGTTTGTCTCACCTTGATTATTTGCTGCTGTTAGTCTTCCTCCAGTTCAGCCTTCTCCTCCTCGGCGACAGCTTTCTCCGCTCCCTCGGCCTCCTCCTCAGCAGCGTGTCCTACCAGTGGTTCCCGAATGGAAGGAGGTTTGTATGTCGGTGATTGATACCGCCATATTGGGGAGAGTGGGTGACAGAAGAAGAGCTGTTGGCGAAGCAAGGTCTCATGCTAGAATCGTTCATGGCGCGATTGTTGTTTCACTCTGGTTGGAGCGAGAGTTGTCAGAAAGGCCTGGGAGACGGTATTTGAAAAGGAGAGTATCTTACCTGTGCTATTGCTTGAATCTTTAGTTTGGTGATGTCGCCGAATCTCTGGAAAAAAGAGTGGAGTTCATCCTCGGTGACGTAGCCCGACAATCTACCGACAAATACGGTTGTATTGTTGGCATCGGTGAACTAGTTCATGGGCTGGGGAACGCCGTTTAGCCCATGGGAGCAGCAGCGCCCATCGGAGGGTCGTTGGCCAGGGAAGGTCTCACGGCGCGACCGTTTATGAGACGATAGTTGTGGGAAGGCTCCCGGACGGAGGTCTGTCTTACGGTGCAGGGCCTGCAGGCAGGGTGCTACTTGTGCCGGGGACTTGTCGTTCTTTGTACAGGATGACAGGCGAGAAGATGAATTCGTCGCATTTGTAGCACTTGGCGACGTCACGACAAGGATTTGGTTGCGAAGGGGAGAAGGTTTGGACTTTGCCTTGGTAAAACAAAGCCTTGTCTATTCACTCTGTCACGGCCCTGCCCCTGAGCCGAGACTGAAACGCGAAGCGCCAAGACTGAAGCGAGGACTAGCGCCTCGCTAATGTCAAGAGCTGTCTTCCTAAAGATGGAAGTTAGGTCCTCTTCCATAGCTCTTCTCTCTTTAGTTCAAATCATAATAGTGGTCTACACTCTTAATCTGGTTTCTGTATCTGGGGTCCGTATCATACCAATTTTGTCGACGACCAAGCGTCGCCATAGAGGTATGCTAAGCGTGTCTCCTTTTGGTCATCCGCCCATGAACGGCCAGGGGCCAGGCCAGCAAGCCCTACTGTCATTGTTTGCTACTTTTCCGTGCAGACTGAGACGACACCTGTCGAAAGAAAAGACTGCCTTCGCGCCTCCCACGACTTCACAAACGTGTGTTCTATCCCCAGCCGCACATTTCCATACGACTTCAAGGTTACTTGGCTACTTTACCTGTCCAAATGCTGAACTCAACTACTGCCCGTCTTCGTACCGTTCGTCTTCGGGCGCCAAACCAACCGCCCCATGAGTATCGTCCCGAATTTCTGGGGAGAAGACCCACGAGGAGGTAGGAAAGAGAACGGTCGCGAGGCTTTTGGGGAGAAGAAGAGAGAAAGGAGGAGAGAGGCAAAGGTAATTATTTATAGAAAAGATTCCTCCACGTAGCGTCGCAAGCCAAGGTCTGGAGGCACAGGAATGTGAAGCATGAGGAGTGTGAAGTTACTGCGTGCCGAGGAACGTCAATCGACTTCTTCCACACGACAGCGACCATAGTCGCCTTCCATTGCATAAATACCCTGGGAGTCGCCCGCTCAGCACGACCTTTCTCTTCCTTCTCCAGACAGCGAGGTTTGATGGCTAGTGGCGTGAAGAGCGGCGGCGACGATGGCTCCTCACCTGAAGCCCCGTATGGTCAAGCTCACCTATGCCTTTACACCATCACATTCACGCGAGCGAGACACCTCCCATCTCCCCGCAGTCAGACGAAGGTCGAGCCGCCGCAGAGCACGCAGAGCACGCAGAGCACACAGAGCAAGCCCACGATGCCGTCTCCCCCAGGACCTCACGAAGGCAGCCAGCGCTCTCAGAGCCCCCAAACCACCGTATCCACTCCACCAAGGGCGCAAAGCAGCTCTGACTACGATATCCTATCCCCATGACCCACTGCCGCACCATCTCCAAGAATCGGCTGCCACTCTTCGACTCAACAGAAAGGCTCAATTGTCAGCAATCATGACCCCGACAAGGGAGGTTGTGCACGGGGATGAGCAGACCTCCACCGCGGCTTGTCTGCATCAGCCCAGTCAGTTCACCAGTACTCTAACTCCTGGTTTCCAATGACTCCATCCTGCTCTGTCGCAGAACGCTTCAGCCTCCTGTCCTCCCGTTTGTCTGGCGGCGACACGAAAGAAAGGTGTGCCTACCAGCATAGGGCGAGATTTTGTACTGACATTTGGCAAAGGGAGCGTATGAAGTGGGGATATGAAGCCCGCCTCACTGCTCTCACTCCCGCCATTGGCAGCCAAGACTCCAATCTGCTTGTTTTTCTCGCGCATACGAATACCCTCTTCGTCTCAGGAATTCGTTACAATAACTCGGCCTTGAATCTGTTGCACGTCTCTTCCAATTCACAAACACAATACCGCCGGCTTACAGGTCCACCACGGGCCTGGTCTGTCTTCTCTGGTCAGCGGTGCGGCTCGGTACTTCGAATTGATTCTCAAGCGGTCTGATGCTATTTGTAATGCTATGTTGTGGAGGTATCGGCTTGTGGGAGCATCGATTGTGAAGATGTGGGATTGTGAAGATGGCGGGTGCTTGGAGTTTTCGTAACGAACTCGGCGGTTTCTATATAAGCCTTGTCCATGCCAGCCCTCCCACCTCTCCACAAACCGCACCGCACCAAAGCTGAGCTCGACGGGAGCCTCCCGTCTTGCCACCTACAACAACCGCCGCAACTGCCACGACGACAACAGCGGCCCAGTCTTTCCCCTGACACCAACCGTCTTCACAGCGTCGACTTGCTTGCTTCCAATGCTTAGTAATCTCTCCAAAGCACTTTTTTCTTTCAGATAGTACCATGTTTGGCAAATCGACGATGGCATTATTGGGATTTAGTTCGCGATATACGAGGGCGAGAATATTACTTAGAGAAGGACTGTGGAGTTGAAGAGGGAGGTATGGTTGAGAATCTCAGGGGGTGAAGGGAGAAGGATGGGGGAGGTGTTGAGAAAGGCTTTAGATGAGACAGGTGGGGGGGTAGGGGGATTGTTGTCAGTCTTTTTTAATAAGATCGGTCGAGTGTGGTAGTCCTTTTGGAAGTTTTGGTATTGTGAATGGGCAAATGCACTGTTAGATCAGAATGAGGAAGGCGGCTTTCTGCCTAAATGGCGCTAAAGGGGTACGTGGACTCAACAGGCGGTTATGAATCTTGGCAGAATGAAGGCAGGACGTGGAATGTTGTATGGCAGACCTAGGCTGGGTGAGTCTGAGGTTGCGGGATGTTGTTGACGACTCCCAGGTATGTGAGTGCGAGATGGAGAGCTGGAGGTGCTGCGGCAGGTGCTTCTTTGTATTTGCAGCAGCCTGGGAGGGCGAGAGAAGAGCTTTCTAAAGATATGCTTGATTGATGATGCGGATGTTTGGTGGAAATCGGGGAAGTTTTTGAAAGGGCGGAGATTATGGGTGCTGGAGTTGTGACGCTGATGAGTTGGAACTTGGGGAATGAGTAGGAACGTTGCATGATAGATGGATCTGAGAGGTTTCGTGGCTGGGACACGATACGGTTAGGTAAAAGAAAATATCCTAACCCCCTCCAATAATCAGGAGTATCCCCAGTGACTAGATATCTTCCCAGTAAATACGAATATCGCGGGATTAGGAGAATTCCAGAGAACTAGGAAATTTCAAACAACAAAACAGGAGTACATTTTGAACACTGCCATACATCGATTGCAGGAAGGGGGGGTGCAGACTTCTTTCGTCCCACTGTAAGGAGGAAGCAAATGCAGGCAGAGTCCACGCTACCATAGGCCGGCGAAGGCAGATGCTTGGAAAAAGGAAAGGATGCATAGAGACGGCAAGAAGGAGGGAAGACAGGAGCAGAAAGACTCACAATGGATGTCCTACGAATGATGTGGATTTGGATGTGCTGGTTCATTGTGAGGCCGAGAGGATGAAGGTTGCAGGGGAGGAGTAACGGGACGATCAAAGAGGATTGTGGTTGAGGGGGAGAGGGGACGACGATGACTTTCAGCCACATTTTGGCAGCACTCCACACTACCCCAGCAGGGATGCTTGACTCGTGATGACATAGGGAATGTGGGGAAGCGAGGTTATGGACGATGAGGAGGACTGGCGGTGTGGTGTTGTGTTTGGTTCGATGAAACTCCTCTGCCATGTGGATGCTGGTGGATGGGGCAGGATTGCTTCTGAGTGAGCGTACACTCCAGTGGTACTGGGTTTGTATGTGTATATCATTTTTGAAACTGAGCTGGAACTCACAGCCTGTCGTATGTATTCGGATATCCATTCGTATGCAGTCATGTGTTCGCCATCAGTTGCAACTGTTTTAAGCCCAGCAGGCCGAATCATCGGCGTCTTTGTCGAAAGTTTGGGGGTGTCTGAAATAAACAATACCTTGGCCTGCAGCACCGAAATGCAATATCTCCCATACCGGAGTCGCTTCTTTCCGAAAGGCCATTCTCAAGACGCACAATCAAAGCAGTCACCCGGCATCGAGCAGCAATATGAAGCTGATATTGTTTTGCCTTGTGTTGGTTTCCATATTTTGCAACTCCATGTCCCATGCTCCGTGCCCGGCATCTATTGTACAGTACGGTACACTTCAATCGGTTCATCGAGTGGACTCGGGGTGGATTCGGCCTTCCTCACGCCTCGTGATGCAACCGCACTCCTCCCAGTATGCTTGTAATATACACAGCCGTGCTAGTCCATACAGGACCTCGCTGTCCATCCCGTCTTTGACAAACTTCCTCAGCACTTTCCCTCTGCCATGACATCTCACGATGCCAAGCCACCTCACTCATCTCTCTTCGCCATCTCTTGCCGCTTCGCGCGGTCTTCCCTCGCCATGCACTTCTTAGGACCCCATCTCGCCTTTACAGCCTCCAACTTCGCCTTCTCAAGAGCCTTCTTCTCCGGCGGTGCCTCACAGCACATAGCCACAAACCTCGCACTGCAATTGAACTTCTTGGCCAGTCGTGTGCTACTCCATTGCTCTGGATCTGTGCTCCTAAGTCGTTTTATTTCTGCCACGTCCGCCTCGGTAAGATGGTGTCTCTGGTAGCCCGGCTTCGGTACAAAAGTAGGAGGAGGTAGTTCGCCATTCGCCGTCTTCTTTGCTGCTGCCGAAGCAAACAGCGCTCGTCGCTTGTCTTCTTTGGGGAGGAAGAGGAGAGGGGTGTGAAGGACGGAGGGTGCTGAGGAGGGCTGATTGAAGATGATGTGGTCTTGGGTTCTGGAGGGCGCGAATGAGGCGTCGGGGGCTACGCGTAACCGTTGCTTGGTGCGGCGAAAGGAGGACTGATGGCGGCGTGCTGCGGGGGGATTGGAGAGGAAAGCACATTGGCTGCGGTGGGAGAAGAGGTCGACGAGTGGCCGCCGTATTAATCGAGCCTTCATGGCTGCGGGTTGGTGGAGCGTTTGGGGTGCTCGTCGACTCGAAAGTCTTGCATGGTGAAGCTATCAAAAGTGCAAAAGGCCGTGGTCGCACGGAAGCCGCTAGCGTCCGCTCCGCCGGGATGTTCCGCTCCGCCCTGCAGCCCCAAGAACCAGAGCTCGGGTCCGGACTTTGACAGCTCCAGCATTTGAAACTCGGGAGCGCTACTCCTCCCGTGCACTTACCGGTGACAGCTTAAGGAAGCAGTTCGTTCGGGAGATACGTTTTTAAAAAGTTTTTGTTAGGATAGAAAGCATTTAAAAACGCAGCAAATACTCTCAGGCGTCTATGGCACACATTGGACACAATCAACACAATCATATCAAGAGAGACAATCCAAATTCCAATCACTTTTTTCTCCGACTCGTGGTCCCCTGTGCGGTATTGGCTAGTGCGACGTGGTTGGAGGGGCTGGGCTGATCATGTGGCAGCGCAAAAGCTGAAAAACCAAGTGAACCACCGAACCAACAAGAAACGCCATCGACCTCGAGCAGCACCCGCACGCTGCCCACTGCGAAGGTCCCCTGCTCATCAGTGACGCCTGCCAGGTGCCAAGTGCTCACCACCATCTCCGGCAAAGCAGGCTGATCCTGCCCGCGCGCATTGAGTTCGACATTGCCCCAGCTGTTTCCAATCGCCCTGCAGCAAGACTGCCTGCCCACGCTCAATCTCCCGACCACCCCTCGACCACCAGCCGCTCCTCGAAGGCCGAGTCATCCCCTCTCAAGCATCTGCCTGCATATGTCTTCTCGCCTTCCCCTCCACTAGACATGTCCAATCCCGCCCTGCATTGTGGCTTGTAGTAAGCAAGCAGCACCTCAATCCCATACGAATATCGGCCAAAGCCGGTCTCACTTCTCGTGGAACCACCATCACTGAAACGACCCGCGAGCACTCTTAAGCCAAAGCTGCCGGTTGAGAGCTTGCTGCGAAAGCTAGCCAGCTCGATACCCAGTCCCTCAACCCGTCCCCGCCGACATCAGAAAATTCACCCGCCAACATGAGCGCCTCCACTAATGCCAAACCTCTCGCCGTCAACCCGCATCCTTCCGCCCAGAGATCCTCCAATACCTCATCTGTGCCTCTCCTCGGCGAGAGCTTCGCAGACTCTTCAGCACGGATGAAGACCGCGTCATCCAGCAACAGCGATGTCGAGCCTGATGTAAGCAAGAAGGCGACCGGCGAGAGCGAAAAAGGGTCTATGCGAAAGCTCTTCGGCTTCGGCAAAAAGAAAGAGGGAGAGAAATCCAAAGCCGCCAGCAAAATGGCAGATCGACAAGTGTCACCCAGCACCCTGGCAGCAGCTAGGAATACAGCAGCAGCAGTCCAGCCGCGTTCTACGCCACGCGAAACCACCTCTCCCATCCGCACAAACCATCCCTACCAGATGCCGTCCTCACCAGACCGAACCCTGCCCTCCGGATCACCGCGAATCCCGTCTCCAGCCGGTTCGCAGATTTTTGAAAGAGATGTGCAGGAGAGCTCGTTGCCAGTGCCGAATTCCCCTGCTATCCCGTCTCACATGAAAACCGAAGACCACATCCCACCCGTCCTCGACGCCTCCTCAGAAGCCATCACAAACGCACATCTCGACCCCGACAGCGTCGAAATCGTAACCCACTCCTCGCACCAGCCCGCCGCGGTAACAGTAGCGGGCGGTTCGGGAGCAAGCGGGATCCTCGATAATACCGCAGCAAGCACACACATATACAACGACGATCTCTCCTCGCCCCCGGATAAATCCATCGATATTGATTCAGGCTCTACCTACAACACCCTCGACACCACCGATGTGCGCCGCCTAAGTTTCATCTCCTTCGCCGACGTCGTACAATCCGAGCATGCTGAGCAAGCCCTCGGAAGCATCGCGAGCATTGGAAGCAGGGATTCTACGCACGCCGTGGGACTGCGCTCCTTGTCGCCGCCGGCAAACCGCTCGCCTTCGCCGATACGCTCGCCTGTGTCTTCGCAGGGCACCCACGAGCGATCGCCGAGCACGAGCGGGCCCGCGTCGATGAAGGGCATCGAGATCTCGCCGGTGCGTGTGGGAAGGGCGATGGGGAGTCCGCAGTCTTTGCATTCGAATGGTGGGGGCGCTGAGCTGACGATTGAGACGATGAGCCAGGCTTTGAAGAGGACGGGCAGTGGCGAGTTGAATGGTGCGAGAGGACTGCCGCTTAGCCCGATCAGCTTGGAAGGGGGTTCAGCAGGAGCCTTCAAATGAGCCTTTACGCTTCTCATGAGAGTTTTGCGCAGTTCTGGGTCGGCTGTCTGTGATAATGCGCACGATGTTTTCCTCTCAATTGAAGAGCTTTCTTCTCTTTTTACCGATTGTTCTGATTTTCTGGCGAAAAGAGATATCTTGCTTTTCGAGCGTTTCTACAAGTTACGTTACGGGGCTTCAATTTTCTTATCTTTCTACGATCTGGGTTTACGAGGCGCTGTACGAAATGGGGAGTCGACGTTTACAACGGGTGCTGGATTTGTTAGCACTACTTACATACGGGGTCTCTTTTGATGCTTGATAAGTACCTACGCTCGAAATACCCGTTGAAATTGATTATCTTTGGCTAATGCTAGCTGGCTGCTTCTGCTCCGAAAAGCGTTATGCACGTGTTGGTTTTCGAAGGCCGAAGCGCTCATTGTTCTGTTCCAAAACGGGCTCAGGGAGATTTTTAAAAATTTCTGTTTACTGTCGAAGCGACTGAGTGTGGACATTGACATATTGCGATGGTTCATTGGCTAATAAATTTCTTATTCCTGACACACTTGAACTTCTGGTTCTGTGAATCATTTCTAGATCCCAATTTGACGAAGCTTAAGTATTCTCAACTGGTTGAATATTGTTGCCTAACAGTTGGTATATTCTGGATTCTCCAGCTAGTAACCTAGTGGAGTTTTATCCCTAGCTAGGTAGCGTAGCTACTTCTCGTTTCGATTCTCAGGACTGGGTCTCAACCACCAAGATACCACCGAAACTTATTCATATTTCCATCAAGGGGTTTTGTTGACAACAGAAATGAGAAGAGTGGGATCATATTCATCTGGAATGGTCATCGGTATCCGTGGTTGGGTTCTGCTCAAGTGACCTTGGGACTGACTACTAGTCAACCAAAGAACTCAAAAAGCTACTCAACATGACAACATTCAACACACAAACTCTCGATTATTCATTTTCCCATCACCGTCGCTCACATTTCCCTCTCTTCGCCCGGATGCCAACACCATTATTCGCCGTCAACATCCTCAATCAACCCCTAAAGTCTCTCTCATCTTCCAAAATGACCGCCCCACCCCAGCAACCCACTCCCTCCTCCACCAACAGCACAAGAATCGTCCATCCGCCTCAGCAACAAGCAAGAACCTCCTCCTTCGGCCCTCCCACCGTCCATCCTCCTCACCACACACCCACCTCCCGCATCCCCATCCCCTCTTCCCGCCACTCCACCCTCCTCGCCCACTTCCTGCAATCTACTTCCCCCCGCCGTCATTCCCAATCCCCACCATCCCCTCCGCATTCCCAAACTCTCTCCCCAAATCCCGTCTCCAAAAGCCTCGCAGCCGCAAAAGCACCCCAAACCCCACACCCACAGCCCCCAAGCACCCTCCAGCCATCCCTCAAAACTAGCTCCCAGAAATGCTCTCCGCCAGAAAGCAATTCATCCCCAACATCACCGCGGGCGCTCTCAAACCGCCCAGCCGCAGTACCCAGTTTCCGCCCTCCACCCTCTCCATCAACCCTCCTCCTAATCGGCCGCTCCGCCCTCTGCCACGCCCTCGCCCACAAACTCGCCCAATCCCCCCGCGTCCACCGCATCTACGTCGCGCCCGGCAACGGCGGAACCTGTTCAACGCTCCGCCGGGTCAGACGAACTGAAGAGAAAAACGACAGTGGTGGTGCAGAATCAGAGTATCTCCGCAGTCCGAATGGGTATTGTGAAGAAAATGTTAATGACCCCAATGAAACGGGATGTAAGTATGTGAAAGGAAGGGAAGGGAAGGTGGCGAATGTTGGCTATGTGGAGGAATGGGAGTTTGCGGGGCTGGTGATGTGTGCGAGGGAGTTTGGGGTGGGGTTGGGGGTTGTGGGGGCGGGGAAGCCGGTTTGGGAGGGGATTGAGGGGGTTTTTCGGGCTGGTATGTTTTGTGCGCTCTTTTGTTTCAGTGAAGTACTTTGTCGAACGAACGCTTTTTTCTTCTCTCTTTTTCGGTTTTTTTTTTTTTTTTTTTTTTTTTTTGCAAGTATGCGGGTTTTTGTTTCATAGTTTGATTGATTGAAAATGAAAACGGTTGGGGGATAGGGAGCCCGGGGTGAGGGAGGGAGGGGGTGAATGTTCGATATCGGCTGGAGGAGAGAGGAAAGAGGAATGAGGAGAGATGAGAGATGAGAGTCACGTATCTGCTTTCTCTCTGCTTGCTTTGTTTTTGCTTGGCTCGCTTGCGGAACATATTGCGCCGTTTTTATCAAAACCATCTATCTGCTATTCCTCCTCGCTACTATAATCCCATTGCCAGCATTACTCTCCCTTTGTGCCCTCCCCTTCCCCTCACCTTCCCTTCCCCGTTTCCACCTCCCTCCTCGTCTCCCCTCCATTCCCCTCAGCCCAGCAAAAGTAAAAACGCATCAGCCTCCTTCCTCTTCCCTCCTCCATTTCTCCTCCTCCAGTATTCATCGCACTCCTCTTCCCACACACCACTCTAACACCCCCACCCCACCCCCAGCAAACCTCCCCATCTTCGCCCCCTCCTCCCAAGCCGCCACCCTCTCCACCTCCCCCACCTGGTCCACCCACTTCATGACCCGCCACTCCATCCCCCACCCCCCCTCCCGCCTCTTCCCCACCCTCCCCTCCCTCCTCACCCACCTCTCCAGCGCAAACCGTGGTGCAAACCGTGATGCAAACCGCATCTCCCGTGCCCTAGTCATCAAACTCTCCCTCGGCCCCACCAGCAAAACGTACAAAAAATTCGTCTTCCCCTCACACAAACTCTCAGCCATTTCCTGGCTTCAAAACAAGCTTGCTAGCAGAATGTCCAAAAACGCAGTGCCGGACATTGACATTGTGGTTGAGGAACTGATTGCGGGCACGGAGATGACGGTTACGACGTTTAGTGATGGCGTGACGGAAAAATCGCTGTGTCCGGTGCAGTATCAGGACCGCGGCTTCAGTGATCAGGTGGCCGCTTCTTACATCGGCGTGCCTAGCGTCTATGCGCCTGCTCTAGCAGCCACCGAGGAAATCCGCCATTTTATCAATGAGAAGATTATAAAACCTACGTTTGACGGGTTGAGGCGAGAGAACCGACGGTTTGTGGGCGTGCTGAGCACGAAAGTTGTTTTGACGGGGGATGGGAGGGTGATGGTACTGGGGTATGAAGCGGGGTTTGGCGATCCGGAAGCGCAGGTGTTGATGCCGTTGCTGAAGAATGATTTGGCGGAGTTGATGCAGGCGTGTGTGGGAGGTTGGTTGCATAGGGTTAGGATTGAGATGGTGGGGAAGATGGGGGCGGCTGTTACGGTGTGTTGTAAGGGGTGGCCTGGGCAGTGGAGGAACTCTTTAGGGGGAAGGGTGGAGATTGAAAAGAAGGCTGAGAGTGGGAATGGGGATGGGGATGAGGAGACGCTGTTCTTTCATGCGGGGACGCGGAGGAAGCTGGACGGGGGGCTGGTTGTTGATGGGGGGAGGGTGATGACGGTTGTGGCGACGGCTGAGAGCCTGGGGGAGGCGATTGAGAAGGCGTGTCGGGGGGTTGAGAGGGTGAGGTTTGGGGATATGCAGGTTGGTTATGGCGCAGCTGTTTCAGAGCCGCTGTCCCGGGTTTTCTGAAGACGGGGTAGACGTGGCGGGAGGTGGAGGCTTTACTGACAGGTGGTTGGGGGCGGAGTTGACTAGCCGGCGTTCTTTCCTGCGTTTCACGTCATGATAACCTGATGTCCGGATGGCTTGCTGCAATCACGGAGTGTGAGGGATAAGAGAAGGTGTGGCTGGCTAAATATAGCACCAAACTCACAACAGGTATAATATCGTGGGATGAAGAATTCTTGGTATGGCTTGTAGTCCCCATTATTTAGGTAGAAACAACCAAGTTATTGGAACTAACCAAAGCATTGCATAGCCAATGGGGCGAGCTAAATCCTAGCCGCAGTTTTGAAATCCTAAGACAAGATACAGCCAATCGGGATACTGCCCCCTACTCCCTTATCCCTAAGAATTCCAGGTAATTATGGATATTCCAAGTAATTGAACATATTCCAAGTATTCAGGAAAATTTCAAGTAATTGGAAAGGTTCCAAGCGATTGGGGATTTCCCAAGTGATTGGGATTAGTCCAAATGAAATGAATCCACATCCCCACACGCTTTTTGATCAAGACAGTATCCCGATTTGACTTAGCTTGTCCCGAATTTCAAAGCTCCAGTCGGGATTTAGCTCACCATAGCCAACAACCTTGTGAGCGTCCAAAGTCAATGGGAAATATCCAAAGCCAATGGGAATCTTCAAAGAGATTGGGAATGTTCCAAGCTTTTGGGAATAACGCATATAACCAGAAATAATCCAAATGATTGAGAACGAGTAGACCAACCAGTCATTCCCAACGGTGTCACTTGCCACCCGTCGACCCCAGGCTGTACATCGACTTTCTTTCACGTCAATGTAACTCTGAAACGTGGGGGATGATCTCGCACGTGGTGCCATTCGCTTACCTACCGATGTTTCATCGTCCCCTGGTATCCTTTCCACGGGCTTCTTACCTGCTCCCGGGCCAATAAAGACAACATCGATCTGAGAAGTGACGACACTGGGCCCCCGCGCTTCCCAGGGTTTCGTGTGTGTGACGACGAGTCTTCCGAGCTTCCAGGAACAATGTTGCCCCCAAGCTGGGCCGAGGTGCGGGAAGGAACAGGAACAATGCTCTCTCTGGTTTTCTAAATGAGGCTGCTTCCAGGACCACATGTGTCTTGAAACGGGTCGAAGCA
The DNA here is from genome assembly GCA_037179335.1 of Cyclaneusma minus. Classification (NCBI taxonomy): domain Eukaryota; kingdom Fungi; phylum Ascomycota; class Leotiomycetes; order Marthamycetales; family Marthamycetaceae; genus Cyclaneusma; species Cyclaneusma minus. Next base: position 241,742 of record JAKZHN010000031.1, on the reverse strand, counting down.
GGTTCCGAAGCTTGCTGCTAAGCTGCTTACTCCATGCTTTATGGGGAAGGGAATGGGTGGTGGCCGGGTCTGGGTAAAGTTCTGACGCTGTGGTCAGCTGCAGGTGCGAATGGGAGGGTGGATGTGGATGGAGAATGTGGTAGTGGAGAGTGAGATGAGTTGAAGTATGGGAAGCCTGTACGGAATATGTATGTGCCTATGCAGAGGGGGCCGGAAGAAATGGTCGACTTGCATGATCGGAGTTATCGCAAGGCGTCAGGGTACATATAGCCGTCTATTGGGCGGTCCCATGGTCTGGGGAGGAGGCCAAAGTGAGAGAATCGGGTGATCAGAGTAAACGGGCGGTGTTTTGAGTCTAAACATCTGCAATGCTGAAGCAGACAGCAGACGACGATGGCGAGCGGGGAGATGTCCGCGTCGTAGCCCGAGTCGTAGAGGCATTGGCGTCTGAGGAAGTCGGAATTGGGTTTCTGCTCGGGCAATTTGGCATCCCTCCATCTGGATCTGACACGATGGGCCAAGACGGGCCAGGTCCCGGTTGAGCAGCGGGCTACAGAGCCGAGCTGAGCTGTGGATGGTGCAAGCTCTTCCAAGCTCCAGCTATCTTCGCAAGAGACAGCACACCATCCTCGAGCCGGCTGTCGTACAAACCTGCACCTGCTTGTCGCAAAGCATGGCCGACAACGGCGGGGAATTCCATATACACACGCATATGTACTGCGGCCGCACACATCGCAGAGCAACATCGTCATCCCGAAGACCCTCTAGACACAAAACGGCCAGCATTTCCGGAGATCCACTGATCAGTTGAAACGGCCAGGGATTTCAGCAGTGGAGGTGGTGGCACAGCCGCTGTGCAGATTCGAAGCTTGAATGATGAATTGGCTTGTCGTTGTTGCGAGTCGTTCGTGGTTGCCGGCATCAACAATGGCAAGATCCAAGCTGGTACATGTAGTGCGAGATGGAAATAGCTGCATTATTTGTAAGCGTGCCTTGTGCCGGTCGTCGGGCCTCTATAGTACCACTTTTCAATGCTTCTTCTTGCTGCTCCCAAACCTAGTCGCAGAGTAGTTAGCTGGTGAATAATACAAGCTGGTGAATAATACAAGCTGCTTCAATTCTACTTTCTAGTTTCGCTCGACCTGCCGCTTCCGCCATCTCAACACCGGACCCTCGCAGTCTCGTGTCAAAAGCGCAACGGTGAAGGCGCAGAAACCGATGATCGCCCTGTGTGCCGTGCCAGGTCCACAATAGAGTAGTAGCTCCACGCCTTCTCCATACTTGTGCTGCGAGGAGATCAACAAAGTCTCTTTTCTTCTGCCCATCAAGCCACCCTCAGCTCCAGCGTGTCTCACGGAGAATTAATTCGCAGGGGACGACTTGCCCCCGCCTACAGACCACGACAAGGCCCGCAATCGACGCTGTCTCCGAGCCGGCGTCAAGTCGCATAGCAGACATAGCCGCCTGCCAGCCTACGTCCCTGCCGCCGCGAACAAGGCGTGTTGATGGAATGTTATCATGACGAGAACGCGAATACACGCACTGCATTTGGGCAACTCATCAGACGCACCGGCCGAACCGTTCGTCGGCACACAGCCTGAATCGCTGTGAGCCTCCAAAGCTTAACGCTGCCTGGAAACCTTTGACCACCCAAGTCAACCGCATTGCGGCCACTGCTCAAGAGAGCGCACGCTACACACTCCGTACCTGACCGGCGCCTCTCACATTACGACAGGCAAATGCGCGGGACGACGGACGCTGATTTCTGACCTGAGAGCTGAGCCCGAGCCCGTACACTCGCATTGCTGCGGCTCAAATAAGCCTCAAGACCTGTTAATTGGCCGTCGAGTACCGATCGGTCCCTCGAAAGTACAGCCGAGCGCTGTGTTGCCCGTTGTTCCACCAGGAATGGATGGTCGCCATCACAATGGCGCATTTGGCAAAGATGGTGCGCTTCAAGAATGGACTCGCAATGCCAACGACACCCTGACCCGCCTGGATCCATCGAACCCCTCGAGACCGCGCCCGACCATTCGCACTGTCACCCCTGAGCTCACCGACGAGGGCGATGATCTCCATACGGATTTGACCGACTTTGGCGCCCAGTTCGATGGTTCCAGCTCCTCCGTACAGACGACGCCCAGGACCACGCCCGTCGGCGAGAGAGCGAGGGACAAGCGGCAGGGATTTGTGCTATTCAACGACCCCTTCCACCCCGACGATATGCCTACCGACTCCTCTGTCAAGCCTTCAAGGCCGCGGACACGTACTCTCGACGAGTTAGGACGACCGCGAGCTCCTTCCGGCGTATCAAAAAGCCGGCACCGCATTGGCTCCGTCCATTCTGCATCAGTCACACATTATCGCGACATGGATCTGCCACCCACCAGGGAAGAGCTTCCAGTGAGAGCCCAGTCCGATACGTTTGATGGGAATGGCATGTCGTCGGGCGCAACTGGGCGGAAGACACTACAAAAGTCGAATTCGATCAAGGAGAGGAAAGTAGCGAGACGCCTCATAAAAAGGAGCTCTCGACCTTCTTCTCCGTCCACGAACCAGACGCCCCCGCCTTCTGTAGACTCGCTGCCAACCCCAGTCGCTACTTCCGATGCGAAGAAAATATTACAACTGATCAAAATGCGCTGCGGTTATATGAGAGGTCTTGTAGACTACCAGATAGGCTCGCGGGGTCCCTGGAAGTCCGGCGTTGCTTATATTGACGTGAGTAAAGGAAGCCTCATGTTCGAAGATGATGATCGGGGTCCCTTTCACGTTGCGCTGCTTCCGGACTTGCGGGGCTGCCGCGTGAAGCCGAGCTTTAGTACCGAAAAACAAGCCAAAAGTCTGGAGATATTTCACGCCTGTCTCGGCTCAGAGCTGCGGCTTCTGTCTGATCCGCCAGAGGAGTACGATGACTGGTTAGCTGCTCTCCTCGGCTGGCAGCAAATTCGACCCCACGGAGAACCATCGAGCCAGCCTAGAGTAGGATATGAGGGGGAACGAAAAGCAGCCGAGTACTCTCGGAGGGGCTCGGTAGCCAACAATGGTGAAGATGGAAGCATCATCATCAAAGCTGGCAAGCTTTTACTATGGGACAAGGGTGCTCCATCGTCTCCCCACGTTAGTTTGAACAGACCTTCCACGAGATCCCCCCGTCCATCAAGTCGCATGTGGCGGCGGGTTTCTTGTACTTTAAAAGACAATGGCGAGTTCAGGCTGATGACTGAAGATGACGTAAAATTGTTGTCAGTCATCCAACTATCTCAGCTATCCAGGTGTGCGGTTCAGCAACTCGATCGCTCCGTTCTCGAAGAGCCATACTGCATTGGCATCTTTCCACAATATACGTCGACCTCCACTGCGCTGTCTATTATCAGACCCGTATACATTGCGCTCGAGTCACGCGTGCTATTTGAAGTCTGGTTCGTTTTACTTCGTGCCTTTGCCATTCCGGAAATATATGGCCCTCCGACAACCATTCAGGATGGCGATCATTCGGATGTCTCTAGCATACCAGATGTGTACACTACGCCCACATCCGATATGTTCAGAATAGAAAAGTCTTTGGTTCTCCGTGTTGTTGAGGCGAAGATCAGAATGTCGAAATCAAGGAACGCTTCGATCACCCAGCTGAGACAACAAGAGAAGAACGCCCAAGATCCGTCAATTGGAGACTATGTTGCCGAAGTAACTCTTGATGGCGAGGTCCGAGCTAGAACTATGACGAAGACGGCAACTTGCGCCCCATTCTGGCGAGAAGATTACGAATTCATGGATATGCCTGCAACTTTACCGGAACTCCAGGTGTCTCTCAAGAGGGTAGAGCAGCCTTCAACGGTGTCAAATTCGGGGCTTAAGTCAACTACAAGTGTTCAAAATCCATCCGAGGCTGTCACCGAGACGGTTGTCGGGAACGTGGAGATCCGCCTCGACCGGCTTGAGAAGGCTGTTGATGTAGAGAAATGGTGGCCAATCCTAGACGAGCACGAAGAGAGAATCGGCGAGATGTTCCTGAAGGTCCGCCACGACGAGATAGCAATATTGATGGCTAAGGACTACCAGCCTATCTCGGAACTACTTCATAAGTTCAGCACCGGATTGACAGACCGAATAGCGCATGTGATACCCGCAAAATTACGGCGTCTGTCGGAGATTCTCATGAATATTTTTCAAGTATCGGGGAAGGCAACAGAATGGATAAACGCCATGGTGGAAGACGAGATAGATGGTCTAACCAAAGATAGACCTACGGGCCGCATACGGTTCGCCAGGCGGCTTGGATCAAATGATTCCTTCGAGACTGCCGGTGACAGGGAGCAGTCAGTCCGCGACATGGGAAGATCTCTCACCGGGCAAGCGAACCTCCTGTTCAGAGGCAACTCGCTGTTGACACAAGCTCTAGACTGTCACATGAAACGCCTTGGGAGAGAGTACATGGAAGAAGTACTTTTGGAGAAGATCAACGAAATCAACAATCTCAATCCGGATTGCGAGGTTGATCCGTCACGTCTACGTCCAGATGAGGATCTAACGAAAAACTGGTCTCAACTAACAGTTTTCGCCACAGAAGTGTGGGAGAATATCCAGCGCTCGGCACATAAATGTCCGGCCGAAATAAGACATATTCTGAAGTATATCAGAGCATGTGCCGACGATCGCTATGGCGATTTCCTGCGGACAGTCTCATATACTAGCGTTTCTGGATTCCTATTCTTACGCTTCTTCTGTCCGGCAATACTCAATCCCAAGCTCTTTGGACTCTTGCGCGACCACCCTCAACCAAAAGCACAGCGTACCTTGACCCTGATTGCGAAAACTTTACAGGTCTTGGCCAATCTGTCGACGTTTGGCCAGAAGGAAGAGTGGATGGTGCCCATGAACCGCTTCCTCGGAACCCACAGACAAGGGCTCCGCGATTTCATCGACGAAGTCACGTCTATCCCCGCCGAGCGCAACAATATCGCCGTCCCCGCCTCCTACATGACACCCATCAAAATTCTCGCCCGCCTCCCCCCCACATCTCGAGAAGGCTTCCCCTCCCTACCCTATCTCATCGACCATGCGCGCAATTTCGCCGCTTTAGTAAAGCTCTGGCTCGAATCTACAACACAATACCTAGCTAGCGAGGCCTTCGACGGCGACCTCTTAGAATTCCACAACGAATGCGTAAATCTCCAAGCCCGCACTGACGAGTGTTTCGACCGCGCCGAAGAAGGTTTCCGCTCCACAGCCGAGCCCTATGGCGTTACCCTAGACGATGTAGTTGACCGTTTCGACAAAACCCTTATACACGACCCGGGCTCCGCAGGGCTGGAAAGCATCGGCTCTTCCTACAATCCCTTCGAAGGCAGCTTAGCATCGCACAACGGCATTCGCACGGGCCCAGGCTCGGCAGCTGGTAGCGAAGTCGATCCGTTGGAACGCAAGGAAAGACCTGGGATCTGGGAAGCTACGTTTGGGAGTAGCAAAGAGTTGATGAGTCCGGGCGGTTCGCTGGTTAATATGGGATTAAGCCAGAGTCCGCCGAGTGCTCCGCCGAGTGCGGGGGGAGGGAGGAATGGGAAGCAGCATAAGAGCTTTTTGGCGGGGCTGAGGAGGAAGGGGGGGAAGGAGGGGATGGAGTGGCAGGGTGGGATGATTTGAAACAAATCACTCTGAGCACTGTGAGGCATTGTCTTTTTCCTGCTGACAGCTTGCCGGGGTTCGCATATTTGGGGTAGTGCATTGGTTTACTCGCGTTTTTGTTTGGGATGGGTACTATGCGGGGTGGTGCGGCTGATGGGCTGGCTGGTGGGATGGCAAATGGGCATGAGAAGCGATGGGTTTTGTCTGTCTCGCCCCAAAATACGGCGAGATTAGCGCGGCGTTTTTTTTTTTTTTTTTTTTTGGAAGTTGCCTCAGTTGCCTCAGTTGCCTCTGACTCCCTGTGTTTTTGCGAAGCGTCGAGAAAGCGATATGTTGTGTAGACTAGGACTTGTTTTGATGCGGGGCTTTCGCGTCCTTTTTTTTGTTTCTGCTAGACTACTATACCACAGTGCTGCTGCTTGCAAAAAATGAATAAAATCGCTTTTTCTCTAGACCTAGTTCATGATGCATGCCTTTCGTTGAAAACGTTTTCCCGCTTGCTTGCTTGCAAATGTGTGCTGACTTTTGATTCAAGTGGAACCCGCTGAGAAAGCTGGAGATGGGAATTATGCCTTTTGCAAATGCAACGCGAACGCTTGGAAATTGCAAGAACCACACTCATGGATGCCTCAACTAACGCAACCGCTCCGCCTGTTTAAGTTCATCATCCATTCATTAGTCAAGTCGAGCTCTCCTAGGTATCAGCGCCAAAATCCCTATTTTCCTCCTCGCTCGTTTTCTCAAGTTCTCAGGAGAAGAACTTGCTGTAAGCAGCCTTCTCCTTCTTGATCTTCTCCGCCTGCGTCTTCTTCACGGCCGCCAGCTCCTTGGTCACGGCCGCATCGCCCGGTGCCAGCTTCAGCGCTTCCTCCAAATCCTTGATTGCGGCATCCTCGTCCTTCAAGCCGACTTGTGCGAGTGCGCGTCGGTACAGCGCCTTTGCGCGATCGGCGTCTGCGGTTCCGGAAACACCGAGGGCTTTGGAGGCGGAGGCTTCGGCGTCGCTGAATTGCTTCAGCTTCACGGCGACTAGGGCGCTGTTGTTGTTCAGCGTAAAGCGCACCTTCTTGACCTCTGTCTTGATGTCTTCCGAAAGTTCTGCATCCTCGATTTCGTCCAGATAGCGCAAGCCCTTTGCATACTTGTCGATCGCCAGATGCAACTCACCGGCTTTGAAGGCCTTGTTTCCAAAGTCCTTGACTTCCTGTGCGATTTTGAGAAGGCCGGCGGGGGTGAAGGGCGAATCGGCTTTGCGCTCGTCGTCGGGGAAGTCTTCGTACGGGTCGCCGGTGGAATCGGCTTTCTTCTGCAGGGCGGCGGCGGCTTCGGCTTCCGAGAGGGCGCCGCAGGCGGTGATGGTTACGGGGATGTTGGGCTTGTCGCCGGAGGTGGGGACGGATTCGATGGTGCGGACGACTGATTTGCCGGAGAGGACTTCGCCGAAGACGACGTGCTTGTTGTCGAGGTGGGGGGTGGGGACCGTGGTTATGAAGAATTGGCTGCCGTTGGTGCCTGTGGTTTTGCAAAGTTGGTTAGCATTCCCGCATACAAATCCACGGTTTCTCCTCGTCCCGCAGAATCCTCTCGCAGATCGTCCCGCGGGCAGCAGCAACACGCGCCACCTCATCTCACACCTAGGAAATTCAACACACATACCAGGTCCAGCATTCGCCATGCTCAGCAAGAACGGCCTCTCATGCTTCAGCTCAAAGTTCTCATCCTCAAACTTTGCGCCGTAGATGCTCTCGCCGCCGGTGCCATTGCCGGCCGTAAAGTCGCCGCCCTGGATCATAAAGTCTTTGATCACGCGGTGGAAGGTCGAGCCTTTGTAGTGCAGGGGCACGCCGGCTTTGCCAAGGCCCTTCTCGCCGGTGCAGAGGCAGCGGAAGTTCTCGGCGGTTTTGGGGACTACGTCGTTGAAGAGCTCGAAGATGATGCGGCCGAGGGGCTTCTGGCCGTGCGAGACGTCGAAGAAGACGCGGCTGCGCGAGGCGGGGGCAGAGGGGGTGCCGTTTGTGTCTGCCATGTTGGAGATGGGTCTGGGGGTTTGGGGTTGGAGTTGGAGGTTGGAGGTTGGTTGGAGGTTGTCGAGGATGGAGGTTGGAGTTGTCGAGGTTTTGGTTAAGAGAAACTGGAGTGAGTTTCGCTTGGAAAGTTTCAAGGTGGGCAAGAAGTTTGGACTTTTAAGACGGAGGACGAGGTGAGGCTGTAGCCGCCGGGTTGGAATGTTGGTTTTGTTAATGAGCTCTGTGACTCTGAAGCTTCTAGAATTATTGGCGTGTGACAGGGATAGGTACAACGTGGGGTAGAGGGGTCGTCTTGGCGGTGGGGTCCGTTTTAGACAGAAGCACGAAGGGAATCAGCGTCAACATACAGCAAGCAGTGGTGAACATGTGTTTATATTCTCCAGAGGCGGCTTGTACGAATTCAAAGTTTTGAGGTTACTATGTTTGAGAGGATTGCTCGGAGCATGGACAAACATCGAGAGAAAACTAAAAGCAGTTGTGTTGACCAAGCTGGTCCGGTTTGATAACTCAGAATATCGAGAACTGTCTGGAAGCTTGCTGACCTATTTTTGGAATATCAGAGCCGCAAAGTTGTCTTTTGGTGTTCTTGGGTGCTTCTCAGACATCATCGTCGAAGCAGGGTTTTGGGAATTTCTCCATAACCACAAACCGGAACTGAACCAACACATACGACCATAGACTGAGGAGAACTGGCAAACCCGTCCGCTCTTGCATACATAAGCCTCAGATCGGCAGATTAGTAGTTGGGTGGGTGACCACCAGCGAATACCTGCTGTTGTATGTTTTGTTTTTTCTGGCTAATTTTTTTGCGCAGTTTTCACAGTAAAAAATGAGAGGTAAGGGGGCATACATAAGTTTGTTTTTCGAGGCTTGGTAGCCTGGTAAAAGGAAGAGACACTGCAGATGCCAACGTGGTCTGTTGACATCGAGGAATTCTTTCGTCTCTGTCCGGACCCCGGAGTCGAATCTAATGTGCTTCTTGCCCAGACACTCTAGGGCAATACTCGTGGGAAGAACTCGCAAGTTGGCAACTGCGCCCCTGGTGCTTCTTGAAGATCTAAATCTCAGCTGTATAGCGCTTCTTTGGCCGAATCGGCGACTCGAGCCTAGTTTCCTTCATGAATGTTTATTTGGTTTCCTTCGGTCCAGTCGACAGCTCCAAAGTCACCTTCCCAATATCAGTTCTCTGCTCTTACCTCCTACATGTACAAGAAAGAGGTGGGTAAGTTGTAACTTACAGGGCCATCGTTCACCAAAGCAACTTCCATCATAGCCTGGAAAACTCCATCCTTGACTTTATCGGCCTTGTATCCTTCTTGCACCTTTTTGAAAAAGTACTGATACAATTCTTTCGCTTGATCACCCCCCATAGCTCCGTGGAAATCCGGCTTCGATCCCTTCTTCGTCGATGCTAGGAGAGTAAACTGCGAGACTGACATATGGGAATATATGAGCTTTTTCACAAGTATATACCAAGCAAAGAGTGTTGGAGAATTGGATATACCACAGAGAACTTCGCCCTCGATATCTTGAATACTTTGCTTCCACTGAAAAATATCTTTCAGTAAACATGTATCCGCACGTGCGTGGGTACTTCAAAGTCGGGAAACTCGTGCTACTTACCCTGCCACCAGCCTCATCGTCCCATAGTTTCATCTTCAAAACCTTGGCTGCCAGCGAGTCTGCCTCTTTTTCTGTATCTCCGGGGGCTACGGCAGCGAAGACCAGTACTCCCTTGCCGATGGACGAGATGAGCTGCTTGTCAACCGTGACAGAGGCACTCAGGACTCGCTGGAGAATGGCTATGTAATATCAGCGGATCTCTTCTTAGCCCAAACAGAAAGTGGAGGAATGGTCTGCCCACCTTTCATGCTGAGGGATGATTGGGTTGTTTTCGAGGTTTGTTTGGTATTTTGGAGAACTCGGGGGATGTGAATTGGTGATGAGATAAGACTCCAGAGTTCACCTCTCGGAATATTGAAAAGTCAACATCATTAACACAATATTTCCGATAATCAAGGATCTTTCAACTCGTGTTTTATTAGAAACATATTGAAAAGAAATAGATTTATTTCACAACCAAATTGTTAATGACTTGTATTTCTGGAAGTTTAATGCATCGAACCAGATCTGTCCCAGGTTGGAAGGCTAAGGCTGGGCGCACCAACTTTAACATCATGTTGAAATGCGCTTCCCTTGGAATGGAGGGGTTGGGAAGAAGTGAAAAAATGTGAAGGGAGAACAAATATGAGGAAAACAAAAGAGGAGAATAGGACCAGTTTAATTCTCAAATATTCCCTGGGTTTTAATAGAATGGCACTAGTAAATTCCACTTCTGGATGGATGTGGAAAGTGCAGCCTTCTCGAGGGCAAGGCTGCAGAAAATGCCAAGACGTCGTTGATCCCTGCTCAGGCAGCTCTCTCTATCAAGGCCGTTGTCGAGCCTCCTCACTACTTCACCATCTCATCCCACGCCGACCTGTCGTTAAGCCTCGACATCCCCCGCTCGGCGCATCTCACTCTGTAACCGAACCGTGTCGTGGCGCCGTGGCGACCGCTTTGCTACCATCAATAAACACAATATCCACTCAAGTCCGGATACCGATCCCCAATTCGAGCTACACCCTGCGATCACCTCCTCGCTAGCACGCCTGACATACCGCCACCATGGCTGCTCGAAAATTAGCCCAGGAGATCGACAAGTGTTTCAAGAAGGTTGGGGAAGGCGTCACCGAGTTCGAGAACATCTACGTCAAGATCGAACAGTCAACCAACGCCGCCCAGAAGGAGAAACTGGAGGACAACCTCAAGCGCGAGATCAAGAAGCTGCAGCGGCTGCGCGATCAGATCAAAACATGGGCCGCCAGCAACGACATAAAGGACAAGGCTCCTTTACTGGAGCACCGGAAGCTGATCGAGACGGTGCGTGTCCCGGTCCTTGTGAAGCATTCGCCGTTGTGAAGCTAATGCTTGGTGCAGCAAATGGAGAAGTTCAAGGCTGTGGAAAAGGCCATGAAGACAAAAGCATATTCCAAAGAAGGCCTCAGTGCGGCAGCAAAACTAGATCCCAAGGAGCGGGCGAAGGCGGAGGCATGCGACTTCCTGAGCAATATGGTGGAGGAGCTGGAGCGACAAATAGAACAGCTCGAGGCCGAGAGCGAGTCAATACAAGCCACCATGAAGAAAGGCAAGGGACAATCGAGTAAAGCTGACCGGATTGCCGAGATCGAACGACTCACCGACCGCCATAAATGGCATCAGGGCAAACTTGAGCTTATCAAACGATCGTTGGAGAATGGAGGCGTGGAAACCGAGCAGGTCAACGACCTGGAGGAGAACATCAAGTACTATGTTACGGATGGTATGAATGATGACTTTATGGAGGATGAGGAAATGTACGATGAGCTCAACCTGCAAGACGAGGAGGATGCGTATGGCATGAACCTCGATAACGACCGAACCGACTCCCAAGACACGCAATCAATACAAGACGATGGGCCAGATCACGACCGTTCGAATAGCATACCGGGTGGGAAGAAACCGTCGTCGACGGAGCCTTCGGGGGCAGCAGCGAGGAGGTCTTCGGTACAGCTGAAATCCCCCTTACCGACTCTAGCCACACTGCATACACCACTATCGAATATACCGAATGCTTCGACAAGTAACATGAAACCTGCGACTCTCCCTGCTCGGGCTCCAGGTGAAACGCTGAAATATGCCTCTGCTGCTGCGGCTGCTGCTGCGAGCAACAATGTTGGCATCGCTCCACTTCCTCCTCCACCCGGTGCAACGAATTCGTCAAGTGTGCCAGCCGGTTTTTCGCCATTACCACCGCCCAGTACTTTCAAGACAGGTGCATCTGCATCGCCCACCCCTGCTCACTCGCAACCTACAAGTGCAGGCCAAACTCCAGCACCGAAACCAAGCGTTCCAGCGCCATCTGCCCCATCGGAACCTGCGCCTGCCCCAGCTCCAAGCAAATCACCAGCATTGAGCCAAACAAGCACTAATGTTGCTCAACCGTCGCAAGCTACGTCAAATGACAAGCCAGATCCAGCGCCTTCGCGGGTACCGTCAAGCAGAACTCCCTCAACTCCAGCGGAACCACCGGAAAGCTCTCATGGTAACTGGGTCTTCTTCATTATATCAAAGATAAATACTGACTTTTACTGTAGCGGCTGCACCACATACCAATGGTGTCACTAACGGCGTGAAAGAGAATAATGCTGAAGACTCGGCCGAATCGGTCTTCCACCTCCCAGCTAGCCTTCAGGATCTCGTGGAATCGTTTGAGATTACTCAAGCTCGTATGGCAACGACAACAGCCACAGCTCCTTCAACACAAAGGATGTTGGCAGCGTCTTCAGTGAACTCGCCAAACGTAGCAATCGATGCTGAGCAGCCACGGTACTACAAGCCCGCCATTCCATACGCAACTCCCTCGTACTACCCCAAGGATCCATTACCAATCTTCGACAACCCTGCTCTGTACTCGCGGATCGATCCAGACACCATGTTCTACATGTTCTACTACAAGCAAGGATCATACTACCAATACCTTGCTGCGAAGGCATTGAAGGATCAGAGCTGGCGTTTCCACAAGCAATATCAGACTTGGTTCCAACGACACGAAGAACCGAAGACTATTACTGAGGAGTACGAACAAGGCACCTATCGCTTTTTCGACTACGAGAGCACATGGTAAGACTACGCATTTTCTGCTTGCTTCATCACGCGGCTTGGGGCTCCCTGCATGGGTCCTATCAGCATTGTTCATTTCATCGATTCCGGTTTGCCTTTCTTTAATTGGCTCGAGGCTATGAGCTTGGGCGTATCATTTTTTCGTGATGCATAGCTCTGCCTCCTTGGCATGGGCTGTCTTTCACAACAACGTGATAGCGCTCTGGCGTCATGGCGTCGGGTGCCAGGCACTGTGGCTGGCATGTTTGCTCGCATTGCATCGCCTTCATGGAGCTAGCTGTCTCAGGCTACAAGCATTCGTTTCGCGGGCCTTGCATTTCTATACTTTCAACTTTCAGTTTTCAACAGACATGAAGACCGTTGTCATTTGTGTCACAGCAGATCTTTTCCTATATTCTTATCACAACAGCGCTGACCAACGTGTTTCCCCCAACAGGATGAACCGCCGCAAAGCAGACTTCAAGTTTGCGTACAAGTTCTTGGAAGACGATGTGTAAAGCTTAAAGCTGCTAGAGCTGTGTCGCTTGTCTGGGATAGCACCGGTTGTACATGAGTAAGAAGGAGGAGAGGCGCATGGAAAATTCGCGCTTTTTGAAGTGTCTGGACGGACAAGCTCATGGACACTGGACCGTGCGACTTGGACTTCTTTATTGGGATCAAGAACACTTGACCCGGTAGCTTGAGCTTGAAAGGACTGCATCGGATTGCAAATGATCGAAGATTCAAGAGCGAGTAGCTTTGTTCGTGCTTGTGAGGAGTCGTACAAACACTGTCTAAGATATTGTCTGTGCGAACAACCTTGCTGCTGTTTGTCTGAATGAGATGCATTGCATTGTGAGTTTTACTAATATCAGCGTGAGTTACTGATATGCAGGTGCGCGATTTAGGGGGGAGCATATGATATATCTCACAGATCATTCTTCGCTTGGGGGGAAGAGGGCTGCGCGCTGTGTTGGTTCTATCACTTCAGGCTCCGAGCGAAGAGGGCTGTGTTAGTTCTCCATGCATGGTCCTACGCCCCTTCACAGCCTCACATTCCCAATCTCAGACCGCGACGAAGCTGTCAGCAACTCGGACCTGATCCGAAGCCTTGCTCCACAAAGGATCTTGGAGAAGGTGTTCACATTTTGGCTTTCATTGGGCTTCTGACAGCAGATTTATGCCCCACACTTCAATGGGGAGGCCGCCACGAAGCATGTCAGCAATTCGGATCTCATCCGAAGCCTTGCTCGAAGGCAGATTTCCGAAAAGGTGCTCACATTTGGCCTTTATTGCGCTCAGGTTTATACAGTAATACGAGGTAGGTGCAATATTGCGCATTGAGGATTTGCTATTGGCCGCCTGTAGAAAGAATACGGGAGGTCGAGTTTGATATAAGTCTGCGAGGCATTGCCGTTCAGCTTCTATGCTAACGATGTCCATTTCGCGACTCGACTCGTCTCGAAGAAAGATCTCAAAGCCATTGAAGCCACTCTTTTGGTGTGACGAGAATCGAATGCACGTTGGGAGCGGGGAATCACACGGAATGACACGGATGCCTGATGGTGAGCCGCCTGTTCTCCATCATCCCGTCTTTTTTGGGAAGTTCTAACACTTTGCACAGCCCCCAAGCCGAACCGCCGCAAACTCCAAGGTCGATCGCCTTCCCGCTCTCCAAGACACCCGCGGCCGGCTCCGCCAGAGCATCTCGATATTCTGAAACCGAAACCGGGATTGATGAGATTCGAAATCGGCAATGATGACTTTCGGAAATCGGCAATGCTGACATTTGCCTTGAACACGCTGTTCGGCTTTGTCTCAGGACTCAGACTTCAGGCGACCAACAGACAACGCAGATGTGCTGGCTCCTCGTGGTTTTCTGTCTCGTATAGAGCGCGAACACTCCGTCGTCATTTGGATTCAGCACGTGGTGGCTGTGTGGGTTGCGGCCGTCAGAGAGACCGCTATTGCGGATTGCATGGGGACGTAAAGAGTCGGGATACGATCAAGCAACTATTCTGATTTGAACCGTATTCAGACTTTTTACACCCTACTGCAGCCTGGACGTTACGGTGATTACTTTCCATCTCCTAGAACTTTCATTCAGCCGTGACTTTGTGGGTTGCGGCCGCGAGGGAGACCGCAATTGCGGACGGCTCGGTCGTTCAGGTGATGTTTCCTCCTCTCTTTTCTCCCGGAAGCTTCATTCAGTGTTTGTCCCGACTTACTGCCAATTCCACGCTCGAAAACTGGTATGTGTAGGCAGCAGAATTGAGGCAACTATTGCTCTCATGGCCTCACGGACGGCCCTCCCTTCCCCCTTCTACCCCCGCCCTAATGCTCCCGCTCCCTGTGGTCTTCGGACGTCTCTCATCTACGCCAATGAGGATTCGCCACATTATCTGGAAGACTTGCCTTGGTGGTTTTCACAGAAAGAAGCGGTGAATACTTTGTGCGGTTAGGTGTCAAGCATGCTATGATGAAGTGGTGAAGAGACTACCTAGGCAATAACCTCCCCTGATCATGTATGTGGTGGTACGCCCTACTTGCATCCGCTTTTCTGCGGAGTATTGAAAACAAGAGCTTCTGTTTCACTGAGCCCCCAGAGAGCACCCCGGATTGCTCCTTCGGGATCTGTTCGCGATTTGCGCCCTGAGGCTGCCTTCTTCCTACTGGCCCAGATCTTCCCCTCTAAATTTCGAAACTACTGCAGCATAGCCTGACGGCGGTTCGCCAGCCCAATCAGTTCGCCAAGTTGGTTGCCTAGTCCTGGTTTCCTAGTCCTGGTTGCCTCAAGGCTCAGACACAGATGGAGTCCCTGAGAGCCCCATCCTAAACGCCAAGCCTCTCATTCATCGCAGAAGGCCTCGAGGCCTAACTCGTGCCCGACATACTGGTTCGGAAATCCACCAATATCCTCAGGACATGTCACTGAGTCTCGTGCCCGGACGAACACTCGAACTCCACGCTGAAACGGACCCGACCACGGAGTCTCTGATATTCCGGGCGGTTTTCAGCCTCATTGAACAAACACTTACTACTACAGAAGCTTCATATCGGTGGTCTGAGCGCATTCTTTCAGGCTGTGCTGGACAGACGCACACCTGCCCGTCAGCGATATCGCTCCTGACGTACTGCTGCCCAACTTCGATAACGGCTAGGAACATTGGTCCTAGGCAGTACCTTAGTGCTTCTGGAGATTGTGGTGTATACCATCAGATGACCCTATCTTCCCCCTACTTCAGCAGCCCTGCGATTGTATTGGTAGGTCGCAATACAACTGGAAGACATTGAGGTTGGGCACAGTCCGGTCTCGGGAGAGATCTTGTTGGAAAGAGAGCCTCATCTCTTGCCTTGCGGGAAGCTTATTGCAATTGAGAGTGTGGGGTAATTTGTTCAGTGACGGTAGTGGGGACAACTACCTCTTGTGCTACTACATAAGTCTGATCAGTACCCATCTGATCCTGAGATATTTCAACATCAAGGGATCCCAGTCTCAAGAACCGTTGTTACAACTTGCGTCCACCACAAGTCTCTTTGCTTTATCTCTACCAAGAGCTGTAAGTCTCCTTACTCAATTTCCCTTCTAACTGACATGATTGGTCACTGACCCTCGCAACTCAGATCACTTGCCTACGATCGTCTCTCTTCCAAACATTGAGCCTTAGCACCTTAAAGAAGCCCTTCCACACACCATGGATTCCCAAAGCAAATATCCCTACTATCTAAACTCAGCCGTCCCAACGACAACATGGCCAGGATCTGGTCAGCGCTCCCGTGCCAATTCAGACTTCCTGGGGGCAGAACCCATGAGCCGCCAGGACTCCCAAGGCTCTCAATACTCACAATACACCACCAGCAGTGGCGGTAGCCGTGCCTACTCGAATCACTCAAACAGCCAGCCCTACAACCAAGTCGATGAAAGACGAGACTCAACCCTTGACAGTCCCGTTGGCGGAAGAAGCTACCGCATGCAGTACACCTTGCCGATTGAACTACACCAGGCCATTATTCCTAGCCAGGTCTACACAGGCTTGAATACGGATCTCCCCGGCATCGCGACTCTGGATGTCCCTGGCTCGACTCTGGGTACTGGCTGGTCCGAATTGATTATCGACCAGAGGGGAACCGCGGAAAGCTGGCTTCCTCTCCCTGACTACAACTACAACAGGTCGAGCCAGCCTCCTAACTATTCCTCCGGCAAAAGTACTCAACTTGTCGAGTAAGCCTCCCTCACTCTCACACTCTCCCACTCTCCCACTCCCACATACCTTCTCCCACCACCCACTTACACCCTCTCCCCTCCAGACCAACCCCCGATTCATACTCCTGCCCCTCCAAAGGCTGCCGCCAAAAGCCCTTTAAGCGGCGCGCCGACCTCCAACGCCACACCTCCAACGTCCACGAAAAGAAGCGCAATTTCCCCTGCGACTACAACCGCTGCACTCGTTCTGAAGACGCATTCGGTCGCAAAGATCACTGTCGCGACCATTATCGCGAATATCATAAAGAGGATTTGGGGAAACGCGTTAACGGGGTTTGGGAGTTGAATGAGGGGGCAACGATTACGCCGGCGTGGTGGAGATGTGCGAAGTGTTTGGAGAGGGTGAGGGTTCCCCGGGATGAGGGGGATGGGTGGGTTTGTCCACATTGTAAGGAGGGGTGTTGTGTGGAGAGGGTTGAGGTGAGGCGAAGGGCTGCTGAAAGTCAGACGCGTGAGGCAGAGATGTATGGGCAGAGCGGGAATGGCGTTCATGGTATCCCAGCGGCGGATGCTCCTGCCGTGGCGGGATGCTCGTTGGGCTGCCGGAACACCTGGATCTGGTCGACGCAGTATGGGCGATGGGTTGCTTGCCCGGAGTGCCAGGGCAGCCGGACATCGGCAAGATGAACGCTCATCTTCTGTATCACCACCGGATGGAGGCTGCTCAGCAAATGAGCTTTGGGCTGACGATACATTCCTCAACCTCCGTCTCTGCCGATACCGACATCCAGACGTATACTCTCTATGTCCTTTCTCTTACCCATACCGGCTGGCAACTCGGCGTTCGCAGAAACAGCAAATCAACAAAGGGTTGGTCTCACAACAGACATGAGTCTCGAAATTCGGAACTGGACCTGGTGTTTGGTCTTTCTCACCAATCTCAGACTTCCCTCGATAAACTGACGGCCCCTTATTTTGAGTGACCTGAACGTTGACCATTTGTCGATCCCGTCCTTGCACACCTTCGCTTCAAGCTACAGAGCTATTTCGCCAAACCGATTTTCTCCAGGACCTTGTACTACTAGCCACTCGTTTTGCATATGTTGCTTGCATTTACATGACGGGGATTCTTTTGCATGGGCGGCACATGGAAATCTCGCACAAAAGAGCGGGATATGGTACCACGATTACTAGGGATCAACAGCACCTGGTTGTACTGCTTTTGCGACGTGTATGAATCATGACACGGGTTTAGTTTCTTTGTACGGAATATGGACGATTTTATGGCTAACGACAACGTTGACGACATGAGCATCGTGGACGGGGTTGAACAAGCAAGGGTGTCTTGAGCTTGTCATGAGCTTTATATCTTAGTATTTTAGATACTCCATTATGAACGTTGTATAACAGTATCAACTCGCTTATACTTAGTATCTAGTTTCCTGGTCGTATTCTCTAACTAAGCCCCCTGAGTGTTCTACCTGCCTAGGGGATTAGCAAGAAGCTCCCTAGAGTAGGAAAGGTGGTCAACATTGTTCTATTGGAACCCCTTTTCTTTTAATTCGACCAATTGCCTTACCAGTCATCCCTGATTATCATTGGACGGTGTCTTGAGAACGAGTTTACTCGAAAATATCAATGCTACATGTTTTTTTTGAAGGATTTGAAGGATCAATTTGAAGAATTATCCACTTCGGGCCGTCCCGGCTCCCACGATAAGCTGCGATAATGATACGATTCAGGGCCGAAATCGGCGCCTTGCACCATGTTCAATCGCTCCGTTTCGCAGCCTTCTCAAAAAATCTCGTCCATCACAAAATCCAAGCTCTTCCCGTCCTCATTCGTGCCTAGCTCGTCAGTTTGGACTTCACTTGCCGTCATAGTCCTCCGAGCTTCAGCTAGAAGCAACAAAGCCGACCGTCTCCGAGTGCAATTGGCCAGCCGGCAAAGCTCCAACTGCGTCTTACCAATAGCTGTGCTCTTCCCCAGCTTTTACCCCACACTACCTACCCGCGGTCGACTTCATGCACACCAGCCGGCAAGCCTGAACCTCGTACCAGCTTCCGTGGCACGCCTTTTTACCCTACCCTCCTCCCACTCCTCAAAACAGCCATGCCACCTCGCACTCTCCCGCCACTCACTCGTCGAGTCTGCACAGCATTCACCAGCGCCTCCTCCCGACCCTCTGCCTCCTTCATTACTACTAGAGGCGTAGGAGCATACTCGAACCAGTTCCGCAGCTTCTCGATATCACGAATCATGGCCGCCAAGATCAAAGTGAAGAACCCGGTGGTGGAATTGGATGGCGACGAGATGACGCGCATCATCTGGAAGGAGATCAAGGACAAGTTCATACATCCGTATCTGGATATCGATCTGAAGTACTACGACTTGGGCATTGAGTATCGCGACCAGACGAATGATCAGGTTACGCTGGATGCTGCCGAGGCTATTAAGAAGTACAGCGTGGGAGTGAAGTGCGCGACTATCACGCCTGATGAGGCGCGCGTTAAGGAGTTTAATTTGAAGCAGAGTATGTTACTGTCTCTTTCTTGTCGCAAACTCTGTAAAGAGTAGCATCGTGAACCTACGTTGCAACATTAAGGCTAATTCATCCGTCATCGCACAGTGTGGCTGTCGCCAAATGGAACCATTCGCAACGCCCTCGGCGGCACCGTCTTCCGCGAACCCATCGTGATCCCCCGCATCCCCCGCCTCGTCCCCGGCTGGAAAAAGCCCATCATCATCGGCCGCCACGCCTTCGGCGACCAATACCGCGCCAAAGACCTCGTCGTGCCCGGCCCAGGAAAGCTCTCCATGGTCTACACGCCCGAGGGCGGCGAACCACAAGAAATCCAAGTCTACGACTACAAGTCCGGAGGAGGTGTTGCGCAAACCCAATACAACACCGACGAGTCGATTGCGGGATTCGCGCATGCTAGTTTCAAGCTGGCGATTGCGAAGGGATTGCCTCTTTACATGAGCACTAAGAATACTATCTTGAAGAAGTATGATGGACGCTTTAAGGATATTTTCCAGGAGATCTTTGAGAAGGAGTATAAGGGGCAGTTTGAGGAGAAGAAGATTTGGTATGAACATCGTTTGATCGATGATATGGTTGCGCAGATGATGAAGAGCTCTGGTGGTTATATCATGGCGCTGAAGAGTACGTTTCCCCCTTGGCTCCTTCACCCTGCCCCGCGACTTTCTCGCATCCTGCAGGAAGAAAAGTTTGCTAAATAAAACCCCTGAACAGACTACGACGGCGACGTCCAATCCGATATCGTCGCCCAAGGCTTCGGCTCCCTCGGCCTCATGACCTCCGTCCTCATCACGCCCGACGGCAAAACCTTCGAATCCGAAGCCGCCCACGGCACCGTCACACGCCACTTCCGCGAGCACCAGAAAGGCAACGAAACCTCCACCAACCCCATCGCTTCCATTTTCGCCTGGACGCGCGGTCTCGTACAGCGCGGTACTCTAGATGAAACACCTGAGTTGGTGGCTTTTGCAGAGAGTTTGGAGAAGGCCTGTGTCGATACGGTGGATGTGGATGGCATTATGACCAAGGATTTGGCGCTGGCTTGTGGGAAGACGGAGAGGGGGGATTATGTTACGACGGGGGAGTATTTGAATGCGGTGGAGAGAAGGATGAAGGGGTTGTTGAAGGAGAAGTTGTGATGGGGGAAGCTTCAGAGAGAGGGAAATGAATGATGAGGGATGGATATGGGATGGGTTGGGTTGTAGATATAGATCATTCAAAGCGAGACATACTATTGCATGGAGATTGGGTTGATCGTTTAATGAGGATGTGCTGTAGATCTTGCAATACTGATAGGGGTATCATAATGCCATTTGATCATCCCATGGGATTCTCGAGGATCTGTGTCTGTTTCGCACCATCCGATCATCCGACGAGTAGCAAAATACTATACCACGGTTCTATACCACATTGTCAGACCCCGAATAGCCTTGCATTTCAGCCATGCTATCTCACGGCTAGTGTTAAGTGCTGTCACTTCCCTAGCCCTCTCTCACTCCCCCAACTCGCTCTCATTCTCAAAATCTTCCTTCTATCATCCCAACTTCCACTCCCCAGTTCACGGTTTCACGGTTCACCCACCACTTGTCATTTTTGCAATCACACACACCTTATAGACTATTCAATGCCTGTCCTAGATAGGAAATCCAGCAGCAGCTTCAAAAAAGCTGATTTGTTGCACGTCGACGAAATATACGTGCCATAATCACAAGAACGCAAATTTCATGGAGATTTTGGAAATGGTGATTTTGTGCTTGGAGCTTTTGGAACGAAGCTATAACACCACTGAAACTTTTTTGCATGCATGTTTTTCGCAGCAGCTTGTCCTAAGCCCTTTGTCGATTGTTGACACTCTGTAGTTTTCCCATTTCTTTGTCAATTCTAATACATATTGCCGTTCCAGCATTTATATACCGGTGTGTTGACTTTCTGGCATTTGGCGCACCGTGGGAATTGTAGTTGAGAAGCGGAAGCGGAGGAGTCCTTGCGACTCCTGTCGTTGGAATCGTTGTTTGGGGGGTTTTTTTTTTCGCAGGCGGCGGAAAGGAGACTCTTAGTTTTGGAGATATTTGATATCTATTGGGAGTTGGGAGGAGGGGGTGGGGTTGTTAATTTGTAATAGAAAATGGCTACCTCGCGTGGGAGACTTGTTTCACTTGTGAGCGTCTGGAAGGAAAGCAGGTTGAGATTAACTTGTCGATGCGCAACAGCCTAATAGGGGTGGCAGGGTTCGTAGTAGGTGGAGAATGGTCCCATGAATCTGTATAGGAAAGTTGTGGAGGAGCAGGAGACTTGCACAGCTAGGGGCGGGAATTTGCGAGGAAGCGAATCATGGAAGTGTGAAATTTGGATGTGGAGGTATGGACTTGTGGAGATATTGAATGTGAAGTTCATTAAGAGGTAGCTTGGAGTTTGC
Organism: Cyclaneusma minus; assembly: GCA_037179335.1. NCBI lineage: Eukaryota > Fungi > Ascomycota > Leotiomycetes > Marthamycetales > Marthamycetaceae > Cyclaneusma > Cyclaneusma minus. The sequence goes on along the minus strand of JAKZHN010000031.1, from coordinate 220,248 downwards.
TAGCGAGATGAGGGTGTTCAGCAGGCCGGCCTTGTGTTTTCTATATAAGTCCTGTGACAGTTCACACTGCCCTTCTTCTTCCTTTCATCGTAAAAAGACGGACTACCTACGCATCAATGAGAATCATTTGCTCTATCGTTGGTTGGGCAAACGTTTCAAGCAACTTTGCGAAAGCTGTTCGTTGTTGGTGACAATAACTAAGTTATCGATTCTAAACCTGCCAGTCGACTTCAGAACTGGATATCAGTCTCAGAGCCTCGACTTCAGAACTGCCTATTGTCGACTCTAGCGTTTGGGTTCGTCTAACAACATAAGTCGCTGTCTCCCCGGATCTGTGCGTTGATTCAAGGCCCGAGGTTGTGTAGTGCTGGTGATGTGGTGCGTATTGGCGTCAGAGACGTGCTCTTTGTCCCCCTGAAGGACGAACTATGTGTGCACTCGCAAGTTTTGCGACTTCTCGTGACCCTTAGCGAGCGAGAGGTGTGAATGGTCAAATGGAGGTGCTTTCTACAGGCTGTTTGTTCTACCTTGGCTTTGTCCAAAGGCGTTACCATGTTCAGCTGCCCCCTGAACCTGATGTGCTTGAAGCAGTTATAGACATATTGGGTGACACTCATCTTTTCGTGTTCGAGGTTGTTGAAGAGGAGTCCCATCTCCTTCTTGGGAGAGCGCCTATGGTCAACCATCTCGGCAGCTAGAGAGGAAGCTAGTCAAGCGAGTCGCTAAGGGGCCAGCTTTGTGCAGCTTTACATAGAATAACGGGGTGAATATACTAAGCGATGTGAAGATAGACAAACCGGCTCCTTCGCAACTCGCTTAGCTAGCTGTGTTCTCTGCTTTAAAAGGAGTTCCGCAGCTGGCCTTCTCCGATCAAGCAACAAGGACATGATGGTCGACGAGATACTCAAACCCGCGGAGCTCGACAAGCTATGCGCGACTTCTTTGCAAACTACGCGATTCAACTTACAACTGAAGACATAAAGTCTAGGCCGGCTACATATCCCAACCTGTGGCGGGAGTGGCCTTCTTGTTTTTGGGTGTAGCGGACGGCGTTTCGGGCCGCTGGGGGGTAGCTTGGAGAACTAGAGCGAGTAGCGACCGTCTTGCCCCTTGGGTAAAATGGACGTAGTATCGAGCAGCTGTGGGGTGGACTAAGCAGCTGGGGGGACCTCTTTGCCCTAGAAGGGAGTATGTGAAGCGGAGTCGCCAGCGCCAACGACTTACTGGTCTTGCATGGCACGGTTATTGCCTTGGGAGGGCATGTTGGTGCCGTTCTCGGAGAACTGGCCACTGGGGGGAGCGCCTTCGAACGACTGAAAAGCCGACATGTTGAAGGCACGGGACTAGTAGAGTTGAAGAGGATTGGAGGATTTGGAGTCAGGGCGAAGGACTTGCGATTCTTGAGAAAGGAGGATGCCGCGTTGCGAAGGCGATTGGTAGCGGAGGAATCTCTCTTCGGATTTGAATCAATTATTTACCTTCCAACTTGTGTCATGAGTCTGTCTCAACCTTTCACTTCACTTCTGCTCCTCCGGTCCCGATTTAGCCGTCTCCTTGGCACGACATTTCTCCTGTAACAAACGTTCGCGCGTGCTTTTCTTCACACCTGATAATAGACACCGCACGACGGCAAGGTACATCCTTGCTAGAAGATTGGGGAACTTCCTTAATGATTATGGCGGATGGGCGTGACTTCTCGATAGTCGGAGAGGCCGAGGTCTTGGTCTCAGATAATTCCGACACCTTGACGACGGATGGGATTGGGAGGGTGAGAGCAGATTCCTTCGGTACATGGCTTAGAAGCCCGTGATAGCGACGGTGACCAGACAACAGGCTCGGCAAGCCGATGCAAAAGATGAAGTTCGAATATCCAGGCCATCAGTGGGCAGAAGAAATTCTGAACATTCTTTTCTGAGTCGACAGAAAGATTGAGCAGCATGAGCTCGTGCGTCAGGGGCCGGCTTGTCGAGTAACGTCCAGGTTCCCAGTCCCCTCAATAAGCTGCAGTTCTCCTTTGCCCGCCTCTCCTCTTTCACCTCAACCTCTCTCTCCCTCAGTTGCTTCTTCAGGGGCGCATTCTCCTTCTTCAGGTTCTGTTCTCTTGTCATCGACGTCTGAAGCTCCTGCACCAGAGCAAATTCAGCAAATTCAGCTCATTTTTCTTCTCTTTCCTTGCTTTCGCTGCTTTCCGTTGAAGCTGTTGCTCTGCGGCTTTTGGTCTCTTAAGTGCGGCAGACTCAGCATCCTTGGCATGATCTCGCGGTAATAATTGAGAGCTATTCGGGAATTAGAAGGGGTAATCGACAGCTGTTGAGTCTTCATTGTGCAAATCCTCTGCACTGTGACTGTGGTACCCGTTGCGGGATAGAGGGGGTATCTTGTCCGCGTCACTATGCGTTAAGGAAATCGGGGCTGAAGAACTTGCTCAACAGTCTGTCTTTGGCTGGAGAGAGATTTGCTTCTGACGTCGAGGAACCTGGACGAAACATAGCTTGACGGCGAAAGCGGGAGTCGAGGGCCTGACCATGTCGAGCTGCTGGTTCAGCTTGAGATTCTCGCCATTTGCGCTTCGCGGTCAGTTGAGTGGGGGACTGGTTGTCCCAACCAGCAGAGAGTGGACTCGAGCAGCCTCCGTAAGGTCGTCTTCGGGGGAGAATTGTTGTCACGAGGACCAGGGAAGGGGGTCACGTGGGACCGACAGACCAAGGTAAAGGCTGGAATAGTAAGGTAAAGAGAGAAGAGAGCTCAGAGAGAGCTCCCTTCTTAAGCCAGAAGGAACCGCGCTAACGCTGAGGCGAGGACTAGCGCGGTTTGCTAAAGCTACGGAGGAACTAAGAACCGAGAGCCCGTAACAATTGTCAGATCGAGTACACTTCAAATAGGTCCGAAGACTAGGTACAAAGTTGGAAGTCATGCTCTGTGGTAATAGAATATTTAGCTAGCGACTAGTGGGCTAACCTTGCCGGCATATCGGCTCCAAAATCCCATTCGGTTCAATTACTTATTGAGACCGCTTTGCTTCCTCGAGCCCGCTGCAACGCGATCGTCCTTCTCCACCGCTTCAACGTTTCTTGTTCTTGCTGGCGCCCGATCGTCGCTCTCTTTGCATGTCGAAGATGGTTCTCCGACAATGAGAACGCACCGTCGGCGATACAGCTGTCACATCGGTCAGCCAGATAGATAAGGTCTAGGTACATTTCGGGGGCAACTCACTTTCTTGAGGCGTCCACCACTGAAGTAACGAAGTTGAGAGACAAAGAGTCCGGAGACTGATCCTTGGCTTCTCGCGGCACATATTGCGGTCCATGGGCAACCTGGGCGGGACTCGGTTGTCAACTAAGTTGATATTCTTCTTGCGCAGCTAAGCTTCGTGGTACACAGATCAGGTGTCCGTGTTGGCTTGCCGAGTTTTAAACTGGGCAGGCCGGTGATCGTTGGGGGCGGAGAGTTGTGGATCCTGGCAGGTTCAGAGCAGGACCTGAGGCCTGAATAGGACTGCCGTTGGCGAGACCTTGGTTGCGCTTAGGGTCCATCAATGGGCTGGCACTTCCATAGGCATAGAAGTCATTCACTGACATTGAAGCTCGAGCCAATGCCATGCATCGCTGGAATTGCACTTCCCGCATGTTGCGCGAGTAGGCGGCGGACGTGTTGGGGTCAAGGCTGTCAGTGCGCTGCCTACTCATGGCCATACCTGGGTTGTAAGGCAATTGCATGGAAGCCCGAGCCAGTGCCATGCTTCGCTGGAATTGCACTTCCCGCATGTTGCGCGAGACTTGCATTTCCGACAGAGCAAACACGTCGTTGCGTATGTAGGGAGGATAGGCAGCGGACGTGTTGGGGTCAAGGCTCTCAGTTCTCTGCATACTCATGGCCATGCCTGGGTCGCAAGGCGATTGCTGCCTTTGGTTGTAGAGGCTGGGATACTGCTGAGGAGCGGCATGGATGCAACATGGTTGTGCTGAGAAGCTGGCTGCTGAGAAGCTGGCTGCTGAGAAGCTGGCTGCTGAGAAGCTGGCTGCTGACGTGACTTGCATCTGCGGCGGAGCAAACGTGCCGTTCTGCATGGAAGGAGGGTTGACGACAGGACCTGGGAGTTTGAGAGCAGGGATGTCGTTGACATGTCCCAGGTGTGTGGGCGCGAGTTTTGGTGCTGGAGGAGGCGTGGTAGCGGGAAGACTGTCGAAATCAGGAGAGTAGCGGCTGGATGTTGTCGGCTTCGTCGAGGACTGGGGAGGCTGTCTCGTTGCTTTCACTTGCTGCACCGTAGCCACCACAGCTCCGGAAACTGCCACATGGCAGTTAGCATGAGCGTTCTGGCTTGACCAAGGGTCACCTCGGGATCGAGCGTCCATGGCTTCGTCTTGCATGGGTTGGTGGCGGTATGGCATGGAGCTGACTTCCGAATCTTTGTCGTGGGGAAGACGAAGGCGGCGCGGAGGGCTTGAGTCTGTGTCGCCGGAGTAGAGCGCCATACAGTGGTGCCAGATCAGCTGAATTCGTAGGGACTACGTCCCCTTGAGGCAGTCAAGGCAGTAAGGGCGATTCACAGGATCGCACTCGCTGACGCTCGTGCGCAAAGATGAGGAGTTTGTCGTGGAAGTCGCCGACTGTGCGCACCTAAGTCAGCGTAATGTGGATGCTCCTCTGCTTCGAGGTTGATCGGACGCGAATGGGTTTTGTAGTAGGATGAAAGTCGAAGAGGCGAGAGGGAGCGAGCTCTGGGTGCAGAAGCCAAGTTGCTCGCTTATGAGGAGTTTGGTGCTTCTGGCGTAGAGTGAAAGGGCTGTTGACGCAGAAAGAAGCTCGGAAGATGGAGTGTGAAGTTCGGTTAATGGAGAAAGGGTGAAGGTCGCTTAAAGTCATGATCCATTGATCACAGACACAACAACGAGATCTACCTCACCTACGCAGACCACTTTCAGTTTCTTCTGTTCTCCTCTCTCCCCTCAATCGTGATTATCATAACAACTCAGCTTCGAAGCTGCAACCCCCACTTCACTGTCAATTTCTGAGTACTCTCAATCGAGCGCTTGGCTACCAATTCCCCTTTTTCTCGTCGTTTACCTCGCAAACCTCAACTCTACCCGACTTATATAGCCCACTCACTCTCAGCATCGAATCACCGGCCATAGTGGATTGTTTGTGCGAGCTATTGTGTAAGTTTGCTAGATCTATTAGAAAGGGGAGACTGCGAGAAGCCTTACAGATGTGTAAGGATGTGCAGTGTGTGGACACTGACTTCTGATTTAGCTTCAAAATCTTTGTGGGCTCTATATATCGTCAGTCTTGGGAGCTTCACCTCAGAGTGTCTCACCCATCCTCTCTGTCCGTCCACACCTGAAGGTTCACCCAGAAGTTCACCTAGTGAACTCCACGAAGCGAGAATACCGGTCGCCAAACCAGTGCCATTTCGGTTAATCTGGCCAGCCCAAATACTTAAGAACGCTGCGTCCTCCCATAACTTCTTCTCCACAACCTCTCTTCGAGATCGAATTCAGCACATCGAAGCACGGCGGTGACGGCATGTCACATTTCAACGAAGAGCAACGTCGTATGAACCAGTTCTGCCCGTCGGAACACCTAATCCATCGGTCATGGTTGATTATTTGTGCGAGAGTTGTTACGCAAGCTTACTAGACCTGTTAGCATCTATTGTCTGAACGAATGGAGATTGGGAGGAGTCTCACAGATGGGTTCTGAGGAAGGACGTGGGCGATCGCTCAGTGGAAGATATGCAGCGTATGAGATCTGACTTCTGAGTTAGCTTTGGCATGGTGTGGGCTCTATATCGTCATATTTGGAGCTTCCCTCACCTCATCATTCCTCAACCATCCTCACCCTTTGTCCACTCCTGGAAGTTCAGCCACCAACACGGTGAACTTCCATCAAGTCACTGGTTGCTCTAAGCGATCAGACTTGCGAGACTATCCATGATAGGCGAGTGCTGTTTCAGACAATCCCACACTGGTAGATACTTAAGGGCGTTCATGTCTTCCCATAACTTCTTCTCCTCCATGCTCCGGCGACAGTATGGCACATTTCAACGAGGAACAAGGTCGTATGAACCAATTCGTTACCCACATGAGTGCGACGGAAGGGACAATGTCGAGTGATCGTCTCGTAGGTAGATTGGCAGAGGTGGAGATCGGGGATATGGCGCCGGCCTAGAAAAACCCCGACCATCACCTACCATCTTCAAGGCGTCTAGCTTCCCCCCTTGGTCAGACTCTTCCAGCGCAGCGAGCCTTCGCCTGGTGTCTTTTTCGCCTCTGGGTGGTTTGATGCCAGCCCCAACTGTTTAAAAGTGACGCGTCTTCCCACAACTTCTTCTCCTCCATGCACCGGCGACGGCATGGTACACTTCAAGGAGGAACAGCGTCGAATGAACCCATTCGTCACGCACAGCAGCCTGGAAGTTGTGGAGGACGTAGGTTCGTTAACGTCCCCTCATCTTCACATTTTGTTCCTCGAGTCATTTGCGAGCTTCTCCCCCAGGTTCTCGCTCCCTCACGGTGACGCATGACCTCTGACTAGAGACTCGGAAGCCAGCAGGGGAGAGATATTTGAGCAGACTGGTCATACTTGGCACTACTTCGTCGTCATGACATGACGACTCGCGTCCTGCCCTTGGGAAGTGGACTTATCTAACAGAATGAGACTTATCCAACGATTCGATACGATGCAAGTGACTGAAACAAAGCTATGTGATCGTGAGATGTTAAAGTAATCGAGAGAAATCCAAGTAATCGGAAGAGTTTCGAATAATTGAGAGTAATCAATGTAAGTGAGAGTCTGAGAGTAATATCCAAATAACCACTCGATCCCAGTAGTACTCGACACAGATTAAACCTCCAAATGAGATTCAAGTCGCTGAATGGCATCCCGGTACTTCAAATAAATTCGATATTTCAGGGCCGGTCGAAGTGACTGGGAACCTACTTTCCGACCGACTGGAAGTAAGAAGAGTGAGTGGGAGAGATCTGAGTGTTTAGGAGAAACCCAAGTGACTGAAAGTAAACCTCCCCAGTAATTAAGATTTAAGGCACAAGAGAAGACACAGAGAAAAACGAGCAATCAATCAAGCAGTTAAATTGAGTTCAACCTGGACTTTTGAGATTGAATTATTGAAAATCGATTGGAAATCAATGACAATCACTCATAGAGTAAAGAGTCTGGTAGAGCAAAGCGACTAGCGAGTAAACGAGAGACATGGTAGTATTAAGATGAGCGAATTGAGACATCTCAGACATTGGAACTTTAGAACAGTGAATCAAGTACAAGAAGAAGATTGAATGCGAGAGAATTCGAGTCCACTACTGCAATATGTCCTCGAACCATCATGATGATCCACAGGGTTCCATCTCTCCTTCAGCGTCAGACCCTCAGGCCATGAAACTGGTTAATAGAGAATGGCATAAGCTGAAGTCTGCATGCAATAGATTATTCTGCGGCTGAGTTTGACAGGCATGTACATATAACCTTGGAGCTTCGCGCTGAAAACAGTTGGGAGGAGAAGCTCGAGGCTTCTCGCAATGTGGTCGAAGCCATTCATGAGCGGCCAGACCCCGACAAGGTAAGTATGAGGAAGAAAGAGAAAAAGAAGGGAAAGAGGAGGAGAGGAGATTTTTTTCCAAAATAATTTAGACGGTGTGGCTGTTCTCCTTGGTGTTCCCAGGTTCTGTCGTGGACGTTGGCACATTGCAGTCTCTGCCGCCGGTCGAGCTGCCTAACGGCCAAACTTCACCGCCTGGGCAGAAAGCAACCAGCAAACTCGCCCTTCGCCTTTGCACGGCCAGCTGTCCTCCGGCTCCCAGGCCAAAAATCCGCAGCAAACAACTTCCCCCGCTCTTCCGCGCCAAAACGTTAGCGCGAACAGCTCCAGCTTAAATACCACGCACTCTTCCTCCCCTTTCCTCTTCTTTTTCTTTTTCTTCTTCATACTTACCTTGTCGGGGTCTGGCCGCTCATGAATGGCTTCGACCACATTGCGAGACCTGCATTGCACAGCGCGGAGTCGAGCAATGTAGGATATGCTTTGGTGTCTCCTCTGGCGGAATTTTTGATGGGCTTCTAATCCTTTGGGATCTTTTTTTTCATTGAGCTCTTGGCCTTGAGCTGGGACTTGAAGAAGATGAGATGCAACCACTATTACACCACAGCAAAAACATCACGATGGCAGTCCGCGTGCCATAAACACTTCCATAATCCGATGGCCTGAAAGCAGACTAATGCGCGATTTGCTCTCGTAGTAGCCTCTGACTGCTGAGATGGTGATGCTTCAGGTCGAGCTGTGATCGTGGTGTTTGGCCCTGAAGGAGGCGCGTCGTGCGGTCAAGCGCTGACCCCCGTGCCGGGAAGCGTGCTGTCACCGCTATGAGAACCATCATCCATACATGTAGACAGCACCAAGGAGAGAGAGCCAATAGAGGCTCCAGTCGACTACTGTAACTGTGTAATTAATTCCTCACCAGCTCGCAGGCCAAGAACTCAACGAAAAAAAGATCCCAAAGGATTAGAAGCCCATCAAAAATTCCGCCAGAGGAGACACCAAAGCATATCCTACATTGCTCGACTCCGCGCTGTGATGACCATGAAAGCAGACCGCTGCGCGCTCTGCTATCATGGTCCTCATCGCCGCGACGTACGTGTGCTTGGGATAGGAAGTTCGGTGGTGTTGCTGTTGCCCTGAGGCTTGCGCAGGCAAGGTGTTGTCGATACACAGAGGCCCAAATCAGGGCGGATGGGAAGCTCGATGCTCGACTATATACATGTAATCAATCGCTAGACGCTCACCTTGATTGAAGCGATTCGTTTCTCGAAGGACGGCTCTTATCATCAGGTCTCAAACTGCCATCCATAAGCTTACCGCATGAAGCTTTTGATACAAGAGTTCCCAAGCCAGGCAGTTTCACAGCATCGCTGTCAGTCTCACGCCTCAAAATATATATGTAGTAACAGAAGATAGAAGCAAAAAATGATATCGCTGCCACAATAACCCTAGCCTCTGGTAGCAACTTGAAGCTGCCCTGATCTCCGATGAAGCTGGAACAATTCAGCACGACAAAGAACTCCAAGCTCAATCTTGATTAGGTTCACCATCGCTCCCCCAAGGTTGCAACCACCGCCCCAGGCCCAGGCGTTTGCACGTTTGTTTGTGCTCTCCGCCCTGCGTCATCCTTGCCAGCCCATTTAGCGCCCCCGCCACAACTATCATCAAGTGACCTTGGCCGGCGAACCACACACTCTCTCTCTCCGCAAACCAGTCGATCCAGAAACCCAAAATCCTCCTCCATCTGCAAATAAACCAATGATGAAGCTCTCCTCCAACCTCCTCGTCGTCTGCGGCTCCCTCGTCGGCTCCTTCGTCGCTGCAGAGTCCTTATCGTTCTTCGGCAGCCAAAGCAATGTTCAAGGCACCGAACTCGACGTGCCCGGTGAATCACCTCTGCAGTTCTGCTCTCCCGGCCGCGATGCCGATTTGTTGGAGATTGAGCATGTGAATTTGTATCCCAACCCTCCTGTGCCGTAAGTTCTGCATCCCAAAAAGCCTACAAACTCGACTTTCATCTACTCGATGTTCAAAGAAAGCTGATAAGAATACACGCAAGTGGTCAAAACCTCACCATCGAGGCCGTCGGTACTTTCAAAGAGGAGATTGAGGAGGGTGCTAAGGTGGCGTTGCAAGTCAAGTATGGTCTGATCAGACTGGTGAATACCGAGGCGGATTTGTGCCAGCAGATTACGAATGTGGATTTGGAGTGTCCGTTGCAGAAGGGGAAGACGGTTGTGAGCAAGGAGGTTGCTATTCCTGCCAATGTGCCTCCAGTACGTACACTTCGATTTCTGTCACTATCTATATGCGAGGAAGAGGAGGAGTGGAAGGCTTGGATGGCTCGGAAGGATTTGGAAGAATTTGATGGAGTCGATGCTAACAACACACTACAGGGAAAATACACCGTTCTTGCCGATGTCTACACCGAGGACAAACGCCGAATCACTTGCTTGACTGCCCAGGTTGTCTTCAGCAGACAGAGTGAGAGGGTTGATTTGTAAAGGGGCGATATAGCAGGAGACGAACGTACATATGGAAAACGGGTGGACATGAGGAGGCTCAGGAAGGATTAGGGGAAGCATATGGAAATGATGAGTGATGCTGTTCAGCTTAATGGGGAGAAATCAGGTCCTTGCGAGTTTGAGGTGTTCGCGATACGGTGCTTTGCTCATGGCCGCTGGCGTTATTCATTTGATGCTCGAGCATGATTCAGGGACAGGTTATCTGCATGAAATTCGATGAATACTCCAGGGCTGAGGCATTTCTATGGCGAGGTGTCGGTCGTGATCTTCAATGCGATCTTGCATTTCGTTGTCCGAGCATACTTGTTGTCAACTTCAAATGATTTCGCCTCCTTACTGGTACCCAAATACAGAGGTACTTATCCCTTAACCAGTCATAGGGTGGAAGTAAGAGCCGGATTATGATGTCTATTTAAGGGCTTACTGGGGGCCAGCCCCCAGACCCCCGTGGCTCGCTGCGCTCGATCTGTTTCAAAAACAATGTATATGCAGCAGAACATTACCATGTCTGTCGGTGACCCTACCTCTAGGCAGCACTTATAACCGATGTATCATTCGTGGACGTATGGGCAGCCTTCCATGAAACCAGCTGCGTAGGCCTTCAGTGCAATCCTAGAAACGACCCCTGAGTACGTACCCGTATCACCACTCTGACCCCAAGCGAGGTAGGACCCAAATGACGTTGGCGCGTCTTCCTCTGCCTTGAGGCACTAATCAGCACCGAAGCAGCATCACCGTATGTGAAAATTGCATTTTCCATATGTCAAGCCGTATTCATTCCTGCAGCAACGCCAGAGAAACTCTCCTATCCCCGGGCACGCACCCAACCATCCGTAATGTACAATATCCGCCAGCCCCTTACTCCCCAAAGAGTCTCCTGACCCGTCTCAGCACACTGTCCTTCTCCGGATCATAGGGGTGTTCTTTGCTAGGAATCTCCAACAGGGCGGGGAAAGCAGCGGTGTATGCGTCCACTCGATGTCGTATCCTTTCGGCGATCTGCCAACACGTCAGAAATATGGTTCAGAGATTTGCCAGTCTTGAGGAGAAACGTACATGCTGGTTTATGAGCAGAATGCCAATATCCTTCCTCTCGGTGGTGAACCTCTCGAAAGCTTCCTCGATGGCGGCATTGTCGGTCTTGCTGTCGACGACTAGGAAGTTCTTCTGCGAGTCTGGTGGCGCTGTGACATGCTGGGAAGGTCATCGTCAGTTTTAATTCGTCGAATAGCTTGAGGAAGAATTGCATACTCCAATACCAGCGAGCAGCAGTCCGGTCACGGAGTCCTTCTATGCATTAGCAACAAGTCCAGTGATGAGGGGAGACTTCCAGTTGGCGCAGCACTCACCTCATCTCCAATAACAGCAAGAAACTGCCTGTCCTTGTAGGCGGAAGCTGGAGCAGCCATAATTGATTGATTTGGCTATTATCACAGCTTCTTGGCTTCGTTCCTGTGCATGGCAACAGCAAGAGCTTCACCAAGCGACAGCATCCCCAAGCTGTCATGCCGCACTAAGCCGCCTCCACTAGCGCCACACCATCACGCCTCAAGGCTCGGCCTGGACCGAAGGCGGCAAGGTCCCCTCCAAAAACCACCGGCGGGTCCAGAAAAACATCTGGTAAACAACAAAGAACTTGCGCCAGCAACAGCTCCTGAGCCCTCGTCATAGCCATCGCTCTGCCCTCAAACTGCGCCTCTTCGAACATGTAACACACCAACTCTCGAATTCACATCATGCCGCGGCTCGTGCGCCGAGCGCCCTTCTTGGAGCGCATGAAAGCTAGATTCAACTTGCTCGATTGGGCTCTATGGATTTCGGAGGAGCTGGAGACGAGTGATTGGGACTCCAAGGGTGTCGCGACTACGGCTGGGCTGTCGTTCAACTTGATTTTCATGGTCGCGAGGGCGAATACGGGGGCTTCTACTTATGAAGACGTTGATGATGTATTTGCGGATATTGAGGTTGGGTCGAGCTGGTTCAAGTGGTTTGTAAGTGGTTTCGGTTTTATTACTTCTCTGTGATGCAATTCACACTTCTTCTGCGTGATGCAATTCACAATTCACCAAGATGCTGGGCTAATGATTTCATAGTCCATATTCATGGTGAACTCATTGACAGTAATCTCACTTGTGAACGCTGTGGCTACGTTCATTCGCAGAAAGCAATATCGCCTTTTCGAGAGCTCTATCGAGACACAACCAAATACCCCTTCCGCCATTCGAGTACGGGTCGATTCACCCCCCGTTCAGTCCTCTCCTCTTCGATTCCTCAAAACCGTCATAGGCGATACGAGTGCACAGTCGAGGGCTCATCCGGATGCTACCCGCGATGTATGGGAAGTTTCTGTGTGGGACCCCTTACCCATCTGCCTACGCCTATTCTGCTTCTTCAGCCCTGGCCATGTACTCGTCTACTGGCTGTATCTCCCCACATCATCTTCTGATGTGCGACCGAGTGTGACAGTTGTGAAGGCACTTGTTTTACAGCTCCTTCTCTCGGCGCAACTGCTCCTTCTCCAGTCCGGTTTTTCCCAGCAAATCAAAGACTCGGCGGTCATCCAGAAGGAGGTTTTCAACGAATATGATACCAAGTTCGTTCATCCTAGGATGCATCATCCGGTCAGAGACGTTGGAACCCAATGTTCTGGACCTGGGTATGAAAAGATCGACGAAGTAATTACATATGCTCCCACCACAGTCTTACAGAAAGGCTTCCGACCAAATCCAAACCCTAATTACGCCAAACATATTGACCCTGACAACGCTGGCATCATCAGCGAACGCTCAGCATCTCCAAATCCGTTCTTCCGAACCCCCGTACCACAGCGCCAAACATCACCGGTCCGGACACAGGCTGTGGTGAGCCGGCAGCCCCATTTTCGGGCCACCTCAAGCAGTGTTCAAGCCGGTGGAGGCGGAAGCTTAGGAGTGTACACCGCCCCTAACTCGCCTTTGAAAAAGGCTACCAGCTTGTATGACATGAAAAACACGCAAAACATGGCGTCACCCAGGAACAACAGGGAAATGGCATACCAAGAACAAGCTGCTGCCCGGCAGCGCATGCGGGAGCGCAGTGCGAGTCCAGCGAAAAAGCACCGAGACTCTGAGGCACCGTTTCAGCGACGGCTGATAGAGAGTGGGCCAGGAAGTGGCCAGCCAAGCCGCTACTTTTGAGAGCTGGGGAAGCGGGGGAGAATTGCATGTAGGGACGGGACCTGGATCAGATCCACTCGGGGAGTTTGGATCGGTCCCAGATACATGGCTCGGAGCATCGTGAGGCTCTTGTGTATTAGTATGTAACGACCCCAAGAACTACTACAGCCGGCTTAATGCCGCATATTATCACGTGTTTCTCGTGTGCCTCAACTGCTATATTAATAGGTCCATGCTCCGCGCCCCTGCTAGTGGTTTGAAGTATATTGAAGTATATTCAGGTCGCTAGATTGACTACATCTACCCTGTTCGCAACATCTACATGTCATTCAATCGCCGACACGGCTGGTTTATTGAATAGCATCAGCTGCGAAGAACATGATGTGAGTGCTTCAAGCTTGTGCAATCGAAGAGCGAGCAAGAGCATTGAACTGTCAGAGTCACGAGTCTAGCGTTCTCCCGCCCCCACGCACGGCGTCTCTGCGGAACCTCCATCGTGGTTTCCCTCAATTCAAGCTCTCTCTAGACATGCATTCCCCAAGCAATTCCCATCAACAACGCCGAAAAACATGTATCCTGTTTTCAATGCTTCTCTTCCTCACTTCCGTCCTAAGCCTCGGGGTGCTTCTCGGTATCGAGAGAACACCCTCCTTACCCACCCCTCTTCCCCTGGCCGTATTTCTTACTTGCTATAAGTCGGTGGTTGATATCATGACTACTATCTTCTTCAATCCGCTGCTCAGTCTTCATTTCTAGGTTTGCCCAAGCCTGCCCTTCGCTGTCCAACATCTCTGTCAAGACATTCTTAGAAGAAACCACGTCAATGGCTTCACCACCCCCCTCTCCCCCACCTACTCCTCCCCGTCCTGTCCCCAAACACCGCCGCTCCCGCTCTCACTCTCTAACCCAATCCCTCGCCGCCCCTCTCCAACTCCTGCATCGAGTCTTTCCTACAAACCGCGCTGAGCGTGGCCATACTCTGCGTCGTCAAGATCCGTTTCATCCACTTCATCCTTCGCATTCACATTCGCAACATTCGCTTGCACCGCAGATTTCCCACGTATCGCAGATATCTCAAAATTCTCAACATTCGCATAGTTCACAGCGCTCGAATGTCTCTTCAGCATCCAATGGCACGACCAGAACTACCCGAACCGCACGAACCGGTCATGTTCCAGCAGGCAGGCGGGAACATACACCGCGTAGAGCTACTGTTGATTCTGGCTCGTTCGGTTATGCTTATCCGGAAACTGTGCCAGCACCTGCAGGACAAGCAGGATATTTGGAGCGTGGTGGTGGTGGAGGAGGGACGGTCCGAAGACCTCGAAGAGTTACGTTGGATACGGTACCGCAATATCCAGCGTCCCCTCCATATCCAGCAGATCCAGACACGGCGTATGTATCATATCGGACCCAGCCATCCCAACCTACCCCACCATCTAAACCGCATCAACCTACCCAGCCATCCAAACCGCACCAACCTGCACAACCGGCCCCATCATCCAAACCAAACCAGCCCTACCGCCCCCTAAACCCCGAAGATCGCTTAGGCCGCACAGGCTTCAACCCCCGCACCGGCGATCTGTTCAGTGATGTTGATGAAACGGAAGATGCTGAAATCAGCGCGAGACAGGAGAGGGCGGGGGGGAGAAGGAGGAAAATGGGTCATTGGAGGATGGGACCGGAAGGGTGGAGCTCGCAGGCTTATGAGGACGAGCTTTATAATAATGAGGCTGATGCTAAGGAAGAGGGAGTTGGACAGGGTGGTGGAAAGGGAAGGGGAAAGGAAAAGGAGGAGGTGAAGGACGGTAGACTAGAGGCTGTGGAATTGCCTGCTGATGAGGTGGTGAGGAGGGTGGAGACTGGGAAGCTAAAGCCTGAGAAGCCGAAAGGGGGAATAAGAGTTGAGGTTCCGCTGATTGGTCATGCTGTTGGGCACTCCAGAGAACGCGCTTATTCGGAACCGTATGGTGGAGAGAGGAAGAAGGAAATGGTGCAGATGGCTGTGCCTCCCATTCCACCAAAAGTTCCGATGCCTCCTCCTATACCGCCCAAAATTCGCAATCCCGCCTCAACTCCTACACCTACGAACACTACTCCTCCTCGGCCCCCTTCTATTCCGCATGCTACGGCTACTACGCTTCCTCGTTCTCAAGCCATGCCTGCACCGAAGAAGGAAGTCCAATTCCAGGACGAGAAACACACACGAGCGGAAAAGCTCGACGTGAAGACGTTGTTGGAAGAGCTGAAATTGAAAGATGATGCGAAGGTGAGGGAGAAAGAGAGGAAGGTGGAAGATGAGAGGGAGAATGAGAAAGAGAGGGAGAAGCATGTGGTGAATGTGCATCATCACCATCACCACCATCACCATTATTGGTTACTTGAAGAAACGAGGATCAATATGAAGAGTAGTAGGACACCGCCTACCCCAGCAAGGCAGCCGCCGATGCCTGCTTCTGCTGTTAGTGGAAATAGGGGTAATAGGCTTGGGACAGCTGGTGCTGTCAATAGAGGCAGTGATAAGTACACTGAGCGGCCTGGGACGGCTGGTGTGCCGAGTCAGCAGTGGGCGATGTTGGGGAGTATTAGGGAAAGGAGAGAGCCCCTGAAGGATGCAAAGGACGATGTGAGGGAGAGGAGAAAATCAATGCCGGTGGTGGGATTGGGAAGAAGTGTACCGGGGAAGGAGGTGGTGAGGGAGGGGGCCAGGGAGAGGAGACGGAGGAGGCATCGGAATAGCTTTGTTTGGCCTTGAGGGGGCTGTTTGGGTTTGGCTGGATTGGAATTGGTATATACAGTCTGTACTCACTCGTTTTGTTGCATACCTAGCTTGCAATCGCCAATCGATTAGGACCTGGAAATCATGTGTACCCTGTGAGTTTTGCCGCTTTTGGGTTATGTTTGGCAAATACTGGAATCCCCCCTTTTTCTGTTTTCGGCTAGCTACTAGGCTACAGCTCAAGCCGTTATACAATACGGGTTATATCTATGATGCTCGATTTTACCTTTGATCTTGCATTGAGCATTCAACTCACAGGAGAAGGATAGTGCGGAACATTGAATGTTGCCTATGCCTATGATTGCCGTTGAGCTCTCGGATCTCCGAGTTCGGAGTGTATTTATATCGTATTATCTAGCAGTGTACTGTGGTTTCTAAGCTTCAAGTCTCTTAGTTATGGGAAGCTACATAGATCATGCATGCCCCTATTCCCAGTCACATTGTCACCGATGTCGGATTTACCCCACAGAGTTGGAGCTGTCAGGCTCTTGATCGGACATCGAAGCTCCAGGCACACATCTTACATGTGTGATGTGTCCCGGGCTCCTGGGTCGCGTTGAGAAGCTCGTACACTTTCATTCTGTAGCCTTTCGATATCATTATACTCCATGTTCCTGTCCATGGTTGATAGTTCAGGTCTTAGGCCATTCGCTTGTCCGCGTTGGCCACAGTGGTGTCAGTACATGTAAGGCTGATTTCACATGATCGACGCACTACGGCTACCACAGGCGTGGATTTTGGAATTCCAGCCTCGACCAGTGACGCACAGCGGGAGTGGACGCGCTGCCTGTAGATCATCGGACAAGGAGTAGACTGGAATAAGTCTGGATGAACTCTGTTTCTTGCGCCGCGGCCGCCACCTCCCAAAAACTGATCACAAATCGTACGAATTCCACAGAATCTGAATCATTTTCCTTGCCACGGTGATGATCGATCAGAATCAGGGGCCAAAGACTTCGCAGAATCAATCGCAAGTGCTCATCTTCGCACTGGTCTTGACCCCACGTCGACCCCGCCTGTAGCCGATGGGTACCCAATCGGCAGGTCCCCATTTCTAACTTCCGGCGCTGGCCCTCTTCCCGATATCGGCAATTTTGCCGTCACCGGCGCGAACATATTTGGCGGACCGGACGCCAGACGTAGACTTTGGGACGGGATCGTGGCTTAAATACCTCTAGATACCCAAGTGCGACGACACTTTCAACATCTTTCATCATTCCACTTCCTCCTCATCTCCATCCTCCTCCACCACTACAAATCCTCGACTCCTAATACTGAATCCTCTTCAATCCTCTGCAAACAACCCCCACGTACACACAATGCCTACCGCCGAGAACGCTCCAAGAACTCTCTACGACAAGGTCTTTCAGGACCATATCGTGGATGAGAAGCTTGATGGCACAGTTCTTCTCTACATCGGTATGAAAATAGCTATGAAGACTACAAAACCAAGAAACTGACAAACCCTTGCAGACAGACATTTGGTCCACGAAGTCACTTCACCAGTGAGTTCAACCGAATTCTTCACGAACAAGCCGCTTTCGGTACTAACAGGTCAAACAGCAAGCATTTGAGGGTTTGAAGAACGCTGGACGAAAAGTCCGAAGACCGGATTGCACTCTCGCCACCACCGATCATGTAAGTCTCGAAAGCTTCGAATCAAAATCCAGTTTCACTTGCTAACACTCCCGAGAATGTTCCCACCACCTCCAGAAAGAACATGACCGACATCGAGACCTTCGTGAAGGAAGAGGACTCGCGATTACAATGCATGACTCTCGAAGAAAATGTCAAGGATTTCGGCTTGACATATTTCGGTCTCGGCGATGCCCGCCAAGGCATTGTCCACATCATCGGCCCTGAGCAAGGCTTCACTCTTCCCGGCACAACAGTTGTCTGCGGTGACAGCCATACTTCGACACATGGCGCATTCGGAGCTCTTGCTTTCGGTATTGGTACAAGTGAGGTTGAGCATGTTCTCGCCACTCAGACCATTATTACCAAGAGGAGTAAGAACATGAGGATTCAAGTCGATGGTGATCTCGCCCCTGGTGTCAGCTCAAAAGATATCATTCTCTACGCCATTGGTCAGATCGGAACTGCTGGTGGTACTGGTGCAGTCATCGAGTTCTGCGGTTCGGCCATTCGAGGTCTCAGCATGGAGGCTCGAATGTCGATATGTAATATGTCAATTGAGGGTGGAGCACGTGCGGGTATGGTGGCACCTGACGAGACTACTTTCGAATACCTCAAGAACCGACCCCTCGCACCGAAATACGATTCCCCTGAATGGCACAAGGCCATCAAATACTGGAAGAGCTTGCAATCAGACGAAGGCGCAAAGTATGACATCGATTTCCAGATCGACGCCAAGGACATTGTTCCAACTGTCACCTGGGGTACCAGTCCCGAGGATGTCGTTCCCATTACCGGCAAGGTTCCCGACCCAGAAAGCTTCCCTACCGAGGAGAAACGCGCCAGTGCTCGCCGAATGCTCCAATACATGGGTCTCGAGGCTGGAACCCCTATGGAGGAGATTGTTCTCGACAAAGTCTTCATCGGATCATGTACGAACGCTCGTATCGAGGATCTTCGAGGCGCCGCACGCATCGTTAAGGGCAAGAAGGTCGCTTCAAATATCAAGCACGCCATGATTGTCCCCGGATCTGGACTCGTCAAGAAGCAAGCTGAGTCTGAGGGTCTTGACAAGATCTTCACCGATGCTGGATTCGACTGGAGAGAGGCTGGTTGCAGTATGTGTCTTGGAATGAACCCAGATATCCTCTCACCACGTGAGCGATGCGCCAGTACCAGCAACCGAAATTTCGAGGGTCGTCAAGGTGCTCTTGGAAGAACGCACTTGATGTCTCCCATCATGGCTGCTGCTTGTGCGATCGCCGGAAAACTCGCAGATGTCCGAAAGATTGCTGCTGAGGACGAGAACCCAACACCTCGAAGAGCATCGCCAGAACCCCAGATCGCCGTGAAGCCTGAGATGGATGATCGGATCGAGACCGATGACGAAGAGAAGGATCGCCTCGCTGACCAGCCCGAGGACCAAAGTCCAACCACCAACTCCGCCAAGAGCAGCGCTGGCATGCCCAAGTTCGAAGTCGTCAGGGGTATCGCCGCCCCCCTCGAACGATCCAACGTCGACACCGACGCCATCATCCCCAAACAATTCCTCAAGACCATCAAGCGCACCGGTCTCGGCAAAGCCGCCTTCCACCCTCTCCGCTACAACGAAGACGGCAGCGAGAACCCCGATTTCGTCCTCAACAAGGAGCCCTACCGCAACGCCAAGATCCTCGTCGTAACCGGCCCCAACTTCGGCTGCGGATCCTCGCGTGAACACGCCCCCTGGGCAATCCTCGACTTCGGCATCAAATGCATAATCGCACCCTCCTACGCCGACATTTTCTTCAACAACACCTTCAAGAACGGCATGCTCCCACTCATCATCTCCAACCCTGCCGACCTCGAGAAAATCGCCACCGAAGCGCGCGCTGGGCGCGAAATCGAAGTCGACTTGCCCAACCAAACCATCAACAATGCTGACGGTACCAAGATCTGCAGCTTCGAGGTTGAAGAGTTTAGGAAACATTGCTTGGTTAATGGCCTTGATGATATTGGATTGACGATGCAGATGGAAGACAAGATCAAGGCGTTTGAGAAGAAGATGTCGAGGGAGACGCCTTGGTTGGACGGAAGTGGCTATTTGAAGAGGGATAAGAGTGGGCGCTTGGCGGCGAAGGCGGTGCCGGTGCCGAAGACTAATAGGGGCGAGGAGATTAAGGAACCGTTGGAGTGGTAGGGGATGGGCGTATAAAAAGAAAGGAATCGGAATGGGAATGGGAGTGTTCGTTTGCTTTTGCGATGGGATTTTTTGCTGAAATGCGATGGGTGGCTAAAAGAATCGGAGAGACAAGCCTGATATCCTTATTTGCTATTGCTGAGCAGCATTGCGGCTGGCTGGCTACTTTGCTAGGTGGTTTTTCATGCCACTGCCGTGTTTTTAACGACTAAACGCATGGTTTTTTTTGCATAACCTGGCTTGGTTTATTTGACTTAATTGTGACCTAAATGTGACTTGTGACATGGGCCGTGACTGGAGATCATTGACTCCATGGTGAAGGAGGATTGCCCGCATTCTATATCCCTCAACTGGCACTTTCAACACGAACACTGGCGTCTCATGCTGCTACATGCCAAAACCATCTACGATCTATCTGCTCATAGCCTCATCCTACTTCCTCCATCAGCCCAGCCACCAGCCCACCGGGTAGTTCCAAATCTTCCCAATCTTCTTCAGTGCAACACTGACCCCTCACCCCTGCACTCACACACACATTTCACATTCTCTTCCCTTCGCTCGTCAAGGATCCGCACAGCATCCAACGAGGTCGCAGACTCGCAATGAACTCCCAAACCCCCCTTTTAGGGGCCTTACAGTACCTCAGAATCAAACCCTCCATCAGTACACTCAGTACACTCTACCTACACTCTCACTCATCAACATCAATGAAATCGCAACCATCTTCTCTTGCAAATCATGCCCAGGCCCAGGTACATCATCTATATCAGCAGAGTACCTTACCTTACTCAGAGTTCAAGTCAAGAGTCGGAAATTTGAAATTGCTAGGTACCTAGGTATTGCACAGTGCCACACTCCTCCTGTACGGACGATATTTCGAAACTGGATTGACTGGATTCCTTAGCACCTATGATTTTGTGCAAAGACTGGAGAAGGGGCAGCGGGTACATGTGGAGAGTTGACAAGCGGTTGATGAGAAAGCCTGAAAGGGCTGGAGGCTGTAGCAAATGTTTCCAGTTTCCATCCTTGGGCAGCAGCCCAAATTTCCCTTGGCGTGGGAAGCTACGAAAGAATCGGATTTTCAATGTTCAACATCTTTCTAATCACAGCGTCGCTTGTAAAGGTCGAGGAGATGACCAGCCGGGCAGCTAAGGACGAGCACAGCAAGAAGGGACGAGCACAGCAAGAAGGGACGAGCACGGCAGGCATTGACGAGCACAGTATGGGACGGCAATCACAGCACCAATCACCATCAGAGCCCATCTCCTTCATTTTAATGTTATCATCAGATTCGCATTTCGTAGCTACGTAACGCCTTGATTGAACGAGGACCGGCCGACCAAGAAGCAAACCGTGAAAACAAACCCCTTTCAGCCATCAAGCTCCTCCGACACAAAGCGGGGCCACAGCTTTCTCGTCTGCAAAGGCCTGTAGAGCTAAAGGAGGGTGAGTCATGGAGTAGAGAGAGGCTCTCAGGCTAGCAGCTGCTAACCCTTCCTTCCTTTTTTGTTGTTGTGTCGTATCAAATGAATGATCGCGCAGTAAAAGTAAAGGAAATCAAACCAGTTCAGCAAATTCCGAAGCCCATTCCCGAAATTCCGTATCGCTCTGGGCCGCCATAAACCCCCCATAGTGTGTCAAATTCATATCATTCTTGCGCCCACCCTCAATTTCTCCGCTCTCGTCAATCATCCATCACGACACCTTACTTGCGAGAAGCACTGGCGTGCTCGGCAAGGTACTCCTCATCGCTGGCGTCGAGAATGTCGTATTCATCGTCGGTGAAGAAACCCTCAGTCTCCTCGTCCTCCTCGAGATCATCAATCTCTGGCTCAACAAAATCTTCCTCGTCCAAATCCTCGGATGCAGCCGATGAATCTGCAACTACTGGAGCATCGTGGTGGATGCTGCTGGCTGGAGATTCCTTCTCAAGCTTGGGGAAGATCATTTGGCTGTGTTCCTCAGACTTAACGCTCTCGGCCTCGGGCTCAGACTTGGCTTGCTCGGCCTCGGTTGGCTCAGCAGACGCTTTCTCAGCGGGCTTGCCACCGAGGAAAGCAATCACATTCTCAGAGGTAACCACTTCCTTAGAGGACCTGTTGCCAGCGGAATCAAACTTATCCACAACCTTCCTCATCTGATCAATCAGGGCTTGTTGCCCAGTCTTCATCTCAGCAATCAAGGATTGTCGCAATTCAGCGCGAGTCTTGGCTTCCTCAACGGGGTTAGACTCGGGAGCCTTGACCGTGATATCACACCAGAGCCTGTGACCAAACTTGATTCCAGAAGGTCCGGTAAGACGCCAGTACGAGATGGCCGTGCCAGGACGGCTAGGCGATCTCATGAGAACGGTGAAAGAGAATTCTTGGTTGGGAGAAACAGGGCTGTAGCAGACGGTGCTCTCAGAAGCGCTCACGAGTTCATGTACGCTGGCTGGGTGAGCAGAGTCCACAGCGAGCATGTTGTCACCACCAACGAACTTGACACTGCAGCCGGCGGGCCAAGAGGTAGTTCCAGCGTTCTTGAGGGTCCAGGTCTGCTCGAAGACGGAGCTTGGAGGCATGGTAGTGCCATCAGCAATCGAATCACGAACGAAGTGGGCGTCCAATTCAGCGTCCAACTTGGGCGGGGTGTAGGGGGCGAAAGCTGGCTTTGCCACCATTCTGATAGGCTTGACCTCAGCCGGCTTCTCAGTCTTGGCAACCTCAGTAGGCTTAAGATCAGCCACGGTCTGGACTTGAGTAGCAGCACTCGACGAAACAACTGGAGTAGTCTCGGTAGCCTTTGAGCTGGTACGGATAGGACGACGATCACCCAGAACAGGCATTCGCTGACCATTGCCATGCTCACCAACGGTAGTGACGCTGACATTGCGGACAGGAGTCCTGAACTTGATGAGGGGATGAGTCTTATTGTGGTGATTGGCTGGGCTGGCCTCGCAGCTGGCACAGAAATCGGTGTCATGGCAGACGGCACACTTGTATCGGTCACCAACAATGTATGTAGAGTTTCGGCCGTTCATGTTGCAGAGAGGTCCGTCGCAGCAGATGCTGTGATGACGAGGCTGCTCGCTGAAAGCACGAGAAGATGCGGCGATATCAGCGATTGGCTCATAGATGGGCACAAATCGGTGGCGAGGGTGAATGAAGTCGGCATTGACGATGCAGGCGTCGCAGTAGTCCCAGTCAGGGCAGTCGAGGCACTTGTGGCGGACACCATAGATGTACTTGTCACAGCCATCACAGATTGCGTGGTGGCCAGCATTGCGGCCGGGTGCAAGAAGCTTCTCAGCAACTTTGTCAAGCTTCATGTCCTCCTGAGCACGCTTGAATGCATGCTTGGGGTGATGACCATGCTGGTTCTCGACGAGGCAAGAGATGCACAGATCGAAATCATCGCACACAGTGCAAGTGACGAAGTCCTCATCGCGATACTCTGCACAAGGGTTAGTCTCTGGCTACTATATACAGTGGGGTTCAGATGTTGAACGAGCTTACCTTGAACGCAAGAATTGCATGTCCGTGTCTCAACCTCATTGTCCCAGGCGCTCGCAAGGATCTCTTCCTTCTCAACCTTCTCTTCCTTGGCAGCCTCCTTGGCAGGCTCCTCAACAGCAACCAAGGTGGTCTTGGAGTCCGACGAAGGAATCTTGGGGGCAAGAGTCTCCGTGGTGCTGTTGATAACCTTGCCGTTCTTGACGAAGCGCTTGATCATCCAGTGATTGCTACCATCACAGACGACACCCTTGTCAATGCAGGCCTGGCAAAGATCAAAGTCACCGTCGTCACAGGTGCTGCAGTGGTAGTGAGCATCAGGGATGGCAGCATTGCAGCGGTTGCAGTACACAGAGAACGTGTTCACGTTGGTCTGGGAAGGGACGGCCAAAGAGCCCGAGTAGGGGCATGTCATGGGAGCACGATCGGCAAACCACTTGTTGCAAGCAGCCGGTCCTCGAGTGACAGTTACAGTGTTTGTAAGCTCATCCTCGCTGGCAGGTGACAAAAGCTTGTCGACCATACTCTCTGCACTTGTAAGCCCGGTCTGTAGGTTCTTCGTGACGTTGTCAATGATCGTCTGCTTGACATCGGGACTAGACGGGTTGGCAAGCAAAACAGTCGGCTTCAAAGACAGTCTTTCGAACTTGAGGCGGTACTTCTCCAACTTGGCTGCATTCTCCGTCGACAGTTCGGCCTCTGGCAATGACTCCTTCACCCTCTTGAGACGCTCGGCCATCATCAGAGCGTAGGTTTGGGCGTTGGCGTTTACTGTGGTAGGGGCAGGAGTAGGGACCGTAGTCGAGGCGGTGGCGCTGGCAACAGTAACAGCAGTCTCAGTCTCATCTTCGACAGAGGCCGGCTTGGGTACAACCGGAGCCTTCGGCTTGACGGTGGCTCTCACTCGCAGCTTGAGCTTGGCCTTAGCGGCACGGTGAAGCTGCTTGTAAACAGCGGCATTGTTGGGGTCGAGAACAATGAAGGCGGCGGCACTGTCGGAGTAGCGTTCAAAGACAGCCTCGTCAGAGGGAGAGATGGAAAGGAGGGTGCGGAGCTGCAGAATTAATCATTGTCAGTTGTACTCTCCAAAATGATGCCAGTAGAAAGATGGTGAAGTAAAGGTCGAGGTTCACGTCGGCGGTAGTGATGGGCGATGACAGATGCTGGGAGGCGAAGGGAGACTCGTACCTTATCGGGGAGCGTGGTAGCTCCGAGATCACGCAGAGGCAACTTGAACTTCCTGTTGCTGCCCTCGAAGTTGATCTTGAATGTAACCTGAGTATCAGGCGTGACGGGGTTTGATGCAGCCATGACTGGTGAAGTTGTGCTGGCTGTATCGTGGGTTTGGGAGATGGAGCTGTCGTAGAGGCGGTGACGTAGATTCACGGCCTTGCTGCTTGGTGTGTGTCGACGACTCACTGCGCAGTGCTGCTTGATTTAGGGCAGACGAATAAGTTTCTGGCAGAGAGGACAGCTCTCCAGAAGCCTTGCGGTTTGAATTTTGGTGACTCGACCGGATCCGAGGTCGAGGAAGTGGAGGATGGCGGTGGTGGGAGGAGATGGAGGGAAGCGGAGGAGACAGTTAGCAGGACGTGCCAAACGCTGGCGCAGCTACCTATGTGGCCTGGTGGGATTTGAGGGTGGCAGCCTGAGGAGAGCCTGGAGAAGGGACCTTCTGGTGGCCCTAGCCTCTTAGTGTGCGATTTACCGCCGACTGCCTAATCGAAGCTGCACTGCACCGCCTCGCTCCTGCCTGTCGAACCGAGGACCTCTGATTTGGGGGCCGCTCACTCGACCCTGTGCCTGATAAGCTCTCCCTTTGAAGCCAAAACCGAGATCTTATATCGAGGAACCCGGCCACATCTGTCTCGACCATTCTCGAAATAATTCCAAATTTCATAGTCTTATTTCCCCAGTACTGGTTTGGTTCATCTTCCCTATCCGGCCTCGCCTTTCCCCCGTACTCAGTGCTCCCCCACGCTACTCACGAACACACAGGCTCAGATGTGACGGGACATCCACCGCATTTTGAGACTGTCATATTTCCAGCCGACGAGCTTCCGAGATGTTGGAACCTGCTGCTCAGCCTGCCGGTGTCCGTATCCCGTAGCAGTTCCCTCTCTCTGTTTCTTTTTATGCATTTCATCCTTCACCTATGCCGAAACACACCGTCAGTTCTTCGCCGCCTCGACCGTAGCATTCCACACCGGTCACGACCGTCACTCGCTCGCAGCTTGCTGATCGTCTCGGCTTCCCGGAGCTGCAGCCCGAGGTGTCTGCATATCAAAATCATGATATCAAATCTTTCAGCCTCGTCTAAACTACGCTAACTCCGGGGGACCACTTCTCCGCTGCGGGTCGTTGGATGGGGAAAAGGCGGGGACAACTGGCAAGGGACAAGCTCCAGCCAACATGGACATTGAACCGTCCACTCACCACAAATCAAGACTCTTGAAAGTCTCGAAAAACGCACCAGTAGTCGCTCGACCAACCAGTGCTTCCCACCCACTGTGACTCAGCAACGAGATTGACTCAACCCAATGTTTACTGTGAATTTACACCAGCTCTCTGCCTTTAATAGGACTGGTCAGTTCCGAAGTTTTTCAAATTGAGTCTTCGAGAGAGTCTTAACTACGGTGTGTGGATGGATCAAAACTGAGTGCACGGTCACCGGTGCGCCAAAACAGAGTTCCAAGGCTTCTTAGACAAGAATCTGCCAAAACTCTGCAAAAGTGGTGACAGCACTGGTCGACTTATTTCCGGCCCTCGAATGCCTGCTGTTGCCTATCGAACTGAACTCTACGAACACATGCTGAAACACAGGCAAAAATGCTATCTCAGAGTCAGACCATCGCAAACCATCAGTAGCACCAGACGCCGCGACAGCACCGTTACTTGTCAACTGTGGACACGTTGTAGATCAGAAACAGCGCTGGTATGCTGATATCTTCATTATTTAAAATGCCTATCACTATCAACTGCAGTACTCCCACTCCTCCCTCATCCCTGCATCGTGCCATTCAGTATCCCACACTCGCTCGGGCAGATCCCTTACAAGAACCAGCCAAGAAACATAGTACATGCATCGAAAGGGATGTATGTGTTGGAGAAAAGCCGTCCTCTAGCGCAGCAGCCAGTCCCAAACGGCCGGACCGGTATAACCAGCGGCAGTACAGTAGGCATAGCCATGCATCACCCCTCTTTGTCGACAACCAGAAATAACGAACAAGCATCAATGAGGATATATTCATGCCGGTAGTAAGGGATCGTGATTCGCCTGGCGGCAGTATGCTTCGCCGCCGACGAAAAAGTAATTCGAAAGACCTTTTGTAGACACACGCTGAGGCATAATTCAATTCGCTCCCGAAGCTTTCCCTTATCAAACACTCGAATCCCCAAACGCGCAAACGCAGCTCAGTAAACCAGTAGGTGTATGAAATTTCGCTAGTAAAGCAAGCAAGCAACTAAAGAGAGCAACCAGTAAGCCTAATGAAAAATGCCGAAACCCGCGAAACGCCTGAGACGCTACTGCTTCTTCGATCACTGAGAATAGTAGACCATGCCCTGGGCGGCCTGGGGATAGTAGAAGCCGTCGGGGCTGGGCGTCATCATACCCCCCATGCCTACCACTCCTCCGACTGCTGGCATGGGCATGGGTTGGGGAGGGTAGGTGGGGAAGGGCGCGATGGCTTGGATTTGTGCGGCATCGTAGTAGTAGACCATGCCGTTGGCCTCCTGTGCCACAAGGTTGGTTGCTCCGCTTTGACCGTTGGAAGGATCTTGTTGAGGAGGCGGTGCGTATTGAGGTTGCTGCGGTGGCTGTTGTGGAACGAAAGCCGGAGCCCCAGCTGGGCCCATAGGAGCACCGTAAGGCGCAGGGTAGTAGAAGCCCGGCTGAGGGGGCATGACCTGGTAAGGCTGTGGGTAGTAAGCCTGTTGTGGCTGCGGCTGGTATGGCTGGAATGGCTGAGCGTGGATGGCTCTCTCTGGAATCTGCGAGAGCGGTGTTCCAGTTGAGGCCTGGTTCGGGTAGGAGGGATTGCGGGCGTGGGGTTTGAGGTGGTCATGATGATAGCCGTTACCATTGACTTGCAAGGGAACTTGTTGATGGAAGGGCTGTTGTTGTTGCTGCTGGGGAGCATTAAAGGAATAGGTGGCGGGAGATTCGATATCCGCGACTGAGACAGCCTTTTGTGGACGAGGCTGATGCATGGGGATGGTGGAAGGACGGTTCTCTCGGAACGTCGGTTTTTGTGGGAGAGGGTATGTAAGGGGAGCGGCGTGTTCCTGAGTAGGGACGCCGTTTGTGATCGGTTGCGGTTCGCTGATAGGAGGCTGAGGGGGCATTTGCTGTACAGGCGGCTGAACGGACGGTGGCAGCCGGACGACAGGCCTCGCCGTGTCCATGGGTAGTGGAGGTCGAGACATTGTAGATCCCGTAGGCGAAAGGATGTTCTCCCGGGTAAGCTCATGCGCCAGTGAAGAACGACGGCTCATCGCTACACTTGGACTGTAGGTGCTGCCGTATGCACTGCCGCCGCCGTAGATGCTGGTTCTGCGTGAGAAGCCACCAATCGAGCCGAAAGCGGGCCGAGCTCTGCTCCGAGCACCAAATCCTTGTTGGTTGGGTCTCATCGCTCTAGGAATGAAGATAAACGATCTATCCGTTGCTGGGAAGATATATCTAGCTGGATGGTTTGGAAGGGAGATTCGTACGGGCTTGTCTCGGCGTAAAGGTGGTCTATGGTCAGGAAGACGAGTGTATTGTTTTACAGGGACTCCAGGGAAGACCACCGGTTTCTCCATATGCTCAAGGAACACTCGAATCTGAACATTTCCGATATGTTTTGTAGTCGACAATGCGCGGTTGATGGGAGTCGGCTTTTGGCTCAATGAGACTGCCGAGTCTGACAGGTTCAAAGCCCCATCAGAAGGGCCCTGTTTGTCTTCCGGCTTGGTTGTTGCAACAGCTTCGTGCATGTCGTGAGTCCAAGGCGTATCGGTAGGCTCGGGAACATGGGGTACGTGACTATGTTCTCATCAGCATGTTTTCAATTATTTTTTGTTGAGTCGACCATAAACTCACTTCGAGGGAGCATATGGGCCTCCAATACCACCCCGGCCCCGTCCCCGTCCTCTTCCAAAAGGTCTGAACCCATTAGCAGCTGGGCCTGCATGTCGGTGATCGTGCATGAAGAAAGAGCCGCGATTAGGAACAAATGCAGGATCGGCATCCCTCTTCTGCTTGTATTCCTCGTGTTCCCGACGTCGACGATCGAATGGGGTCTCTTGGGGCTGGTCCATCTGGGCGCTGGAAGTGACAACTCGAGGCTGGGCCGCAGTCTCAACAGTTGTTTCCAAGTCCGCCTTCAGGTCCTCGTAGCTGGTCTCCTCGATAATACCTTCTCTGTCTCCAAGCTGTAGGCCGTGCAACATCATCTCGTTGTCGCTGATGCCGTTTGCGACATTTGGCGCAGATACCGATGTTGTTGTCGTCGACATGTCTGCGGTTGCCGGTTTGGTGTCTTCGGTGGTGGCAGACTTTGCATGACCGTTCTGGACGGCCCTGAGCAGCTGGGGAGAAGCAGCAGGCGTGTCTCCAATCTCCGAGTCTTCCACCAAGTCTTCGTCGGTCAAA
Source organism: Cyclaneusma minus (assembly GCA_037179335.1). Taxonomy (NCBI): domain Eukaryota; kingdom Fungi; phylum Ascomycota; class Leotiomycetes; order Marthamycetales; family Marthamycetaceae; genus Cyclaneusma; species Cyclaneusma minus. Next base: position 191,291 of record JAKZHN010000031.1, on the reverse strand, counting down.
GAGCCGTCGGTCATCAAATCATCCTCTAGCTCTGCAGTGTCGGGGCCGCCATCCTCCTCGCCCTCGTCATCCACGCGCCTCCTCTGCACAACCGGCTGCTTCCGACGCATTGGCGCCATGGTGGAAGAGTAGCTAGTCCAACGGGATTGTGGCGGATGGGTGGAGGGCAGGGCGTTGAGGAGCATGGAAGGGGCACGATGAGGTGGCAGCTCATGTGCAAGTGCAGTGGCGTTCCAGAGCGTTGAAGGGCCGGCGACGGGAAAGAACAGGTCTCAGTGTTGCCGGGCCGTCGTGTTGGGGCCGGGAGCAGTGCCTTCCTCAGCTCTGCGGCACGCTGAAAAGTGTTGCTTGGTGCTTTGCTGAGCAAAACAGGCTCGCTGAGCAAAACAGGCTCGCTGAAAGTTGGTCGGGCCAAAATCTGAGGAAGCCTTGGGCACTGGATTCTGGCAACATGGCCGCTGGGCTGGATCGTCTGGCCGGAAAGGGTTTAGCGGCATCTGGGGGGCAGGGCAGCGAATTGACGCTCGGAGCGCAAGCGGAGCCTCTTGAAAGCCACCACGACCTAAATCCGGATGTTTTCATCATTTTTTTGCTTCAATGTTGATGCGTCTTCAAATATTCCAATTATTCGACGCGTCTGGCTCGCTGTCCAGCTTCATCCGTCGATAACAACACGCCTGTCTTCCTCTTCGATGCATTTGGCACGCGCTGAAGCAGCTGTGACACTTGTGTTCCCTCGGAGATATTCTTCAGATCCGTCCTCTGAGATGTACTCTCTCCTCCAGACCCAGTACTGTTCTGCAGCAATGGTCTGTCGTCTGTCCGACATCGTCATCGGGCTGTATGGTGTGATGCTCTACCAGAAATTGTTGAAGCCGGAACGCTTGCCAAGTTGCTAGTACCTGTTAGCAACCTAGCCACGAACCGATCGGGCCAACTTGTCAATATCTGGCAGTTGTGTTGGCAGGGAGATAGAAATTATCGGTCTTCGGCTCTCGAGGTGAGTAATTGAGGGTCTTTGGACCGCCCTCTCGAGCCGTCTTCCAGGAAAGGGGTCGGAAGGGGAAGGAAGGCTCTGAAGCTCTCGGTTGATGTGTCTTGATACACTGACAGCAAGGTCCGAGGAGCATATCCTCTCCTTGTGACTGCGAGCCTCGCCTTGGGATGAAATAATACCAACTGGATGAATGTCAGGAATAGGTAGGCGTCCCCTCTTTCCTCGGATTCGAATGATGGCCCCCAGAAACGCCAGACCTTTCACGGAGAAAGGAGGAACAGAAGCTCAAGAGTCCCTAGGTACTCAGCGAAAAGGTGAAGCGGCATCGGCATCGTTGTGAAATGTGTTGAAATGCTTGCTCAGTCACGGAGTCGGAGACGCTAAGTTACATCTCTGAGAATCCACAGACAGAAGCAAGGATGCTCAGTGTTCTTGTTCTCAAGTATTGTATAGGTCAGAGATGAAAGCACCTCGATATTCACAAAACGCTAACACAGTATTCAATCATTATTAATCACTATTGGCGTCACTGGACAGCGTCTTATAAAGTTCAAGGACAAACAATAACGCAAGCAACTGGCTTCTCAAATCTCGAAGCATATCAAACAGGAGCAACAACCGTAAGATTGCAGAAAGGGTGGTAATGTCAAGCAGACTGCGGATATTGCGGTATTGATGCTGAGTTGATGGCTTCACCTCGAGCGACTTGGACCACTCCCAGTTTGGCATCTACTATTGACCGAAGTTAGTTGTTTGATGACCGGGATCTCTAATATTCTACCCCTATTTACGTTTTCTATTAGACTATTCCCGACTTCATGTCTGATATGACTTCTGTTTGCTCATTGCTAATTACTCAGGTTATTTTCAAGATCTCGGGTCGCTTGTGATTGCCCGAGTATCTTCAAGCTTGAGTCAATCCTCATGACTTGAATTATTCCAATAAACTCGAGCATTTTACAGTCTGCCTAAAGAATCATCGAAATCTAGATTCTAAGAGCTTTCATTGTCAGTGGTGAAATATTTTGGGTTTTGACGATGGTCTGCACGATACATGTACAATCGAACGTAATATGGCACTAACCTAAAACAGAAATGCCGGACCTAAGCGGTAATCCGGGGAGAACCTCAACATCTTCAGAGTTCGACAATTTCCATCACGTTCCCACATCATTTTCACAATAAGCATCAGAACAAGAGCACTTCCCAGCCTTTATCGTACCTGGCGTAATGCTTCATCCATGAAGACATCCCTTGTTGCCGGGGACGAGAGCATCTCTAGCAAGGGTTCACCTATCAAACTTAAAGCTCTTTTGCGGGGTCGCAGGGCACGAGGGACCCCACTTCTTCTCCAGCTCCCCCAGTCTCCACTGATCTGCTATGATCCTCAAAGTGACTTTCTCGTTGGGGAGGGGGGTTGTTACGGTGGCACTGCAATGTATGCGTCAGAGGACCAGGGAGGGGGTTTGACGGCTCTTTTAAGAAGCCTTGGGTGCCCCGCTTGGAGCCTCTCTTCCTTTCCTTTTGCTATATCTCAAATTGACCGCATTCTGAACTCAACCTAGGACTCAATTCAATCATTCATTCCAAGCTGTAATACTATCTGCCATATTAACATCAATCACCATGTCTCAGCTGCCGATATCACTAGACGGTATTATCAAGACTCCACCGGTAAGTCATATCGAAGCTTCCTCTTTCTCTGAAGCTAACATCTTCCAGGGTACTAAACTATGGGTATATCCATTCCTATCTTTGTTCTTTCAAGCTCCCATACAACCACTCTAGCCTTGTTGTCGAAGCCATGCACTCCGTCAGAACATTGCTTCGAGTTGCCATCCTCCTATCGTCTCTCTCTACCAATTTCACAACCGGCAGTCCTTTGCACCAAACTACTGGATGACCTGCTACAGTTCAATGCGATTGAACCAGCTGTGGCGGCTCCTGGGCTTTTGTCAAAGCTGTAGTGAAGTGGCCTGAGAATGGCTGGCTTTCCCTCTTTGAAATTTATCAAACAAGCAGAACCCCCGGATGTCTTCTCTGATATGAGATCAACTCAGCTGACGTTGAATGCAGCTCCTCAATCTGGGAGATCTCGAATGCGATATTGGCTTCTTGCTTAGATCAGGAAGCGCTAGCTCGCTCTCAAACCCGGTTCCCAAGAATGAACGCCGCCAGCTTGCCAGTAGGTTCAAGTTGCTTCAGTCCTTGCATTTGAAAGGGGGAAATCAGTTAGATCATGACTGCAAAGCTACCCACAGCAACAATCATGCCCCAGCTTCGCCAAGTTACAAGATATCACCATCCTGGAAACGTCCGCTAACCCAACTCTCCACCTCAGTGATCTCCGTCCTCATCTCCCACCCCACCGAAGGTCTCATCCTCTACGAAACCGGCGCCGGCAAAGATTATCCCGAAATCTGGGGACCCCCCGTCAACGACGTCTTCGCCCGCGTAAACTACCAACCCGAGCACGAACTCAAGTCCGCTATCGCCGCCACCGGCAACGACATCAAAGACATCAAAGCCATCATCATCGGCCACCTCCACATCGACCACGCCGGCGGCCTCGACGAATTTCGCAACACCGACATCCCCGTCTACGTACACGAATCCGAGATCAAAGCCGCCTTCTACAGCGTCGCCACCAAAACCGACCTTGGCGTCTACATGCCCCACTATCTACAATTCGACATCAATTGGCAATCTTGGCATGGCGATAGTCTGGAGATTGCGCAGGGGTTGACGGTGAGACATAGTCCGGGACATACGCCTGGGTTGGCGATTCTGCAGGTCAATATGAATGAGAGTGGGACGTGGATTTTTACGTCCGATCAGTATCATATTAGAGAGAATTGGGAGATGGGGCTGCAGCAGGGGTGGTTGGCGAGGGATCATGATGCGTGGTGTAGGAGTCATCAGATGATTAGGGCGTTGGCGAAGAGGACGAATGCGAAGGTGGTTTTGGGGCATGAGAAGGGGGTGAGTCTTTGAAAATGCATTTGAGGTTTGGGAGTATGTTTTGCTGACGAGAAGTAGATTTTGCAACAGTATCAGAAGGATGGCACGGAGTTCCATACTTGAATTGGTGCGGGAAAACACATTCGAGGGCGGAGAACATGTTTGGAGCGAAGGTCTTGAAGTGAAGGTTTGGAGCGAAGCTTTCGTCTGTTCTTGACTTCATTTGTTTCCAGACTGTGTCTGTACTTTTGTACCGAGTTTGCTTTTCAGGTCTTTTTTCTTGTATTTGTATACCGCGCTTGGGGAATGGGTTTGCCTGTCGGTACCATTCGGTAATGTCATTTGAAAGACGTGATGCCGAACGGATCAGTTCTCTTTCAAACCCATCTCAAATTCTTGTTTACTATGAAGTCTTCCGATGTTTGATCAGTCACTCTGTTGTCGGTATCTCACTCAAACAGACTACATCCTTCGACACATAGGGAAAACTTATGTGCCAGCCAGCGTCCTGTCCTAAACGGTCCCCAGTCTTTGAACCAGAACCAGCCACTTCACAATCCTACAGCGATTACGGCCCCCTCAGCAAATCCGGAGAAGCATTCAGTCGCAGACTACTTCAAACCTATACCACCGTCCTCAAGGAATCCTCAAAACAAAATCTGCTAGCGATTATACTTGTCACGTTAAAACCAAAGAAGCATTCGATCGTCGACTACTTCAGACCGATACCGCTCTCCTCAAACCCACCGTCCTCGCCTTCCAATCGCTATTCTCAGGGTAACCACATGTAGGCCGCGTTCGCTGAGAGCAACTGCTTGCCTCCTAGGGCTCCTCAATCCTGTAGCTACCTTCCCCTCGCCCCAACAACGGCCCCAACAACGCACCCTCCATCGACCCCAGCAGGTAGTGTCGCGTAACTACCGCCAGCAGCGACAAACAAGTGACACGACTGTCGCAGCCACATCCAGGGCTCCGCACCACAGTTTAGCAGCATTCCGAGGAAACATGGACTGGAATGGCACCCAATGAGGCCCAGGACCAGGCTATAAAACGTCTTCGGAGACAAGCAAACCAAACCCAGTACCTTCCGCTCTTCCAGAGCGCCCACGACCTGGCGCGTTTCTTGGACGAGTTCGAAGACCTGACCCTCCTGTTCCACCGACTCCCGACGAAGGCAGAGATGGCACAAGTTGACTGGGAGCCTCGGCGTCCATCGTCTCGAACAGATCCCGTGACAACAGTTGGTCGTCCGTGTTTGTTGACTGCGGAGTCTGGGCTTCTTGGATCTTTGCTGATAAGGGGAGAGGTGTGGCATCGAACCAGCCACTGTGAAGGAGAAGTCAGAGTAGCCAAGGAAGACAACGGCTAACTCAGGCCCGAAGCGCAGGGTCGAAGATGGTGAACGTAGTGGAACTACAGACATCGCACTCACAAGTGACGCAAGATCACCGCGAAGGTTGCTGTCTCTGTCTCCAAGAATGGACTCATTGAAGTGACTGAAGAGGACGCTCTGGTCGTAACAAAGACCCTACTTTGACTCGAGCAGACAGTGCCACGCGACCAGGAGCAACAGCAGGTGATGCCATGGAGGTTGAAAAAAGGCGGTCTATGGATAAAGGAGGAGCTGCCGTTAACGTCACGCGCTCTCCGGCACTTAGATGCCCGGGAGCCTAGCGAGGTGGTAGCAAACATTCTCCCTCAATTTTTGGCGCTAACGGCTCGCCTCCAGCGGAGCTCTGGAGTCTGCAGCATAAAAGAGATCTCCAGTCTTGAGCTCTCTTCCTTCTTCTCACTTCCCCCGCCCACAGCATCGACAACGAACTGTGCCTCCGCAACGACAATCCTATGTGCCTTCCCGAGTCTCGAGCTCGATATTATGTTTATCTCTTTCCATCCTGCGACGTCTTTTTCCCAACCACCTTGCGCAATCGGGCACTTCGATAACTGTTCTGCGCAAACAGCCTCTGGCTTCCCGCGAGCTCCCTGCGCAATACGGCACGCCTGATATTCCGGTCTCTTGCTCCTCTTGTTGCACTTCTTGCACGACGATATCCTCTGTTTTCTTTTTACTGCGCTGCTGCTATATAAAAAGCGATACCACTCGATCCTCGAAGCTTCTTGCCGACCTGAACAATACGACAACGACCTTCCTACTTCCCCGCGCACGACACCAACAACGAAATTGTGCGCTCCACAATAACAATCCTACGCGTCTTTCTGGCGCTTGAATTTCATCTTTTATTTATCTCTTTCCTTCCTGCAACGTCTTGTTTCCCCACCACCCTGCGCAATTATATACTTCGACCACCGTTCTAAGCGGATAGATCGTGGCTCCGACTTCCAGCGACTCGACCTCCCAGTTCCGTACAATATGGTGCGCTGGATCTCTCGATTGCTCGATCTTTTGAAATCCCACCTAGCGGTCTAACCGCCTTAACCAGCTCTAATAGATGATATTACCTACCTACTTTTACTAGGGTATAAGAAAGCCTTTTAATACAGCCAAACACCTACCCACCAAAAACGTTTTCGGAGACGGACAAACCAATACCCAATACCTTCAGCTTATACCTACCACCGACCACTCTAAAACTCTGTCATTATACCGCCATGCCGCCCAAGACATGGCTGCCGCCAGTCAAAAAGAATATCAATGCAAAACCGCGATACACATACAATAAAAACGCTATCCAGGAAATCTGGACTGCCAATCTCGAGCAGGTTGGAGCCGACCCTGAAGCCGGTTCTAAAGCCCCAAACCACCCACAAGTTGGTAAGGTTTCCGACAAATTCGACGGCACCAGAGCACGTCTTATAAGCTCTCTAATACAAGGAGCTATTTATCTCGAACACGACTGTTACCCCGTTTCTATTAAGGATCCATAACAACCGCAAATTATTTTCCTATAAAATTGGCTTGTCTTTGCTGGATTATTCCCAAACTTTATTAGATTGAGTCACCTTAGTACTCTTAAGCATATCGACGATAGCAAGATCCTTTACAGCTGGCCTAGAGCCTCGCCCCACGATTAATATTCGTGGACCTCTACTTATTTAGCCTAAAGTTAAACACCACGTCTTTACCACCGTGGGCAAAAACTCTGTTTTTCTATCCAAGATAACTTATTAAGTATAATAAGATATCCCGGATGCATTGGCTGGATTTTATCCTAATATAAATCCTACTTTACGGGTTATTTAAAGGAGGAGAATCTAATAAGACTCGATCAACCTGCGCAAACCATTCCCCCAAAAACCCATCCGACCGAATCCACGATATCCCGCCCGTCCAACCGAAGGATTAATGCAGCGCCAAAGCCAGCAAACAATTTGCAGCATTAGCGAGCTCGCTTTTGCTAGTTTTTACGGAGCTTTAAAACCATGCACGTATAATACAAACATCGTTTTACCGGGGTCAAATACACCTACCGGACGCCAATCGATTTTATACCAAAGGCCTTATTTTTAAAGAGTCACTCACTTATTTCGCTAGCTTTACAGGATTGCGGAGCTAGTGGGACTAGCGTGAGATTAGCGAGACGGCCTTTTAATATTGCTTAAAAAAACTCCTCGACCTCCCGGACTTTTCTCTTCTTATACAAACCGACCATCGCTTCACGGTCAAACTAAGGGCTTGACGCCAGCAATACTTGGGGCATTTATGGCTTTTTGCCCAGTATACACAATCCATAGCTGGATTATCCAAACAACCTGGGTTAGCAGCCGCAGACGCAGCCCCGACGGCAGTGATTTCAAGCCTGTCGAGGCTACGGCTGAATATACCACCTTAGTTTCAGGAGTCCAAGAACTGCGTGGACGCTCTTTTGGGAAGTTCTTTGTGTCCAGCCATTCCTGCTCCTGTGGAGGTTTTCATCTCCCAAGCCCTTGCAGAATAGCTCTGCTTCGACGGAGAGGTAGGCCTTGGAATGAAGATCTGCGGCTGAGAGATCGAACAAGTCGCGTGAACCAACCGGACAACCACCAAAGAAACTTCGACTGCCGCTAAAATTCAGGGGCTTTTTGGGACCAGCGCCGACCTCAATTCTGCGTGGAGGCTTAACAATGCCGTGGATAGATTGGATCGTCAATGAGCGTCGTTTCAGGACTCTGTGAACGCTTTGATAATCTATCTCAAACCGCCGGCTTGGTCGCTGAGTGTATCAAGAAATTTGTTTGTGGAAGAAAACGAGAGAGGACGGATGTCTGTCAGCGCCTTGAGACCCTCGGTAAGTAGTCTCAAGGTCTTTCATAATGCCCTCTTTATATCGATTCGCAGCGATCGAGCTCTCCGAAGTTCTGAAAAGAGCACGTTCAATTGCTGACTTGATGATAGCTTCAGCTTCTCCTTTCGCTCGCCATTCTCCCTCACTAGGATTTCTTTGTGGGTTTGGAGAGAAGAAATAGAGACAGAGAGTTGAACACCATCGAGCTGAAGAAGTTTTTCGGTGGACCTCCGCTATCTCGGCTAGCATGAGCCGATGGGAGGCGATGGAGGCGAGATGGAGGCGAGATGGAGGCGAGATGGAGGCGAGATGGAGGCGAGATGGAGGCGAGATGGAGGCGAGATGTGTTGCTCGAGGAGCTCAAGATTTCATAGGAAGCGTATGCACTAGCACTTCACACTAAGGTCGTAAGCGAGGATCTCGGTGTGTCAAAGTGTGTGAATGCGTATCAGGGAGAGTGAAGCTGTTGGTGTTAGGTTTGGACTTCTAAATTCAAGAATTCTGAGATACCGACACTGACTGCCCAAATCAGACCCCTGAGCCATTTGAGCGACTACCCTTTGAGGCTGCCCCAAAAAGAAAATACACTACTTGAAAGAATGAGCAGTTACCGTTGTGGAAACGTGAGTTTTGCAATCCTTATATGCAGGTTCAGAACGTCGAAAGGGCGATTGTATAACCGGTAAAGGAGTCAATCGTGCATGTGAAATTCGTAAAGACTAGGAAAGAGTGCTGAAATGTCGCCGAATGCCATATAAACAGCGCTGTGAAGACATGGTAAAGGTGAACCCTGAGGCAATGCAGAACACATCCATGCCCGCCTAGAAGAGATCTTTCGTAAGCCAATCTCCCAAAAGAGAGGAGAGAGTGAAGCACAAGGGGTATGGACAAACGTTCTCGCCTAAGTGCTAGTCACAGGAGCCTGAGGCAGCTACGGTCTATAAAAGCACAGCACTCTCACGCCTCCAACTCTCCTTTCCTTCTTTCTCCTCGTCCTCCTCACTACGGAGGCATGGGCGCGCCCCCAGCTGGAAACCCATACCGTGGCTTCGGCCATAAATGGTACCTACCCATCCTTACGCCATCGCTCCCTGAACACTCTCCTCCTCGCTTGTCAGTCTCCCGGGATCTTGAATCCGAGTTTAGCCTTTGTTAGGGATCGGTGTTACACATCTTTCTCGTCCACTCCAGGATAGCGTCCTTTACTTGCTTTCCTTCAAAAGGGCAATTCTTCTGGGAGGGAGAGGGGTAAGGCAGTGCAGAGCTGAGAGGTACCTTTGCTAGCGATGTTTGCGAGGCACACAAACACTCAGGCGCCAATGGCTGAATAACATAGGAAGGAGACTGAGAGAATGTTTCGTTTGCTGGTGAGGTTCCCCAATGCTTGGAGCTGGGTTCAGTGGTTCGCAGAATAGATTTGGTTCGACGGAGAGGTGGCGTCGATACGGAGATCTGCAGCCGAGAGGATTGTCTTACCATAACGTGTGAGCAGGTACACCAGGGACCATAGCTGTGCGGTGAAAGTTGTAATCATGATCGGGGGAGTTTGAAGCTCCCACCAGATCAATGAGCTGTGAGCGAGCAAAGCAAGCAAGACGCTATCCAGGGAGATGGACAAGAAAGGTGCCAATTCCAATTTGAGACCCCGGTGATCGATAAACAAGACAGTATTACTATTGCTCATTAGTCATAGATCTCAGATAGTCAAGGCTTCAGCATAAGCGAAAAGATATCATACCATTTCCTAACCAAAGCCACCACACATGTAGCTATTTCTATTCCCAAGATCGTTGCTCTCTCTCAGCTCAATTTCTGCTTCATAGGCCAATATCTCTTGTTCCTCACAGGGCATGAATCCGGTCATGAACAACAGTTCTTCCCGATTGTAGGACCCAGCTAGGATATCGTTTTTTTAGCCCTGGTTGCAGTATCCGGCGTGTTCTCCTTGGTGAGAATGCCACTGTTGCCGAATATGCGGTCGGTCAGCTGCTGCACCTTGGCTTTATTTTCCTCCGTTGTTGTTCCTGCTGAAAGACAAGTGCTGGTGTAGCCAAGTGGTGTAGCCAAGTGGTGTAGAATTGTGCCACGGTGCATTCAGCCGAGTGAGTGCGGCGACGACTGCTGCTTTGTCTACTGAGACAGCGTGGGGGCGAAGGGTAGCTGGGGGAGCGGCAGCAGTGAGGTTCTTGGTAGCAGGATACTCAGGCAAGAGACGGCCGGGTGATTAGCGGGACTCTGCTCAACCAACAGGTCTTTGTCAGTGCCTTCACCCTCGGGATCCTCTCTGTCGAATACTATATCTTCACGTGATGCTGTTGTGCGATGTATCAAGAAGGTCGTAGGGAAACGCAGCGTTTTCAAGCCTCCAGCCACCGTCCATTCGTTATGCACAGCTCCACTTTCTCCAAGACCACGACCAAAGCTACCCCACCACAGAAAAATATCTAGTCCCCGGAGCTTCTTTTCAGGCGGCTCGACTTTGGGATCAAATCCTTGGATTAGTGATCGTGATGGGACGTTGTCTCCAACGAGCGTGAACCGCTTCTCCTAACCCTTTTCCGGTGTCATAAGTCTTGTTGTGATGTAGAATGCATCGTCTGTGCCATCTCGGCTATATGGTGGAGGGATGCTCTCTCCTTCTGGGATAGAACGGGACAAGGCGTTGACGCTCGCACTAACTCATTCAGAGATTGAAAGAGCACTAAGCGAAGGTTTGCCGCGCTAGTCATGGTGAATCTGCCATAGGTGAAGATCGTAGCCGTCGATTAACGCTTTGCTGGCGTCCTTCACTGGTACCTTACTTGAAGCAAACACCTAGGTAACCGCTGACTTCCGCCTTTTCCAATATGTGAGACGATCCATCAATATCGGACCTTCAACCGTGCTCGTTGAGGCTGTGGCATTGCTTAGATCTACAAAACCATCAAGCGCTCATGTTCAGCATTCGTGTCGTTCTTCTTCACCATGGCTGTGTCACTCACTACTCCAAGATGAGCCTTTGGTGTAGGACTGTGCAGGACATGAGCACGTACCTAGGTTGGTCCTGAGCAGAACCTAAACACCCTGGATGTCGACAAAGAGAGGGCTCATGTTCACCAAGGATCGAATTTGGTAGGCGTTCGAATGAGGAATGGGCTGGGGCCATGCGGTACGAGGTTGCAGCTGGTTCAGCTTGAAGCTCTCTCCATTTACGCCGAAATGCTGGTTCGTGATCGGCTTAGCAGGAGACTCGTCGTCCCAACCACCAGGGAAATTTATCGTATTGAGGTGCGCGAATTTGGGCCTAGCAGGACCTCGTTGGTTGGCGTTTTGTAGAACTGGAATTGTAAATCGAAGAAATGGAAGAAAGCTCAAGAGAGGTCCCTTTTTAGACTCAGCAGAGAGCGCGCTAGCAGCTAAGCGACAATGAACGAAAGTAGCGTCGTACCACATTGAAAACGGACTCCCTAGATAGAATAGTGGATTTAGTTTGAGGCAGATGCTAGTAACTACCAGCAAGGCATCTCACAGGTGTTATGTTAGTAATGGTGCACACATACCTAGTACATGTACTTGTCTGAGTTACGCAAGGCGATGCAAAATCACGTTGACTCGATCGATTCCTAGATTTGCACATCCACCCAACTTTATAGGTGTAACCGAAGAGGGAATCCAGATGCGGGGTTGAACGAAGCTGACTTGCTAGTCGACAACGATGATGCTTCACCTTTCACGCAAATCTGGAAGTCCGAGCCATGCTGAAATAAGACCTGCGATACAGTACCCAGATTTTGGATGAGTAAGCTTCACATATATATATATATATATATATACCTAGAGACTCAGAGATGGGCCTTCCCCCCTCCTCCCTCTTGATTCCTTCACGCCACTTTTAGTCTTTTCCTCGAACACGATATTCTATTTCAAGACCTACAGGTTTGGGAACAAGCTATTGCAAAAACACCTACCATCATGTCTTTCATCGGTCCATTCATCACCCTCGAAGAACACTATGCCTCTCCCTCCCTCGGCCTGGGCACCACATCCGCCTCCACGTCCGCTGCCGAATCCGCCCCGCGAAAGTTCCCCCCACCGACCGAAGCTGGCCTCCTCGAGATTGGTGATGTTCGCCTCAATGAAATGGAAACCAGTTCCGTCTCCTTACAAGTCCTTTCCCACATCCCCAGCACCGGCACCCCAGCCCAATACACCTCCGCCAACGATTACCTCTCCGTCGCTATCAAAGCCCACCCCACGCGCTTTGCTGGCTTTGCCGCACTGCCCATGGCCGATCCATCCGCCGCAGCTGCCGAGCTTTCACGTTGCGTAAAAGAGCTTGGCTTCGTGGGAGCGCTTGTAGACAACCATCGCGACGGACGCTTTTACGATGACGAGTTTTTCTGGCCCGTGTTCGCTATGGCAGAGCAGCTAGATGTGCCTTTCTACATCCATCCCACCTATGCCTCATCCAAGACGGCCGAAGTCTTCAAAGGCAATTACAGCAAGGCGACAGAAGACTTGCTAGGTATGGCAGCGTGGGGCTGGCACAGCGATTGCGGCTTACACGTGCTGAAACTCTATGCCTCTGGCGTATTCGACAAGTATCCGAAGCTCAAGCTGGTGATCGGACATATGGGTGAGATGATGCCCTATATGCTGGAGCGTATCTTGGGGATTGATGAACTGGGGATTTTTGGGAAGCATGAGGCTGGCTTGAAAGAGGTGTGGGATCGAAATATCTGGGTTACTACCAGTGGAATGTTTAGTTTGAATCCGATGGCTTGTCTGGTGAGAAACACGAGAAAGGACAGGATTCTGTTTAGTGTGGATTATCCGTTCTCGATGGGAGCGGAGGGGAGGAAGTTTATGGAAGAGTTGAGAGGTAGTGGGCTGGTCACCGACGAGGAGTGGATGGGAATCGGGTGGAAAAATGCGGAGAATCTGCTTGGTGTGAAGGTCGTGTATAATGCCTGAGCGTGTGTCCCCGACTTTTCTTTTTTTGCAGGACTAGGTGCGCATTGGGCCCTCTTAACCTCTTTCGGCCAGGAACCTAGGTCTGATTTGTACTGCTTTCGACAAAGGATCGTGTCACTACTTGGCTTGTTTGCTATCGAAGGGCGACTATCAATATCGGTCAGCTTCGTATTTTTGACTAGTGTGAGACATGCCTGGGAAAGTGCTATAAATAATTAAAAACTAAATATCCCACGGAGATGCTGCATTTCCGTCTACCTCCAGGATAGAAGGGCGTACGCTTCCATTGTTGCAGAGGCAGAACCGAAAGTCAGGGGTCGAGCACCGGGGTAGTCAACAAGTCCAAAACCTCCCTCAATTCACCTTACTCCCATAGCGGAGCACTCATCACTCATCACTCGCTCTCATCACCATCACCCAACCAAAAGTCATCCCCCTCATTCATGCATGATTCACCGTCACACAGTTTCCACAGTCTCATCTAATTTTCTCATTTTTTGTCTTCCTCGTTCCTCTTGTCTATGAAAAACCGCCTCTCGCAGAGCACCCGCAGAGTATAAACAGCAAAACTCCCTCTGAACGAAAAAAGGGAAAAAAAAACGCCATTCCCGTGTCCTCTTTCTCAAAAATCTCCCGCATACTGCGCAAAGGAGCTTCGTCTTCTGCAAAAGCAAAGCGCTGGCAAAGTCGAGTTTCATGCCTGTTGTCAATTCTCGGAAACTCGCCTGCTTGTTCTCGTCAAAAAGCAACGCAAAATGCTATGAGTCCCAAAGCTCTTCAAAGTAACAAAACCCGCCCTCTTTGCTAACATCTTCCATGGCCGGATTTCTCACCACTGTTGAAAGCGAGTTCTCTAGTTTCAGGCTTTCAGGCTTTCAGCAATTTCCGTGACTCTGCTCAGATGACCAGCTCGCCAATCTCAGGCATGTCGAGCGCCTTGCTGAAAGTCGGGTAAGGCGTCAGCGTGCCCAGCGCGCGGCGCATATGTGCGTTGATGATCTGCAGCCCGTAGACATAGCTAGCATTGACCCAGCCGAACCTATCCACCCATTTACGTTAGCATATCATTCAACCATCAAGCTCCCAAGAAACTCCTCGACTGCCCCCCCTTCGTAGAAATCAAAATCAAACTTACCCTTCCTTAGCAACCCCCTTAAAATCCAGCCCCTGATTCCCATACTCCGCATCCACCCTATGCGGATCCACCGGCCTCGTAACATCATACTTCTCCACCACCACCCCATTAAAGTCCACAAAAGCCTTCGTAATCATAAACAGCCACTTGTACGCCAACCTCTCCGCATCCTCCTGGTATCCATACCTCTGCAAGCCCGTCCACGCCAGCATCTGCTGCGGCGCCCAGCCATACGGATAATCCCACTGCCGATTCGGCCGATCCAGACTAATCTCGCCTCGAGATTTTTCCGTTCCAGAAACTAGTCCGCCAAAGACTTCGAACTTGGGAAGCGCTTTGGATACCATGGTGGCGGCTTGGCGGGGGGTCGACACGCCGGCCCACATGGCCCAGAAGGTGGTGCAGGATTCGTAGACGGTTTGCTCTTGCTTGACAGTGTTGTAGTCGAAGTACATGCCGGCTTCTTCGTTCCAGAGGTACTTGTCGATGGCCTTCTTGCGGAGACGGGCGCGGCGGTCCCATACTGCGGAGCTTTCGACCTGGTTGGGCTTCAGGGGACCGACGCAGAATTCGGCAGGGATGACAAGCTTGTCGCCGAAGACGTTGCGGATTGTGCGTGCGATGTCGGTCTCGTACTTGTAGAGCAGGGAGTTGAGGTCGATGGTCGCTAGGTTGGCGCAAACTCTTTCGAGGCGGTAGGAGGTGTCGTGGCCGGACTCGCGGACGGCGCGGTCGTGGAGGAAGTACTCGTCTAACTCGGGCTCCAGGATGCGTTTCTCGTTGTAAGCTTCGACGAACTCTTTGAAGGTGAGACCATGCTTCTTCGCATAAGGCTCGAGGATGTGTGTAAAATGGGACGCTTCGGTCTCGGGTGGAACACCTTGGCCTTCAGGACGGTACCGCGAGAGACCAGTGATAGGATCCAGACGTGGTGCTGTAACCCAGACACTGTGATACTCTTTGATCGCAGCGAGTATAGAAACTCGGAGGAAGTCTAGAGCTCCTGGCTCATGCTTGATCTTTTCATAGACTCGGAGAGACATGTCTGTGAGGAAAGGCGGCTGCGATCTGCAGAGATAGTAAGATCTCGTTGCGTTGAGGATCTTTCCATAATGCTCAATACAGAAGCAGAAGTTTTGAACCATACTCTTGGCTAGATGCACTTTGTCGTTTGCCAGTAGACCCAACGACTCCATGTAACTATCCCATCCGTACAACTCATTGAATCTGCCACCTGGAACCACAAACGGGAGTCCCTTCAGTGTTTCCACGCCGGTCTTCTCGTCTCGGACCTTCTCCATTGCAACAGCCAACAATCCCGGCTTCGAGTTCATGTCGCGAACTGCCTCTGGCGTGATCTTCTCTGGGAGCCATATCACATCCACTCGAACCTCAGGTCGCTCCTCAGCGACCTTTGTGTAGTATGCATGTTGCTCCGGTGCGCCTCGAGGGATATAGATACGTGGTCTTGGGTCGTCAGTCCAGTCCTTCGGATCCCTTCCAGCCACTTCAATCGAAGAACCTTCAATCCGGCGTGTAAGACCGTCCCAGAATTGGTCTCGAATGAGACGAGAAAGACGGTTGACTGGATTCTCGTTTAGTCGTGATTCGTCCAAAATAATCTGCTTTCTTCCATGTTCCTTGGCCAGATAGAGCTCTTGGAGCAGGTTAGAGAGCATATAAGTTCCACGGATATCGAAGCGATTGAAGCCGTTCGAAGCTGCTGTGCCGAGAGAGATTACCTACAGAAAACCAGTCAGCAATTGCTCATGGAACGTTGTGCCAGGCTTTGTAGTACCTTGGGACCATTATCTTCGATGGTGATTTGCATGTTATTATCGGTGTCTTCCTGCTTCTGCAAGCTCTCAAGCGTGGAATCGACCTGAATCAGGAATCGCCTGTGCGGAAGCGTCGTCTCATCTGCACACCCACAATGTCAGTCCATGAACACTTATGCCAATATCTGCTGCTAATACTGACCGTGACTAGCTCGCCGCACCGGCGCATCTCCACCAAGCTGTCTTAGGTTTGCAGGGAAATGGTTCTAGTGAACCACCATAGTCAGTAACGAGCACATCAATAGGGGGTTGGCCCAACGTACGGAAGAGAAGGTGGAAGTTCGGTTGTGACCTTTCTTGGGGTTGTGATGGGTGTCAGTGCCGTAGTAGATGTGCGCGGCGGAGTAGGGGTCGATATGCTCGCTGCCGGTACGCTGTTTGCTGGAAGCCGAAGGTTGCGAGCTCATCATCCACAGCAGGGTCTCTTCAGATCTGAAAGAAGTGGTTAGACAGGCGGCAACAAGTCTTGGAGAGACAGCGTAGTTGAAGTGTCTAGTAGCATTCAGGAAGGAGTTTGAGGTATGCTGACCTGTGTCAGATCCGGTTCAGGGGCAACAGGAGGGGTCACGAGCGTCTTCGGGGACGGCTATGCAGCTGGACTCTTGGGAAGGGCGTCTGAGAGGTCTGATCGTAAGTGCCCGCGTGCAGAATGTCGGGACGTTTGAGCGGGAGAGATGCTTTTGAGAGGCGTTTTGGCGGGGTGTTGAGTGGTCTGGGGAAGGGCTTGGGCTACTTTTGCGTGTAACGGTTTGCATGCAAGAACACGGTGAGGGGTGAGAAGCTTTCGAGTTCAGGCGTTCTGTTGTGAGAGATTCGGGGTCTTTGGTGGGGACAGTGGGATGACGAACAAGTCTTCGCTCTCTTGCACGATGTGTGGGGCAGCAATGCAAAGGGCCGAGGTATTGACTGGCTTATTAACTTATTATGATGCCTTCCTGTGGATTTGCGATTCAGGATCGTGAGCAGAGCAATCGGGCTTTTGAACAATGACGATGCAGGAGAGATAAGCGTGTGAAAGGAGTAGCTAAGGGGCCAAGGGCAAAAGAGTTTGCACTATCAGCTGGCTCGTGCCGTTGAATCGTGCTGCGGCGATGAGCAAACTCCACGTGCAGGCGACAGTCGATGCAGAGAGCAGCGTCCAGCACCAGCCCGAAGGCCCCGAAGATTATTTCACGATGTACCACAGCTCCCCGATCGTCGAGTTGTTGCCCGAGGCCGCGGGTACCGTGTTTGCGGGATTCGACAATTTTGACGACGCCGGATGCGATGCCGGACGCACCTCTGTTCGCGATGACGGAGCATGACCAGCCTCAGCCAATCTGACTCTCTCCCACCCTTCAGGTTCCACACCCCTTCGCTGCACTTCCACCGCCGTGCCTGGCTTCTTAATTGGTAGGGCTGGCACACGAGATCCAGATTGAGATTTGCCTTTCGGGCATCCGTCTTGTCGTTGACCCTCCCCTGGAATAACAGATGCACGTCGCAGGATCACCATTCGTGCCATTCATGCCACTGGTCCCCCCCGTGCAGCGCTTGCCACAGCACCCACTGCGAAAACATCCTCGAGTGATGCTCCACGATTCGTCGATTGTGATTTTCGCCGCCGTCGTGGAACCCACCCTCGGAGAAGAAAACGCTGCTCAGACAGTCTGAACCCAGAGATGCTTAATCAAAGTTCCGATTAATTCTTCAAAAGATAATCCGCCCGCATTTGTCTGTCTCTGAGAGACTCGAGACAGACACGAGACCGAGTCAGCCGCGACCGCTCAGCGTAGGACAACATGAATGGACCCCTTCTCTTAGCGGAATGCGGGGAGCCTGGAGGACAAAGGACCCCTGTCCGCCCGTGCGAGTTGTTCCTGGCCATTGGTACGAGTATATACAGCATGCGCGAAATGCCATGATACATGTGTGAGAGAGGCGGACGCTAAACTGGAATGCGGGGGCGGGGAGCTGCTGCTTGGACCCTGAATTCTTGAGGCTAGGTATTGTGTCTCTGGATGACTGGCAAGATGCACTGCTGAATTCATCTGTGACTGTTGAGTTCGCCATGTCAATATCCAACGATGGAACCTTGATGGCGGTGTGCAGGCTGAGCTATTGGAGGCATCAAGCAAAGCCAACCACAGGTATAGATACAGTGGGACAGAAGAAGTGGGATACGGATGGTAGTCCCCAAGTGTCAGAAGACACAATATCCTAGGTCTTGGGAACATCGCAAGTTCCTTCGAATCTCCCGAGTTCCTTGAAATACTCGAAACCATTTGGAAGAATCCGAGTTATTTGGCACACCCAGGTGACTAGAGATAATCCAATAATTGAGCATGGATATCTTTCACCGTTCCCCCAACTTCCTTCATGACAATGTACATGTAGAAAGTCACCACATGGATGATGGACTGCGTTCTGGGTGCAAACCAGCGGGTTGCTACCAGGTCATCCACGATACGTTGCTCCAGATTCATTCCGAAGAGCTTCTCGGAAAGCTTGTGTCTTCTGTGCGCTGTCGGTACTTGTATGATACAGCATCTCTAGTCCTGTTTGACGGCATCCTGCTTAACAGCACCAGAGTTCGGGACCTGAGTAGCCCTCTCTCCCATAGCAGCCAGCGTCTTCTCAACCTTCTTCCAAGCCCAGTCCCAGCCAGGATACAAGAACGGTCGCATATCGTACCTATTGTCGTCGGGTCCGTATTGCTCGGCACTATTTGATATATCCAGTCAACATATGCTTCTTTCGAAACGAAAACTACAAAACTCGGTGCAACTTACTGATAACTTGGCGTGAGAGTAGTCATCTTGTGTCTATTAATGCCATAGCACCAAAAGAACCATCTCACTTTCTCATACACCTGCTGAGGAGACAACTTGTCGCCCCATACATGAATAAGTTTGCTCCACATCGAGTACGGCCCCAGCTTATCCCGTTTGCGAAGATTGCCATATGCTGAGAGCTCGGCGTAAGACATGCCCATGTCGACCTCGTCGCTCTGCGTGTAATCATCCGTAATCGGCTCCAGTTCAGCTGTTGGTGGCGCATCCATGAAAGATTGGAGAATCGGTAAGTCGAATGCTTTGGTGGCATACAGAATGAATCGTTTCAGATCGTTCTTGGAAATGCCGCCGATGGGGTTGATGTCGGCAGCGCTGCAGTCGTATTTTGTGAAGTAGCCTCGTAGAGACTCGTCTACGTTTGCGGAGCCGAGAACTAGGAGCCCTCCGGGATTACTGTTTTCGGGGTTGTTGGAGTTGCGGCCCCGGACGGTGGGGAGGAGTTGGGCGAATAGGTATGATAGGACCATGCGACTCCTTGCTTGGATGTTTTGGAGAGCTAGGTTTGTGGCCGGCTGGGCGCAAATGTCAGATATTACCATCATGTGTATGAATGTGCATGATAATCCTGTATGAACACGAATTGTGATGACTGAAACAGCAGGTACAAGACTAGGAGAAGCAGGCACATAGAAAACATTGAGACAATACTGCTTTGAGTTCCAGAAAATAAGGTACTTACTGTTCCGCCGTACATCTTGAATTTGGGGACGAAAGAGGTCACCGTGGTGAACAAGCCAATAACGGCATTTACCACAGTATCAATGTCGAAATCAAGATGATAGGATCCAATGTCCTCGGCCAGCTGCTTGGCACGACCACGAGTATCCGGTGAAGAGTTTTTGGCCATGCCCATGTAAGCACTGTGGAAGAGCCGACTTGCGATATCTTGCGGAGATTTCGGCCTCCATTCGGACGCTCTGGGCTCTCCAACGATTTGAAGCAAGTCTTCCAAGACCTGTGGATTCTTTCCCTTCTGAATATCCGAGTAAACCAGACGACACATGCTATGCACGATGACACTTGTAGCGCATGAATCGATCCCTCCGGATAGAGGAATGAAGAATCCGGCTTGCTTGCTGCGACGCAGATAGTCCCATAGCCAGCAGGCCGGGCCAAGAGCGATTTCTTCTTCCGGAGTGTGATACCTGATCTCAATAGGCAAACTTGGCTGGAGTGAGAAGGAGAAGTCGGAGTTTGCGTCACTAGACAAACTCATTGGAACCTCGACTCGCTCATACGATGGCTGTTCCCTAGCCTGCATGGCTCTCGATTTGGAAGACCTGTAGCTTCGAACATCCTCGAGGTCCACTGTTGCCGTAACGACTTCCACATCGTTCAGGGAGAATTGACTGCCCTGGGCAACAACTTGTCCATTGATGATGATCATGGCACATCCATCGTAATAGAGACGATCTCCATCACAGCCCTGTTGGTTGGAATACAGGTAGATCCCGCCACTTTTCAGAGTTGCTTCTCTGATAAGTTCAATCCTGGTGTTGAGCTTGCGAAGCTCATGGTGACTACCGGAGCTGTTTGAAAACACCTCGCAGCCATCCAGACCGGCTCCAATTCCGGGAGCTCTGGGTGTGAAAAGTTCCTCGCAAGTCTCGGTTCCCAAGCATGAATCTCTGGTGGAAATCAGGGCATCACCAATCCGGCACTTTTCCTGACCAGCAATTTTGGAAATGCTCCTGGGGAGGTAGAAGTCTTCCACAATCCTCTCGCCCTTCCAGGGAGTAAAGTACCTCGATTCGTAGTAATTTCCATCGGCAGCCAAAGCAAGCTTGGGACGAATGAGCAGGATCTTCAGGTTGTAAAAGATGACACGGCAGTTGTAGAGGACGTTTCGGTGCTTGACGGGCATGCCCACGTCAACCAGGATGTCTTTGCAAGCCGGGTCCTCCAATATCTCAGCAAGCGACTCCCAGGAATGGAGGCAGAGATCAGGCTCGAGGAAATGATCTAAGCAGCCATAACCCGTGATTTCCAGTTCGGGACCGATGCGAAGCGAGGCGCCGGCAGCCTTGGCTTCGCGAATGGACTGCAGGATGCGGGCCTGGTTGCCCTCGAAGTCCAGAGCCCATTGATTTAGGGAGCAGGTAGCTAAGGTGACGAGATGGCCCATGGCTGGCTGAGCTGCAGGATTGTCTCGGGCAGGCGAAGTTTGGTGAGTATGTATGTGCTGGCGACAATTGGGAGAGCGGTCGTCCGTATTTTGTCGTCGACTTGACGTGGGGGTGGTGATGCAAACTAGTAGTGGAGTAGCTCCCGCGAATCCCGCCTCGGCACCAAAGTTGTCAATCAAGGCTGGCACACCTCTGGTTTCTGAAAACTATTAAACGATTTCCGAAAAGAGAAAAGACTTGTATCTTTTTAACTGGTTTTCATTGACTACCTGATAGTGGTACTATCTCAAGTGGCTGAGATCCACGATATATAACGGGGTTTTCCGAACGCAATCGCTTATCTTAGCTCCAAGCAGAGGCCAGACTGACAGCTGAGGATCTCGAACAATCTTCGTTACTCAACCGTGGACCCTTCCTTCTTCTTCCTACCATGCACCGCAACCGCCTCAACACCGTGAACTCACGCTCGCGACGCCCCCCGAGCTTATCCAAAGGCGCGATATCTACCACGGCAGACCCACGCGGGGTGATACGAGCACTGCAGCAATACGAGCGCCGCACCGTAGCATCCTCCGCAGTCAACCACATGGCGCCGTGGTCGTGAGTTGCGACTGGCTCTGGACCCTGGATGCAGACTATTTTCGCCGACGAGGTGCTGCTATTATTGCGTAGTAGAGATTGGACAGGTTCGGCGATTGTTGTGTGGGATTCCATGCAAAGAAGCCGGGTGGCAGAAGATTGGCGCCATCCATCTCAGCCTCGCTGCTCCCAACGGACAAAACAATACAAGAAAAAGAAGAGGTCAAGAGGATGGGGCGCCCCTACGAGCGCCTCTGGTACGATGTCGCGCAAGAACGGTTAGACCCCCGAGACAACACGGCAGGCTAGCACACCGGCGACCCTGACCAACCGGAGAAGCGAAGAGACGACACCGATTGTGCAGTCCTCCTACCTGCCGCTCAGGTCCCCTAATGCGGGCAGCACGATATTGGCTCAGGTACGCCAGCTGAGCTATGGACTACTTGCAAGCAGGGGTTCGAGGACGTGCCACCCGGAGGCATGTTCGCTGTCCAAGTGTCTTAACTTCGTCCCCCTCTCCACGGCGGGAGATCGGCGACGGCTAAAAAGACGTTGTGTCACTTCCAAGAGATCTAGATATCGGACAGTTCATGGAGAGAAATCCTAAGATTCCCAGCTATGCGGCCACATTGCTGCTCTGCTCAAGGGTAATCCCTCTGGACTTCAACATCAAGCTGAGGATACCTGTACACAGCCTATATAACAGGCCGGCAATTCCGTTTTGACGGAATTGGCCACGTTTATTGATTGCAACACATGGCGCTAACTGAGAGCAAGGCGGCCGACTGATTGTGGCGTTCTCGCATAGTTTTGGTGGATTCATCGACGACGAACTGGTCAAAGAGCTCCAGAGCTCTTTGAAAATATCCCTCGGACCCCCAGCCTCGACACTCAGATCTTTCCTTCCGCTACGCGCCGGCGACCGCATCTTCAGATATGGGATTCCCTGTCATTCTCACTGTATCAAGCAGGGTTCAAAGTAAATGGGCTTTCAAATATTCGATGGTGCAGCTGCCAGAATTGCAGCTCGTCCCAAGCGAGACCCATTCCGAGCTACTGGATCGAAGCAGGGATACTCATCCAGGTACCCGCTGCCAATTGCGAATGCAATCACCAAGTCGTAGGCTTCCTCCAAAGGGCGTACGGATGCAGCTGAGCAGCTAGAATCCGAGTCCTTTGCAACTGTGGGATGCCAGGGAGTATTCCTCGCCGCATCTCATTGATCAAGCTGAGCAACTGTTGAGTTGGATGTCCGCCTTATGTGCTCAATGCTACCCCCCCATCACTTCGTTTAATCAGACTGTCGTCCTCAAATTTGCTGACACTGTTGCTATCTGTGCGAGCGCACCAACGGTCACGAAGAAGGGTCAGGATACAAGCAGTTCCCGAGGGAATGCCTGCTGATAGGCGCAAGTTCGCTCTCTTCCATCCTTGCAAATTACCACATGTCGTTCTCTATTAATACCCTCAATGCTACGCTGTCGGCCCGTGCCAAAAATGTTCCTGGTGTTGCATACATATACTACCAGGGCATTGCCTTCGCCGTCTCCGTGGCAGGTACTTCTTGTTGGGGCAACCAACCTTCTACTCTCTCGGTTATATGGGAGTCTACCTTGCGTTTGAGCGACGGATCTTTCTCCGTCAGTTTCCGTATCGGGATAAGCATGCTGAACTTCTTTCAATTTGTTCTCTCGAATTTGAGTTTTTACTTCTTTGACTTGACAATCTTACAATGACTGGTTTGCATCCGATTCCTCTGCCTTTGGCGGACTTCTTTTGTCCCACTGCCTCGGGCCTGAACAAAGCCACTGCTTCTCCATATTGCCACCCAATTTCCAAAGCTTCCAATCCCTGTCGTCAGGGCCCATCTTGCAGCCCCCAGAGTGACGCCAGATCTCCGGGGTACCGAATACTACTTGCACCGGAGATGGACGATTCTCCACTCTGCAACAAGGGCTGCCTCGGAGGAGCCCTTGGACCGTGTAGACCCTTACCATAGACCTGCAGGGCCAGAGCGTTCTAGGCAGCTGCATATTGCTCGATTCGCATTCTTTTTTTCAGCCTTGTCAAAATAAGTCCATATAGCTTTACTAGCCGAGGTATCTATGTGGGTCTGTTCTGTGTTGTTCCACGGGCTGGGCCACGAACAAGTGGTTGTAGCTGCCATTGATGAGGTAAGGCTATTCTATATAATCGTCAAGCTCCCTCCCGGACCCACTCTGTGTCCGCCACTCCAGCTCTTTATACCTGAGATCCTTTGCACCCGTGGTTGGCACCTCCCCGGCCTCCACATTTCCTTTCGTGGGAAACTTCGTCTTCACCATCCAGGCATCACTCTCAATTTTCACTGTTGTTTGGGGCTGCCGTTCAAAAGATGAAGTCCATCCTCGGGTCCAATCTCGGGTCTAATATCCTCGGCTCTTATTTGCGTCCCGAAAATGAGAGGCCTATATCCGATGAATTGGCAGTCCGTCGGCCATCAGCTGTACCGGGACGACGGACATCAGTTTTACCGGGAATGCTTGAAACTCCTGCTTCACCAATACTGGGACGACGAACATCAGGTTTACCAGGAAGGCTTGAAACACCTGCTTCGCCAGTATCCCGCGGCAGCCCAATGACTTCCCGGCCTCCATCCGTCTATCCAGATGGCGATTTTCGGAACACGCCTCGCGAGGCTATGCTCGATATTAGGGCAAATGTCATGGTCAGCTATCTTCATCAGCAGCAGCTAGAAAGGCTATGGGCAAATGGAATGCAAGGCGAAGGGGTGGTATTGAAACAATCAAGAGGCAAATACACTTGTTGTCCTCAAACTCTCCGGGAGGAGCCGAATGGTTTCTTCGATCAAATTGTCGCCATGAACGTTCGGGTAAGTTTTGAAACAGATTGCAGTCGTCTTGATGGCAAAGAGCTGACACTGCAAAAAGTGTGCTATGACCGTCAACACTCGGGTCATCAAACTATTCCTCACAAGACACACTGCCGACTATGTTCCTCTTCCGAACGGTTTACGCCTACAGGTCTTGCCAAGTATATCCTATCTTCCACGATGTCAAAAGCACCATTTTGGCGCCTTTATCCAAGACCAACAGATCCTAGTTGTGTGGGACGATCAGCCGAAACAACTCCTCATACGAGCTGAGCATATCGAAGCCGATTTGATGGAAATGATCTGGAACGAGGAATATGAGGAAGACTTTCTGGATGAGAAAAAGACCGATCCATACGTGGCGACTACTGAGATTTCTGGCAATTCGATTTCACCGAGCGATCTCGAGGCAGCCCTGGAAGCTGAAAAGAGACCGACTCTGCTTCTAAATCCCATCATCGTTGCAGCAACCATCGCGCTGCTTATTTCAGCTCTCGCGTTGGGATGCAGAAATCTGGCAATGGAGATTGCTGTTGATGGAAACTACACCCGCCTTGCATTGCTGGTCGCCATTCCGCCTCAAGTCTTCGTCAGTTTAGTGAGTATTATAAACTCTTTTCGATCTCCAAATCCCTACTAACAGTTGATTAGTTCTTCTTCCAAATCGTGGTAGTTGGTGTAATGCAACTTTTTGGGCCGATTTCTCAGGTCCACATCAACTCAAAATTCTACTCTGGCCAGCCACCCAAACGACTGGACCGTAACCGAGAGTCTTTACCCCACGTAACAATCCAGATGCCCGTCTACAAGGAAGGCCTCAAAGCCGTCATCGAGCCTACAATCGCTTCCCTGAAAGCTGCCATCTCCACGTACGAACTTCAAGGTGGCACGGCGAATATCTTCGTGAATGATGATGGTATGCAGCTGGTTTCACAAGAGGACGCCGAAGCTCGTCGGGATTTCTACGAAGAACACAATATCGGTTGGGTAGCACGACCGAAACACAACCCGAATCCCCCGGAAGGCCAAAAGCCATCTCTGCGTCGTGGAAAGTTCAAGAAGGCCTCCAATATGAACTACGCGTTTATGATTAGCAACAAAGTCGAGGAACTCTTGGTGGAAGTAGAGCGACATTCGAATTGGACGCAAGAAGATGAGGCAGGGGCATATGCCGATTGTTTGACACAGGTTTTGGATGGTGAGGAGGGACGAGCGTGGGCGGACGGTAATATTCGCGTGGGCGACTATATCCTGCTGATTGATTCTGATACTCGTGTTCCCTCGGACTGTCTTTTGGATGCTGTCAGCGAGATGGAACAGAGTCCGCAAGTGGGCATCTTGCAATACTCGAGTGGAGTTATGCAAGTCACGGATAGCTTTTTCGAGAACGGTGTCACTTTCTTTACCAACTTGGTCTATACGGCCATCAGATATACGGTGTCTAACGGCGATGTGTCGCCTTTCGGTATGCTCTTCCTTTCTTGATTCCTGGAGAATAACTGCTTATTGGAGATAGTGGGTCACAACGCCATCCTCCGATGGTCGGCTGTCCAACAAGTCTCATACGAGGATGAAGACGGGTACGAGAAATTCTGGTCCGAATCTCACGTATCCGAGGACTTTGACATGGCTCTTCGTCTTCAAGTTAACGGATACATTATTCGTCTCGGCGCCTACAGCGGCGACGGGTTTAAGGAAGGTGTATCGCTCACAGTCTACGACGAACTCAGGTAAGTCTCCTCTCATCCCCCCCCCCCCTTCACACCTTCTCCACCCCACTAACATCTTGTCCTCCCAGCCGATGGGAAAAATACGCCTACGGTTGCAACGAGCTCCTGTTCCACCCCTTCCGCCTCTGGCCCACCAAAGGCCCCTTCACACCCCTCTTCAAGAAATTCATCTTCTCCAACATCCGCGCCACCTCTAAGCTTACCATCCTCGCCTACATCGGCACCTACTACGCCATCGGCGCCTCGTGGGTTCTCACTCTCGCAAACTATTTCCTAATGGGCTGGTACAGCCCCCTGCTCGACAAATACTATCTCCAATCCTTCGAAGTCTATTTCTCGCTCGTCATCGTCTTCAACGCCCTCGGCAACATCGCCCTCGCCATCCTCCGCTACCGCATCTCCGAAAAAGCCCTTCTCCCCGCGCTCTACGAAAACTTCAAATGGCTCCTCCTCCTAACCTGCTTCTTGGGCGGCATCTCTCTTCACGTATCCCAAGCCCTACTCTGCCATTTCTTCGAAATCGACATGTCGTGGGGCGCTACTGCCAAGGAAGTGGAAAACACGAGTTTCTTTGAAGAGATGCCGAAATTGTTTAAAAGGTTCAAGTGGACGTTTGCGTTTTGTGCGGCGTGCACGGCGCTGATGATTTGTGGGGCGACGGCGTTTCCGGTGTTTTGGAGGATTGATACTTTTGTGGCGATTTATCCGCTTTGTACGATTGTGGCGGGGCACTTTTTGTTGCCGGTAGCGCTTAATCCGGCGTTGATGATGTTTACTTGGTAGATGGGATGTGGGAAAGGGGGGAGAAGGGGGATGAGGGGAGTAGTGTTTAATCTTGGGGATGAGTTCTATGCCGATATGATGAAGGGTGGTGATTCTGCCGAATTTTCCGCGGACTTGAATAGAGGCCATTGATGTCCAAAAGCGAGCATATTACGCATTGTGGGTACAAGCGAGCATCACACATGGATGGAATTCAATGAATACCCTTCATCTATATACCTAGAAGAGCATTTGCAATTTATATTTTACAAAAGTATTTCTATACCTTGTTGAGGCACACAATGTGACAACTAGGTACCTTAGCGGAGCGGAGGGATATGAGAAAACTAGTTATAAACAATTTGCATACTATTTGCCAATTATTCAAAACTTTAATTAACGATTTATAAACAAAAACAATGCATACACGGTTTTTCAAAATTTTGAATTGTTTTCAAATTTGAAAACTCGGAACGGTTTCTCTTAATTATTTACAATTTTAAACAATTTCTTTACCATTTCTTTACCATTTGCCAATGGTTTTTCAATTTATAAACAATTATTCGAATTTTCTATAATTTGTTAATTATTTGCAAATAATTAACAATTAATTAACAAATTATAAAAAACTCGAATAACTATTTGTAAATTTTATTTAATTGCCTACAAAACTGCTATAAATATTCGACCTCGAAAACCATTATTAGAATTTAAAGCAGCTTGCAAATAATTTATTACTGATATATTTACAGCATTTGACCCCAAAACCATTTAAATAATTTATTAATAATTTAATTTTTTTTATTAATAATTAAAAAAATTTAAGCTGATTGCGTCAAATGCTAATATTTTATCAAATATTGGTACTTTATCAAATACTGGTATTTTGGTAAATAACAGCTTTAATATTCGAATGTCAATTCTATTTAAATAATAATTGATTATCGGATATATATTTAATAGTAATAATAACAATGGCTTACCAGCTTACCGGCATCCCAAAATCCCTTTATTTCTATTATATATTTTTTCATTCTTCCGTTTTTTAAAACCCAATTACAAAAGCTTATAAAAATTCAAATAGCGTATACATTTTTCCATTTTTCCGTTTTTTAAAACCCAATTATAAAAATTTATAAAAATTTAATTAACTAGCTAATTATAACCAAATTATTAATATTTTCTCTTGGAAAAATATTATAAAAATCAATTATTAATTCTTTTCCTTTGTAAATTATATTAAAATCCAAAACATTGTCTCTAATATTAATAAACTCCAATATAATCAATTCTACAAAAAGACAATATATCCATCTAAATTTATAAATAAAAATGCTATTAATACAGCCTTTTTATTCTATTTTATCGCTGCCGCAAAAAGCAATAAAATTCTTAAAAGCGAAAACAAATTGGCAAAATCGAATATTGGATTTAAATATATAGAATTCCAAATTATTAGCAAAGCTTAATATAAAGCAAAATAAATAAATAAATAAATATAAATATAAATAAAGCAATAAAATCAAATAAAAACAGCATAAAAACAGCATAAAAAAAAGAAAAAATTGCCCTATTATATTTAAAAATTGGTAATATCCAGATTATTTGCTTTAAACGCTTATTTAAGCAATAAAAAAATTAAATAATACCTTATATATATTAAAAATAAATGCTTAATTTAATAAAATAATTATAAAATAAAATACTGTTTTTTAAAAATTTAAAATTTAAAATAAATATTTATAAAATTGCGCTAAAAATTTATATAGTGTAAATAAAAACAAGTTTTTTTTAAAATATAAATATTATATATACTATATTTAATATAGGCTTTTTAAAACTAATATTAAAACTTTATATTTATATAATTAAGCAATATAAATAAGCCTATAATATTATAATATTGCTTTAATATAATATAGCCAATAATCATAAATTATATATATTAAAAAATCAAATTAATTATAAATAATAATAATATAGCTTTATTATTTCCAATTTTTATATTATTATTATTATTATCCGCATTGCTAATAAATACCATAAATTTAAAAAATGCTAAGCAATTAATAGCCAGCGCCAAAAAAAATTATATAAATTCTAATTTGCTATTTTTAAATGCTTTGCTAAGCAAAAAGCATATAATTTACTAGATATTTTTATATTAAAAAAGAAAGTGCTTAATATTGCTATAATTCATTATATAAATAGTATTTTTAAAGCTTTTATAAATATTAATAATTATTAATTGTAAGCTTCTATATATAAAGGATTTAATTTAATTAAAAATAGCAATAAAATAAATAAAATAATTAAATTATACTAATTAAATTAAATTATATAGCAAAATAGCAATAGTATTAAATTATTGCATTATATATAAAATAATTATAATAGTAATTTTAATATTTAAAAAATATATTTATATTATAAATGTTATTTTATTAACGCTATTGCAATTTCAAGTAGCTAAAATTGCATAGCCCAAATTTAAATTGTATTAATTTTAAATAATATATAAATTCAATTACTTATTTATATTTATTCTCGCCTATTAAAATATTGTAATTTGCAAATGCCCTGTATTTGTTTATAAAATTTTAAAAATGCTTTTTTATATAAATATTTGATTTTTTACTATTTTTAGCATTTTTTAAAACTTTTAATTTTGCCTTTTTAATATTGGGGTTTTTTTTTATAATTCTAGCCTTTTTGGTTTTTTTTTTAAAAAAAACCTAATAGCAATAATATTATTTATATATGCTCCAATATAAAAACCAATATAAATTAAGCTAATTTCTATATTTATTTTTTTGATAAAATAGGCTAAAATTGCTTTTGGGATGCTTTAGCGGAATTATATGGAAATTTAAATTTAATTATTTTATTGCAATTATAATTGTATTTATATTCTTATTTTAAATTATAAATTAGCCTTTGCAAAAATTATTATATATTTGCATAGTATTTAATATTGCTTTTTAATATTTATAAAAATTTTATAAAAATTATTTTAAATATTTTCCAAAACTAATATTAATATTAATATGCTATTACTTTTTATTAAAGCCGTATATATTTTTATAATCAAATTGATTGCCCTATTTTTATAAATTTATTTAATTGTATTATGAAAATATTTATAAAAATATAATTTATTAAATCACAATTTTAAAAGCCCCGGAATTATAATTAATTATTTGCTATAATTAAAAAAAACTATAATTTGTTAAATAATAAATTAGAAATTGCAATTAAAGCCAATTTAATAGAAATAAAAATTTATATAGCTTAATATAATATACTATATTAAAAAAATTAAATAGAATTTTATATATTAAAAAATTATATATTAATTTGGCAAATTTAAAAAATTTCAAATGCATTGGATTAAAAGATTTTATTATAATAATTTCCAATATTAATAAAATGCCTATTAAAAATAGCTTATAGATATATTTTATAAATTTCCAAAATTTAATATATGATTTTTATTAT
Organism: Cyclaneusma minus; assembly: GCA_037179335.1. Lineage (NCBI taxonomy): Eukaryota > Fungi > Ascomycota > Leotiomycetes > Marthamycetales > Marthamycetaceae > Cyclaneusma > Cyclaneusma minus. The sequence goes on along the minus strand of JAKZHN010000031.1, from coordinate 160,783 downwards.
ATTGTATTTCCTTTAAACGCCAATTTCTTTTTTATATTCCGGATTTAATAATAAAATCATTTTTTAATATAAATATTAAATATTAAATTATTTTGATTTTTATTGCAAATATAATAAAAATAATATTTTTTCCCAGCTTTTTAAATTAAAAAACCCTTATTTTCTATTTATTAAAATATATTACTAAAAAATTAAAGCGTGAAAATATAAATATTTGTAGGAGTGCCTTTAATATCCATTATAAATTCGAAGTCTAATAAATATAATATTAATAAAATTATATTTATATTTTTTAAAATTATTATTATAAAAATCCAAATCCAAATCCAAATATATATATATATTATACCCGGTTTTTATATAAAAAAGCGGCAAAAACATTATATATTTTTATTGGAATTTAATAAAAATTGCAATATAATTTAAAATTATTAATAAATATCATAATTAATATAAAAAATATATTATTGCTATTTTATATATTTTACAATTTTGCAAAAGAAAAGCGGCTATATTTCTTTAATTTTAATTCTATTTAAAATAAATAAATATAATATAAAAATATTATTTTTATATTTGCAAAAGCCTTATTAATATTATTTATTATTTAATAAAAGAAACCAATTTTTTAAAAAATCTTTTGGGTGGCAAATTTTTATATTTTTAATATATAATTGGCACGATATTATTAAGAATATTATTTTCGCTAAATATATATATATTGGTTCAACGGGATCATGTAGAGCTAGCTAGCGTTGGGGGTGGTAATAGTGGTGTATTTAAATATAAAGGAGAAAAAAGCTTTTTTTGTAAGCAATAAAAATATTATCGGCTTTTGGCGTAAGCTGGTGCTTAAAATACCGGTTTACGCCATTTTTATTTTATATAGCTATTTACTCGCTATAATTAAATATTGGGGACTCTTTATTTTTGCAAATAAATAGCTTTAAATTCTTTTTTTAGTCTATATATAAAAAAACAAATAATTTTATAAAAGCGATATTAAAAGCCGCTATATAATATAAAATAAAATAATAAATAAATAAAAAATTCAAAAATCGCCAATCCGTTTTCTTTTTTATAAAAATACCTTTTTTTTATTTTACCTATTTTTTATACGGATAATAAGCTTATTAATATTAATAAATCTTTCCAATACTCCGTTAAAAAACAACTTTATTATAAAATTTGTAAAATTGTTTTCGCTATAAATTTATCTGATTTTTTGCAGCTCCTTATATTTATAGCTTTGGTATAAAATAAAAACGTTGATTATAAGCCTTTTTTCTATAGTTATTTCAAGCTTTATAAAATAATTGTAAAAGAAATAAAAATTAATAGCAATTATAATTTCTATTGGTAATAAATTAAGCTTTAAAATAATTATTTTTAAAATTTAGCTAATAATATATTCTATATTAGTATTTTAAATTATAGCTAAAATCTCGCTAGCTAAAGCGCTCCGGGTAATATATTTACTTTTAATAAAGCTTTAATAAAGAAAATTGCCTTGTAATTTAAAGCTATTAACAGGATTTATATTTTTATTTGCTAATATTAAAATATAATTAAATTGGGAAAAAAGATTTTTATTATTAGCAAATAAGCTATTAATAAGAATAAATGGCTTTAAAAAATAAATTTAGTATTAATATAATAAAGCCTTTTATTAGGTTATTTTTATATTATTTAATAATTTTATTAAAGGCTTTAAAATTATTAATAATAAGGTCCTGGATTTAGGCAGCTGTATTAATTTTGCAAGCGATTTGGAATTGGCAAATATTAATAATATACGTAATTAAAGCTTTTTGACTAATATATAATTTTTTTCTATTAGGATTTGAAAAATTAATTGGCATTAGCTTTTTATCCTGCTTTTTTTATTTTAATATTATAATTTTTCTTTTAAATATAAAGATTTTATTATTAAAACTCAAAGGAATATTAGCATTTAATATTATATAGAATTTAGCTTTAAATTCAATTTTGGTTAATTCTTTCTTTAAATTAGTTTATTTTTAATTAGATAAAATAAGGATATTATTAATTTGTATATTAAAAAAGGCAAAGCATTTGGTATTAAATTTAGCGCTAACCAAAAAGCAATTATTATACGTGAAAATAATTATATTAAGTCTTTTAATATAATGGCTAAAATAAAATTTAAATTAATAAAGTCCAGATTTTGCAATATTATATAATAATTTAATAGCTTATATTAAATTATTTTTAAAAAATAAATAAGCTAGGGCCTTAGGAATTTAAAGAAAAATTTGGCAATAAAGTTTAGTTTTTGCTTGAATATAAATTTAAATAATGTTTTTTAATAATATGAAAATATCTAGCAAAAGAAAAAAAAGGCAAAGGCAAGCATTAAATATTGGTTAATTTTTTAAATTATTAAAATTTAAGTAAAAATCAATTTTTTGCTATTATTATTATAGCCTTAAATTATTATTTTGAATTTTTTATATAGGGATTTATATTGGGATTATTAAGGGTGGTGATTTATACGCTAAAAAGTGGATATATCCAATTATAAGCGTTGTATTAAATTTAAAAAGGAAGGAAAATAAGCTTTACAATATTAAAGCTATTTTTTTTCGCTAATTAAGCTAAGCTAAGCTATTTATAATAATTATAGCTAAAACTATAGCTATAGCTACGATTATAGCTATAATAATTGCAATATTAGCAATTTTTAAAAAAACGAAAAGTATTATAAACCTTATTTAATTCGAATATATAAAATTGTTTAAGCCCTTGTCTTTTAAATTTATTAAATTTATTTTCTCAATAGCTAGGAAATTCTTAAAGCGATTTTTTTATTTTTTTATTTTAATAATTAAGCTATTACGATTTATAAATATTTCCAAAAACCAATTTAAATTAGTTTTAATTATTGCGGTTGCAGGGTTATTTTATTTGTTAATTTGACGGATTTTTTATAGCTTCTTTTATTTATAGCTTTGGTAAAAATAAAATATATCAATTATTAGCTTTTTTTTAATTATAATGCCCAATTTAATTAATATATTATAAAGGGAATAGGAATTGGTATAAATAACGACGGGAATTTAAAAAAGCGATAAGCGGTCCGTGATTAGCTAAAAAAACAGTAAAAATAGCAATTCCGATATTTATTTTCTGGATTATAATAAATAGCTTATTTAAAAAAATAGATTAAGTAATTTTTTTTATTTTTAATAGAAAATTAATAAAAAAGGTTATTTATAAAACTAAATATATAGTTTTTTTATTTAGATGTTTATTAGCCAATATAATGGTATATTTTAGCTAGGAAAAAAAACCTTTATTATTGGCAAATAACCCGTTTATAAATATATAAAATTTTGCAATTATTAAATTAATTAACAAATAAATGAGATTTTGATTAAAATATTATATGCATTATTTAATTTATTTATTAAGGGTTTTAATATCCAATTTAGCCGGAAATTGATATTTAACTGCTATAAAAAAAATATAAAAAGCTTTTAGCTGGGTATTACGGCAGTTTAAAGGCAAAGCAGGGGTGAAGGTAAAACGATATTATAAGCTAGAAAAGGAAATCTCCAGCCTTGCAAGGCTTTGAAGGCCTTATAAGCTAGTATAAAGCATTAAAATTATATGCTTGGCACGGGAAAGGGCTTAAAGCATAGGCGTGTAATGCGTGCCTGGGGCGCGTGCCTAAGGTATTTAAAATTGATATTATAAAAAAAGAATCGCTATTTATTTTAAATAGGATTAAAAATTTCTTAAAACTTTTTAATCATAATTTATAGATTTTATAAAATAAATTATTCTTTTTTTAAAATACTTAATATTATGCCTTTTCTAAACCGTCCCTTTTTTTTAAAAAAAAAATAGCTATTTTTGCTATTTATATTGCATTCTTTTAGGCTTTTTCTTTTTTTTAAATGCGGTTATAATTTGGTTATAATTTTATATTAGGACAATTTTTTATATTGGGGCAACTGCCTATATTATAGCAATAGGCTATATTATATTTTTATTATATTATAAAGCCTATTTAATAAAAAAGCCTAGAAATCCTAATTTATCCGGGTAATTTTAATATTATTTTTATAAATGCTTTTTAAAATTATAAAACTTAATTTCCGGCTATTAGCTTAATTTATAATTTATTTATTTAATATAATATATTAAGCCTTAATTTAAACGAATATCCTAATTATAAATATCCAAAATACTATTAAATTCCTTTTTTTAATAACTTTTTGCATTTTTTTTAAATATTTTGCCTTTAATAGTTTTGTTTTTTTCGCTTATCAAGTTTCTTTTAACCTAAAAACTCTTTTATTTCCGGTTTTAGCTTAAAAAATATATAATATAAATTCTTTTTTTATATTATTAAAAAAATCCAAAAATAGGCTTTTTTATATATTTTTTATATTTTTTATAAATTAGCTTATTTATTATTTTCTTTTTTTATAAAATAATTGGTTTTTATATTTTTAATATTAATATAAATATCATAGTTTATTTTGAAAACCGGGGGTTTAAAATAATAAATATTTGTATTTTATTTATAGAAATTAATTAATTATTAAACTAGCATTTTAAATTAAATAAAAATATATTTAATTTAATTTAAAATAATATTGGCTTTATAAAATCCTTGTTTTTAAGCCGCAATTATATTTAAAAAACAGGGCTAAAATAGCTTTATACCTATTTACGGGTAAAATTTATAATTGGTAAAAAATAGCATTATTTTTATAATTTTAAATATTTAATTATTAAAAGCAAATTTCGTTAATAATAGCTAATTTACCCAATTATTTTAAATAAAAAATATAAAGCTTTTTGAATACTACTTTAAATAAGCACTAAATTATTTAATTTATTCGTTTATTTTAAAATAAAAAGAAAATAACGATTTTAGCCCAATTTCCAGCTTTTTAAATAGGTATTTTTAAAATTAAAAAGCATAGCTTATTTAAATATTTCTGGCTTATAGTTTTTTTATACCAAATCTGGTAATTTTAAAAGCTTTTTTTACCGAATATATAATTCTTTTAATTTTAAAATATTATTCAGCTTTTTTTGAGTAATTTTTATATATTAAATTCCTTTTTGGCAAGCAAATATAATGAAATTAATCATAGCATTTATTTTAATATTTTTTATATTTAGCTTTAATTAATAGATTTCCAATATTGGTTAAAAAATATGAGCAAGGGTATTTAATAACAGAAATGTTATTGTTTTTAAGTTTTTTAATAATAATACGGATTTTATTTGCTATTTTTCTAGCAGGGTATAGGAATTTAAAAAAATTATTGTATATTATATAAGCTTTAATTCTTTTTATAAAATAAAAATCCCGTTTTAAAATAAGAATTTAATTGATTTTAAAAATAGTGCTTTTTTTTAAATATATTATGTTTTTTTAATTGACATTTTTTATAATAAATAAAATATAAAAGAAAAAACGTATTATTGAAATTAAAAATATTAAAAATATTAAAAATATTAAAAATATTAAAAATATTAAAAATATTAAAAATATTAAAAATATTAAAAATATTAAAAATATTAAAAATATTAAAAATATTAAAAATATTAAAAATATTGATATAAATATAAAACATAATGATTTAAAAATTGGCCCGTTTTTAGATTTTTTAAAAAAAAATATTATTAAAAAAACGCTAATGCTAAATAATAATTAATTGGGAAATAATTTTCAATATAATAATTCTGCTTTTAATAAAATATTTCTTTAGCCCAATTAATAACCTGATTATAAATTTCCAATTATAGAAATCCAAAAATAATTGGTATAATTTTAAAAACTTTAATAAAAAAAGGCCTATTTTTTAAAATAATTTTAAATAGCAATTTTGGCTATTAATATTTAAATAATTAAAAAAGCAGGTTTTTTATTTAGTAAAATTAATAGCCTAAATTAAAACAAATCAATAAAAAAATTTATATATCTTGGCAAATGTTTTATTAATAAAACCAATATTAAAATATTTATTATTAATTAAGGCTTTTATAAATAAATTTATATATTTGGAAAATAAAAATAATAATAACCAGTATTAATTATAAGGCTTTATTAAAATAAATGCGGAATAATATTTTATTTTATAAGCTTTAAAGGTATAAAAATATTAAACTTAATTAATAACATTTTTTCTAACATTTTTTAGCTATAATTTAAATTGGAAAATTGCTATTTCCCGGCTGGAAATATTTATTTTGGCCAAATTTAAAAAAAGGGAAAATATATTCTAGATTTTTAAATTAAAGAAAATTGGGATTAATTTTCTTTAAATGCTATTTTAACTAATTCCATTATAAATACTATTTTCACCAATTGTTTTATTTATTATAATTAGATATTAGCCCTATTTTTTTATTTTTTTATTTTTTAACCACCAAATTCTCCCCAATTTTCTTAATATTTTCCTTATTTAAATTTAGAATTTTTAAAACCAGATATAAAGAAAGATTAATTTTAGGGCTAATTATCTTTATATTAATTATCAAAAATAAAGCTATTGGCTATATTCTTAATACTTGCAGCCAGTTTTTTAATATATTTATAGCTTTAATATTTTGATTTTTTATAATAAAAGCAAAACTTATACTTATAATAATATTTTTATTATTAAGTTTTAAAAATTACCCAAATAGCAATAGGTATAATATTTAAAATTATGAAATTAAAATAAAGGCCTTAAATTAATTATTATTAGTATTATCGCCTTTTTTTTAATTTTCTAAATTTAAAAGCCTTGTTAATTATAATCCGCAATTCTTTTATATAATTTCTTTTAATGCGATTATTAATATATTAAAAACTCTTTATCTATTTAATATATTGATTATTTGCAAAAATCTTTTTAAAATATTTAATACGGCTGGCCAAAATATCGGAAACTTTATTACGCAATTCAATAATCTTTATTTTATTAAATTAATTAGCCAATTATGCCTCAAATTTAAATTTCAAATAAAATATAATAAAGCTTTAATTCTCTTTTATTCTCAGCTTTTTTAAAGCTTTCTTAGCTTTTTTGCATTTATTTAAAATAATATAAATTTTTATTAAGGCATTATATAAAGCTTTTATATTTTTCCAAAGCTATTTAAAAGGATTATTTAAATATAGAATAATCTTTTTAAAGCTTATATAATATTGGTATATAGCTTTGTTTTTAATTATTTTAATAAGAAATTAAATCTATATATAATTGATATTATAAATGGCATTATTAATTTAAAAAATACGGCGCAATTTCGATTTCCCAATTAGGAATTTCTTTTAACGCTTTAAGGGATCTTTATTTTCTCCGGTAAACTTTTTAAAGTTTTTAGCGCGGCGGCGCAAATAGCCGAAAAAAATATTATTTTTAAAATAAAAAATAACAGTTTTAATATTAATAAGCTAATTTTAAAATTTGGCAATTTTAATTATATATATTTAAAATTCTTTTTATTGCTATTTAATTGGCTAAATAAATTATTTATAATTTTATTAATATTATATAAAAAGGTTTTTAAATAGGTATAATTTTTAATTATAAAATTGGTAAGGATTTTTTTTAAAAAAAAACGGTGTCGAAATTAATACCATCCCGTTTTTTACCGGCAAAATATTTAAAAACGGCCTCGAGGTATAAAAGTCCTATAATTTTAAATTGCTTAATTATTATATTTATAGCAGTTATAGCAGGTATAAAAAATATAGTATAAAATTCTTAATTTAAAAATTATAGGATTTATTAAATTATAGAATTCGGGATAAAAATATATAAAATTTAAAATTGGATGTAAAATAAACTTAAAATTTGCGCAATTTTAAACTGCTGTTCTTTTATAAAATAAAAGGCTATAATTGTTTTAAATGTTTTTAGATTAAATTAGCCAATAAAAAAACCTTATAAATTATTATAGCAATTTAAACGCAAAGCAGCAATTAAAATAAAACGATATTATAAGCTAAAAAAGGAAATTTCCAGCCTTGCAGGGCTTCAAAAGCTTTGCAGGCTAGCGCAAAGCGTTAAAATCACGTGCTTAGTACGGGAGAGGGCTTGGGGCGCGGGCGCGTGCGTAAGGCACCTAAGGTTAGTATTGTAATATTGGGAATTAATAGCTAAATAAGCTTTTTTAGCTTTTTATTTAATATATTGCTAAAATATATTACGGGCTTTGAAATTAATTAGCTTAAGGTTTTTATTTTGCTTTTTTTTAAATTATAAATATTTGGCTATTAATTTAAATTAAAATACAACCGTTAAAAATAAAAACATTATTATTAAATAATTATTTTGGTTTAGCCTTAAAAAAAGCTAGTTTAAATTTTCCTTTTTTTAATTTAGACCAATTATTATTTGCAAAAATTAGGGTATTATTAGTTTATATGTCAATAATAAAAGAAAGGTTTGGAAAATTTATAATTATAAAATAGGGATTGAATATAGATGTTTTTATGAATAATTTATTTTTATAATGGTTGAAATAAATTATCTATTAATGTAATCCGGATTTTGCAATGCTGTATAAAAACTTTAAGATTTTTATAATAGTGTTTAAAAACTAAAAATGCTTGATTTTTTTAAATAGCTTATATAGAATTATTTTTTAAGGGTAAAAATGCGAGTATAGGTAAATTTGAGTAATATTTTAAAAATAAAGCTTTTTCCTAAATTTTTAAAAGTAAAAAGCTAAGGCTATAATTAATTGCTGGCTAATGCATTAAATTATTAAAGATTATATAAGGATTTCTTTTTACTAATATTATTATAGCTTTAAATTATTAGCTTTAATTTTTTATAAAAATATTTAATTGCTTTATTTTTATTTTTTTTAATTTCTTAAGCATTAAATTTCGGAAATTTATTATAGATTTTTGAATTGTATTTTTTAAATTTAAAAATACCGAAAACTTAAAAACCTTTAATTTTTGCAATATTGAATTATTTAAATAGCCTGTTAAAAATAATAATTTATTTTTATTTTTAAAGCTTAATTATAAACTTAAAATTGGAAGCTGTTTTTGCTAAAAAAAAAAAGCTTTAGTATTTTTAATATTTATTATATAAATTTTAAAATATTTAAATTAAATAACATAAATATTTAAATTATTATAAATATAGTGTTTTTCAGTTTTTTTAGTTTTTTTATTTTTTGGATAATTGCGGCTTTTTTTTAGGGAAAGGAAAAATGGCGTTTTTGGATATAAATTATTATTATTAATAGATACGGGAATTGGCTTTGATTTTAAAGTATTTGGTATTGCTAATAGGATTGCATTTAAAGCTATAAAAAGTATTGCAATTGGAGCTGCGAATGGTGCTATAATTGGCGGGGCAAAAATTGGCTTTTTTTTAGCTGAAAAACAGTCCGCAATTTGTTTTGAAAATTATAGTATTTGAATTGGGATTAAAAGAGATTTAAAGGGTAATTTAAAAGGAGCTGGATTATAATTTAAATTATTTAAATTATTTTATAGGATTTTTATTTTATTATAATATAGTTTAATAATAGTATTTTTGATTTTTTTGATTTTTTGTAATATATTTAATATATTTTTTTTGGCAATTATAGTAAATGGACCAATTTAATGCTTAATATATCTTTTATAAATTATTACTTTTAACTAAAGCAAAAGGTTTAAAATTAATATAATATTAAAATTATTTTTTATAGCTAATGCGTTTGAAATAATGCGCTTAGTATATTTTTTTAAAATTTATTTTATAGCTTTATAAATACCTTTGGCCCTTTTAAATATAATGAATAATGGAATTAAAAATTTAATTATGCAAAAATATATGCTAAATATTAAAAACATGGGTATAAAATTATTAAGGCCAGCTATATTATTAATTAATTTAATGGCTATTTAAAGCACGGATTCTTTAAATAAAATAAAAAGATTTTTTTAAATTATTTTATAAAAGTAGCAGAGAATAATATAATAGCATTTGATTTTACTAATACTATTATAGGCTTTAATTATTATTAAAAAAGAAATTTATATAAATTAACGTTCTTTTTTATTTTCGCATTATAAATTTTATTTTTGGCATTATAGATCATTTGGTTAAATGGGCTAAGGTAAATATTAATTTAATAAAGCTAAATAATTTTCCAAATATTTTTAATGCTATTAAATTTAATAAATCGGGCTATTTAAAAGGCAGTTGCTATATTTATAATATAAATATTTTTTTATTTGTTAATATAAATTGGGTTAATTAAAATTTCTATATTAAATCAAAAATTCTTGCAAAAAAAACTAAATTTATTAGAAAATTTTAAATGGATTTGGTATTGGTGGTAAAATTTATAGATTTTTTCTAATATGCATTTATTAAAAGCAGAATGAAAATAAAAAAAGGATTTTTTATAGCTTTTTAATTATTGGATATCCGAATTATTAATAGAGCTATTTAAGTTTTTTCTTAATTAAATAATTATAAATTAAATTGATTTTTATTATATAATTTTAAAATTAAAGTAAAGCTAGGAATAATTCTATTTTCGGATAATAAATATTATAAATTTGCTTTAATATAAAATATTCAAAAAATTATTAAAATAAATGCTTAAGCGATTAATATTATTAATATAAAAGAAATTATTAAAATGATATAAAAATTAATAATACTAAAAGAAATAGGAATATACGCTATATTAATAGTAAATATGGTTTTTTTGCCAAGTTTAATTTTATGCTTATTTTAGGCAATATTAAGCTTTAAATCAAAAAGGCTTTAAAAAGCTAGAAATTAAAGGAATCCAGCTATAAATATACCAATAGCATTGCTATTTGGTATAATTTTCTGGAATTTTATAAATAAATAATAGTATGTAAATATAAAAATTTCATTAATTTCGGTCCGGAAATTATAAAAGGAAAAGAAATTATAAGAATTAATAATAATGGCGATATAGAAAGCGAATTAATTAGAAAGCATTTAAAAAAAATTCAATCTATTAATTTTGCCGTATTTAATTATAAAAGAAATAAAAAAAAACATATATTTTGCAAAATTATAGCCAGAATTAATATTAGCTATTATTTATTTAAATTTTGCAAGATTTCTATTATATAATTAATTTGAATTTAAATTCGAAAATCTAAATTTAGAATTATTATTAAAGCCAATATTTTATATTATTTAATACGTATTAAAAAAGAGACTAAATTTATTTTTATTATTTAGCCAAACTTAGAAATTACTTTTATATTTAATTAGGAAAATATAGAATATGCTATTTAAATAATTTCTATTTTAAAAGCAATAAATATTATTTTAATTGCGATATTTATTAATTTGCTTTAAAAAAGGGTAATTGGTTAATTAATAAATTGATTTATTATAAATAAAGCAATGGCAATTAGCTAAAAATAAAAATAAAAATAATTAAAGCGAATTAAAAAATTAATTAATGCTTTAATTTTAATAGTTTTAATTAAAGCTATAGCTTTAATTTTATTCGCGATTGCTAAAGCAATAGTTAATTATAAATTGCTTATTTTTAAAAGCTTTTTTAAGCCTTATATAAATTAGAATTAAATTTTTAAAATTAGCACAATTTTTTTATAGCTATTAGCAGGCTTTATAAAAGCGTATTAAGATTTTTTAATATTTATAATAGCGTTAATAAATTTATTATATGGGTTAAATTTTTGAATTTTATAAACAATATTAGAATTTTGCTAAATAATATATCATTAATTAAATAAAAGCTTTAGGCATTTAAGCTTTGTTTTTTTAAATTCAAAATCAATTAAATGCTATATAATAAGGTATTTTTAATAATTAGCTTAATTCTTAAAGCATTTGCAAATGCATTTGATTTATTTTTAATTGGATAGTTTTTATTAGAAATTTTATTATCATAATTCTTTTAGCCCTGTTTTTTAATATAATTATTTGTTTTTAAATTAATTTTAATATAAAAATAGTAGAAAAGTTATAGCTTAGTATTTAAAATATTAAATATGTTTTTTGTATTCGTTTTTATTATTTAAATAAGCCTTTATTAAATTTATAAGCTTTTTAAAAATTTAGAAATTAATAGGGGTGCTATATAAAAATATAGGTGCGCTATTTACTATAATGGTTAAGAATAAATTGGCAAATAAAGGTGCATTATATATATGTTTTAGCTATAAAAAATAGCCGCTGCCTTTTTTAAATAAAAATAGAAGCGCTTAAATATTATACGCTAAAAGCTTTGTTTAGCTTTTTTAATAAGCAATGCTTATTTTTTATTCATTTTTAATATATATGCTTTATAAAATATTTGCAAGGCGCTTTTTTTAGCTTTATACAATAATTTTTGCTTTTTTATAATTCTAGGCCCTAAAGCTTCCAAGTGCGAATTTTCGCTTTCCGGTAATTTAATATTTAATTTTAATTATTGCTTTTGGCTTTTTATTTTAATTGTATAAATTAATAAGCTTTTATTAGCTTATATATATATATATATATTGCAAATGCTAAAAAATTAATATAGCAATGGCTTATTTTAAATAATTGGTTTAAAAAAAATTACATACGTATTATATATTTTTTATAATAATAATATATCAATTTTTAATTGCGTTTTTAATTTTTTTAATTTTTTTAATTTTTTTAATTTTTTTAATTTTTTTAATTTTTTTAATTTTTTTAATTTTTTTAATTTTTTTAATTTTTTTAATTTTTAGCAAATTTTTAAAAAAGAAATTCTTTTTATAGCAATTATATTAGGCTTTATTAAAGCTTTATTTATATAAAACAGGCTTTTTTTTATTATTGCTTTTATATAAAATATTTAATATACGCCTTTTTTTAGCAAAAATCAGGATATTTTTTTAAATTTTGATATTATAGCCTTTAATATTTTTAATTATAAAATATAAAATATTGGTAATAGCTTATTTTAAATCTTACGCAATAAAAATTCTATTTATAATTATAATAATGGTATTAAATTTGCAATTTTGCTGCAAAATTTAAATTGTATTTTTATTAAGCCCGTATTTATGTTTCAAATTTGTATTTACGCTTGCTATATATAAAGCTTTTATGAAAAGAAATATAAAAATTTTAATATTTATAGCTGGATTATAAATAATTTTAAATATAATTATTATTGCAATAATTATAAGCCTTTTTATTATATAATAAGCTTATATTTTGCTTTTTTTATTTTGTTTTTATTAATTAATTTATCGTTTTGCAAATTTCCGCTATTTAAATTCCTTTATTCAATATAATTTATAATGCTTTTATATTTTACTATTATTGCTATATTAAAATTCAGGCTTTTTTTAAGAATTAATATGCCAATTGTAATAATAAATTAATTTAATCAAAAAATAATATAAAAGCTATTAAAACAATATTTTAACATTTATGCTTTTTTAAAATATAAAATATATAATATATTTAAAAATATTATAGCTGTAATAATAGCTTTAAGTAAAATTATTTTGCAATTTATATTTTAATATATATAGCAATTAATATTTAATGCTATTTAATAAATTTATATCCTATTCTTTTATATATATTTAATTAAAATCTAAATAAATTACAATTTTAAATATGTTTTAATAATATTTTATTTAATATAAAAAAACCGGATTTTTAATAATATAATATAGAATATGAGAATTATAAATTTAATATATATAAATTGGAATTTAAAAATATTATAAAAATTTTAATTTTGCTAACCGGATTTATTTTATATAATATTTATTTTTAATTAAATTATTTAATATATAAAATCTATAATTTTTATTTGCGCATTTTATAATTTTTAATTAAATTAAGCTTATTATTTAATTTTTAATTATTTAATTTAATTCTTTATAGAATATAATTTAATATAATTCAATTTAAAATATAAAAAAATAATTAAATTCATATTTTTATTTTTGCTTAATATTGCATATAATTAGGTATTTTTTATTTAAATATAAAGCTAAAACTAGTTTTCTTTTTTTTTTAAAAAAAGCGCAAGCTTTTTTTATAAATTTTCCGTTATTATTATAATTTAGCTTTGGTATCTTTTTAATAAATTTGCTTAAAATTATTAGGATATTTTTTTAAAAAAAAGAAATTGGTTTTAATTTTAATTTTGGCCTTTTTAATATATATAAAATATAAGCTTTGTTTTACATATATATATTTTAATTATTTTTTAATTATTCTTTAATTTTTTTTTAAAAATTTGCAAAATATAATTTATATATATTATTTTAAAATATTTTAGCAAATTTTAAAAAGCTAGTATAAAAACTAGTATATAATTTTTTTAATTAAAATCCAAATAGAAATTTTAGGCAATTAATTTAGGCTTTTATTTTTTTAATAATAAAAGAAAGCCTATATATATTTTTTTATTCATTTTCCGGCTTTAAAACGTATGTTTTTAATAAATAAAAGGATTTAATTTTTTTTATTAAAATTTATAATTTTATGCTTTTTTATATATTATTTTATATATTTATTAATAATGTTTTTTTAATTTTTTCAATAGCGTATATTTATTATATTATATTACGTTTTATTACTTTTTTATATTAAATATTTTAATTTTTATAAATTATATAAAAAAATTGATATTAATTTATAAATAATATTTATATACTATTAATAAAAGAAATTGCTTTATATTATTCTAAGCAAATTTTGCTATAACTAATTAAATTGCCTAATTTTTTTTATTATAATAATATTATATATGAATTTTTGAAATCTAATTTAGTTGCTTTATTTATTTAAAAATAAAATATAATAATATATTTATGTATTATATAAGATTTATAATAAAACGCTTTTTATAGTATATTAATAAATATAAAGCTATAATTAAATATAATAATTTTTAAAAAAAAATAAGAAATAACAAATTTTATTAAAAATTATATATTAATATTTTTGATTATGTATATATATTATATAGCTTTAATATAATAATTTATTATTATTAAAATAATATCATATATTTTATTTATATATTATAATGTTAATAAGCTTATAATAAAATTTTATAATAAATATATTTATAGCTTATTAATTGAAGGCAAAAATTATAGCTAATTATAAAATATATATTAGCAAATTTTATTTTATTAATAAATATAGCAATTGCATATATAATTTTGTATTTTGATTTTTATACCTAATTAATAATATTTATAATAAATTAAAATGAAAATTTATTTTATTCTAAAATGGCCTATTAATTTGCTATTATAATAAATATATAATATATTTATTATATGATATATTTATTGCAAAAATATATAATTTGTTTTTTTTTATATAATATAATATTTTTGAATTGCTATTATTTATTTTTTTATTATTTTTTAAGCTTTAAAAATAATTATAAAGCTTATTTTAAGTATTTCGGCTTTTGGGTTTTTATAATTTAAATAAAATACAACTTTTTATTTAAACATTTATGCTTATAATATATAAATAAAGCGTATGATACTAATTTTCCAATTTAATAATTTTAATTAAAATATAATTGCTATATTTGCAAAAATAGCTAAATCTTTTAAAAAGTATATAATTAAGATATAATTAAATAAATAATAAAGTTTTTATTATAATATAAATAAAACCCCCTTTAATATTTTTGCTTACGTAGTTTTTATTGCTGTTTTATAATTTAGCTTATAAAATAAAAATTTAATAAATTTTTAAATTTTTATAATATATTTAATATTAAAATTATAAAATTTTGATTTTATAGCGTATTTTGCTTTTTTTTGATATTTATAAAATAGCGCAAATTATTATAATTTAAAAATATTTAAATATTATAATATATATTTTAAATATATTGCTTTTAATCTCAAAAAGAATCATAATTGCAAGCAACTTAATATTATATATTTAATATATTAATTTTATATTAATTAGCTTATAAAACCAAAAAGCTGTTAAATATTAATAATATTATATTAAATCATTTAAATCTTTAAATTGCTTTAAAATTCCTAATATTATAAATTTAAAAGCATTACATATAATTTGCAAATATTTTATAAAATTAAAATATTGCAATATTAACTTATTTGCAAATATATTTTTAATGCATTAAAAAGTCTTTTACGTTTTTAAAAACCATTTAAATAAGTTTTTTTTAATATATTATTAATAAGCAAATTAATTATAGGCAATATAATTTTATTATATTTTAAAGTAAATTGCTTATAGAAATTGGTTTATTTTAAAAAATAATTGCAATTTTATATATATAATTAATATAAATTATTTTTAAATAATATAGATTAGTTTTAAATAATATGCATTTTTTTCGGCTTTATGTATATATATTTAGTTATTATGAAGCTTAAAGTAAATTTTTATTTATTTTAAAATTATATTTGCTTTTCTTTATAAAAACAAATTATATATTATATTTATTAAGGGTTTTTAAATAAATTAAAATATTATTATAATGAATTATTATAATATTTTTTTAAAAAAGCTATATTTATATAGGCTTAAAATATAGCTAATATATTTACCAATTTAAATAATATTATTAAATATTTAAAATAGCTATATTTTATATAAAATACCTTTTTTATTTATAAGAATTCTATAATATATTTTTTTAAAATCCAGCTTAATAAAAATTATGGCTTTTTTTAATTTAATTAAAAATTTATTAATTAAAAACAAATAAGCAGTAATTTTTAATAATAATAATATTTAATTTTTTATAATTAATATATAAATATAAGATATTATTTTTTAAATATAAATAATATAAAGGCTTTTATTAGGCTTTTTAATTTGCAAATTTAATCTTTTATTAATATACTATTAAAATACTTTTCTAATATAATTAGCTGCTTTTTAAATAATTTATAAATAAATTAATAAAATAAACTTGCTTTGGTTTTTATAATATAATTCCAATTAAAATATATAAATAATATACCAGCTTTTATTATATTAAAAATATCATTAAAATGGCTTAGATTTCTTAACTTTTTGCTTTAATTTTAATTTTGCTATATATTTTTTATAACTATTTTTAATTCTTGGTAATTTACAGCCTTAAAAATATATTAAAAATCTATTTTATTTTGCCAAAATTTTAAAATTTTATTTAATATATATATAATAGGATTTTTATTTAAGTTTATAATATTTTTTATAAAAAATAGCTTTTTATTTATTTTATTAAATACTATTTTATATAATTTAATATTATATTTTTAAGTTTTATATATAAAGTATTTTATATATAATAACTTTTTATTTATTATATTTAGCTTTTTTAATTTATTTAATTTATTTTAAATAATAATTTTATATTTAATTTGGCATTTATAAATAAAATTAGTTTTAGCCTAATTATAATATTTATTATTTGCTTATTTAAAATAAAACATATTCAAAAGCGAATTATATAAATATGCAAATATTTTATATATTTTAATGCTCTGGTTTCTTATATTATTTTTATTATTAAAAACTTTAATAAAAAAGCAAATTTATAAATATTATATATATATATATTAATCTATTTTTATTTCTTTGCAAATATTAATAATATAAAACTTTTATTTAATTTATTATTAATCAAAGCAAAAGCGGAAATTATATTTTAAATATTAATTGCAATTAAGCAATTAATTATTATATATTTTTATTTTATAAAACAATTATTAAATTAGGCAATTATTGGCATTTGTTTTAATTATTATATTTATATTTATAATTTATGTAATTAAGGGTTTTATTTGCGGCTTTTATAGAAGAATTTTAATTTTAATTATTTTAATTATAATTATTTTAATCAAAGCTATAATTAAAGCTATTTTTATTTAATTGGCTTTTCTTATAGTTATTAAAGTTATTATTATTTAAAATATACGCTTTATTATCGGGCTATTTATATTTACGGATTTTATATTTAGGCTTTTAATATTTTGTTTTTTTATAAATGCAATTAAATAGGCTATAATTATTAAAATTATAATTAAAATATAAAAAAAGCTGGTATTAATTTCAATTATCTTATTGGCCTTTATTTTAATATTAGCTGTTTTTTCTGCTTTTATAATTGGGCTAATATTAAATTACTATATTGTTTTTTGAAATATTATATAGATTTTATAATTTATTATAATTATTATATTGTTTTTAAATTATTTATATTAAATATATTTTTGGGTTTAAATTAAAAATTAGGCTTATTTTTATATTTAATATTTTCGATTATATTAAATATGTATTATATATTAATTTATAATTAATTATGTTATTAAAAAATAAAATTTTATTTAATATTATTATAAAGCTTGAAAATAAATTAAGTATTAATTTTTTTTTTATATAAGAAAATAAATTTTTTAAGCCTTTTTAATAAATGGGTTTAATATCTATAATATATATTCTTATTTTATATTTATTGTATTTAATATTTAATATTTAATTTTCTTTTTTAGTTTATAATTTAATTTATAATTTATTTAATAATATTGTTATATAATATATATATAGCCTTTAAATACAATTAAAATACAATAAATATAAATTGTATTATTTTTTAAAACAAATTAAAGCTATATATTAAAATAATTTTATAAGAAATTAAATTATTTATAATATTTATATATATAATATATATAAGATAGCTTAATTTTTAATATATAAACTTTTTTTAATATATAAAATCTTTTGGCAATTAATTATTTATTATTAAAATTTAAGCTAAATAAGCTATATTTATAAATAAAAATTATAATTTTGGCTTGTAATTTCGCATCTTTTTTTAAATTTTTAAATAAGTTATTAATAGCTATAAAATTATTAAAATTAAAATTTGCTTAATTTTAAATTAAGCTCAAAACAAAAGCAGGAATTTAATTAATTTTGCTTTTATATAATTTATTTATATTTTTAATTGGGGTATTTTAATTTTAAGCTTGCCTGAATTAGCTTATATTAATAAATTGGCTATTTAATTCAAAAAGGCTATTAAATAATTTTTAATTTAAAGCAGAAAAGCTTTTAAATTATTTTTAATTATTAATATTAATAGCGCTTTTTTTAATATTATTAATAAATACATTATTATTTTTATTAAATATGGCTTTTTAATTTAATATATAAACTTTGCCGGTATTATTATTAATATTAAGTTTTTTTAAAATTAAGACAAATTGGTTTTTAGGGCTTTTAATAAAAAATTTATAAATAAAATTATTGCCAAATTTATAGCTAATAAATTGAGTGATTATTAGTTTGCTAAATTATTATTTTTTAAAATAAAAGCGGCTATTTTATTATAATAATTAAGAACATATTCATAAATAAAAATATATTATATATATTTTTTAGCTATAAAAAATAATTATTGCTTTTTTTAAATAAAAATAATGGCATTTAAATATTATACATTAAAAGCCTTGCTTAGCTTTTTTAATAAATAACGCTTACCTTTTACGCACCTTTAGCGCACGTGCCTTATGGGATGCCCGCAGGGCGCCCTCCTCGGCCCCGTGTGATAAAAAAAAAAGAACAACTACGAAAGACATTTTTGGTATTTGGAGTTATAATAAGGGAAAAAATAATTACGTAATTTTTATGAATAAAAATACGGATATTTTATAATTGAATTATAAATATTTAGAAATAAAGAATAATTTTTAGCGTTATTTAAAATAAATAGCGATTTAAATCGAAGGTATTATTATAATATTAATTTAGCCTTAATGCTTTAGGCACGCATATGCCTAATATATAACCTCCGGTATTACTTAGCGCTGTAAAATTTTAAAAAGACCTTTATAATTCTAGCCGGCTGAAAAGCTTCCCTTTTTAGCTTATAACGTTAATTTACCTTAACCCCCACCTACGACCTTTGCCGCGCCGTGATAAATTAATTTTACAATTTTTTATTAAATGCTAATTTTTTTTAATTCCTTTTTTATTTCTTTCAAATTATCGGCTTAATTAATATTATTAATAAATTTTAAACCAATATTTGCTATAGCAATAGGTTTTGCCAATAAACGCCTATATTAAAATTAAAATAAAAAGCTGCGAAATTCTATATTGGCTTTAAGCATTATAATAATAAAAAATATTAAATTTATGCAATTTCCTAAAAGCAATATTTAAATATTATATTTTTATTTAATATTATTTTATTTCTATCCAATATTATATATATACGCTATTAATTTCTTTTTTTAATATTATATTGCTAATTTTATTAATATTGTTTAAATATTTAAACGTATATATTTTTTTGCTTTTTGCAAAATTCCATTTATAAAAATAGCGATTTTATTATTTGCGGCAAAAATAATTGTATTTACAGCCTAAAAATATTTTTATTATTAATATTATTATTTAAAATATACGGTTTTTAGCATTGCAATTGGCTTTTAAATCGCTTAATATTATTATATTAAATAAAAAAAATTAAAAAAAAAACTATTTTAATTTTATTATAAAAGAATTATTTGCAATTTTATTAATATTGTTTTTATACCGTATTTCAATAGCTTTTTTATTTTGGTTATTAGTTTTTAAAGCTTTTAACTATTGCAAAATCCTATTTACTAATATAGCTTTATAATGCAATTAAATGTTTCTTTTCCAAATTCTTTCCCAATATTATTATAATCCTTTAAATACTATATATATACGCTATTAATATATATATATATATATTTATATATTATATTGCCAATTTTACCAATATTGCTTTTAGCAATAGCTTTTAGCATTTAATGCCCGAAAAAAACAATATTAAAAATAAGATTAAATTTTCAATTAAAAATTAAGGCCTTTTAATTATTGCTAATATTTTATTTAATTGAGAAAAAAAAGTATTAAAAAGCTTGTAAATAACCTTTTTGCCTTTTTTATATACAATTTGAAATTATTAGCAACGCAAAAAAAAACTCAAATAAATATTTAAAATATTAGTAATTTTGATTCCAATTTATTTGCTTTATTTTTATTTATTGCCGCTTAGTTTAATTTTTCTATTTGAATATTATATTCTATAGTATTGTTTATTTTTATTCCAAAATATAAGCATTATATAATTTATAGATATAAATATCCCTATTTTTTTAAAAAAAAATAGCTGAGGATTTTAAATATAGCTAAAAAAAATATTATTTTTAATATAAAAATTAAGTATATTTATATTTATATTTTAAACCAGCTTTTTAAATAAAATCACTTGCATATAATAAATTTAAAATATAGTATTATAAAATTTTAAAAAATTTTATATTTTTATAATATTTTATAAAACCATATTAATTTTTTTTTAGCAAAAATAAATTCGAATTATAAATTATTATATATAAATAATTTTATTTAAAAAATTAAATAATAAATAATAATTTCTGCAATTTTAGCTTTAATATTTATTTTATATATACCCCTTAATTATATCATATTTTTATTTCTATTTTTTTACACTATATTTAAAATCTATATTAAATATATTAATTTCAAAATAGAAAATTAGCAAAAAAACTTGATTTTGCAAATTTCCAAAGCAATACCTTTTTACCTAATAAAGCAATATTTTAAAGCATTTATTAATATATCAGCTTATATTTTAATTAATATTTAAAAAACCCATAAAGCAAAAGCAAAAATAAAGCAATTCGTTTTTTAACAATTAAATTAATATCAGATTAATATTAAAAGCAAAACTTTGCTATTCCGAAATTTTCCGAGTTTTTATAATATTAATAAATTCCTAAATTAATATTTTAAAAGTTTTTTTTGTCAGTATTTAATAAAAAACAATTTTTTTTAATTTTAAAAAATTCCGAAAAGCCATTTGTTTTAGAAAGGCCCAAATAGACTTTAAATATAAATATTCTTTAATTATTAATCTCCCTATTAATTTTGGCACATTTAATAATAATAAAATAAAATCTTGCAAAATTATATTATATATTTTATTTTAATAATAAAAACGTATTATTTATTACAATTTCATATTAAAATTAAATTGCAATAAAATATAACTATTAAAAATATTTCGTTGCTATAAACCTTATATTATAATTCTATAGTAATTTAAATTTGGTATAAAAACTCTGATAATTATAAAAACAATATGGCAATTCAAAAAAACCAAATAATAATATAAGGCTTTAATAAAATAAATTCATATTAAATTCTATAAATTATTATAATTAAAATAATAATTTAAAACAATACCAATTGTTTACCAATTATTGCTGGGATTTGCCAACCGTTTATAGAGTTTTTCACTCGTTTTTGAGATTTTAACTGGTTTCTCGAATTTAAAACTATGCTTGGCTGGTTTTTTCAAATCCCCCCCCTCCGCTAAGGTATCCTACGAGCTGAACATTCTCAGCAGCCAGCTAAACTCAGTCGTAGTCAACTGAGATCTTGAATCAAGAAGTATTTATTTTGGCTTCTCAACTACGTCTCCACACCAGCAAGCAGAGATTCCGGCTAGGTAGCATTCTATCTTCCTTACCAGAAACCAAAACGCGAATGTCCAATCTGGGACTCAGAGCAAAACGCCGTCGCCACAAGAAACAAAATGCCATCATTGACGCTGCGCTGCAAGCGTTCTCCGATCCCCACGTACCACATCGCTGGTCCCTTCATCGCCCATTCTTTGCGGGAAAATCCGTTTCTAGACTTGTAGATCGGGGTTCTTTGTCTCCCCGTCACGGCCAAGAGCGAGGCTGCTGCCTGCCTGCAAGCAATCCGGTCCTCTCCATCCTTACGAACTACTGCTTTGTAGGTAAATAATAGAAAAAGACTGAAAGTATTTGTAAAAAATGCGATGGCAACGACTGAGGTGTGTTGTAAATGTAAATCGTCAGACGCGAAATGTCGATACTAACTAAATCCAATGTCAAACAGCTGGAATAATAGTTCTTACCACCTATTCTCCATCCGCCATCCACCATGTATACTGCTGTATACGTACGGGAGCTTCAAGAGGCGATGGGATGGCGTTTTCTCTTTCGTCTGGCCTCGGGGGTTCTTGTTGATACCCCGTGAAGGATTTTTCATTTTTCATACCTAGCCAGATCAAGAAGAAAAGAACCCGAGGATATTTAGAATGAGGCTCTCAAGTCGTGTGCGAGATGAGCTGTGTGCGTGATAAATAAGGGTGAATGATTTGGGATGGTGATGAATAAATGCTCTCAGGCAGTTCGAGCTCTGGGAGGTCTCGGTTCCAGATGACTCTCCTTCATGCATACTAAACCATGTGCTATGTGACATCTCTTTTTATACACATCCAGATGCAGCTCTGCAACCTGTCCTATCATCTGACATCGCATACTATGCAACGAGTTGATACCCCCCCTTCATCTCTAGCGGTAGGCTTCCCCTCCTGTCCGTCTAACATTTTCAACACAGGGCTTCTTTTTTTTCCTTCCCTCTATGCACATCAAAAATCCCTTCATCATTTCTCATCTATTTTCTTGTTCCACCCCTCAAGGCAGCCCCCAATTATCCTCTCTAAAAACCAACAACGCCAAGCGATGCCTCACAAACAACCCCACCAACCCACAAGCCATCTGCATCGCCAACAACCCCACGGCCAATCTATCCTCGCGCATCGGCCCAAACCACACCAACCACAAGTTCAGTATCGTAAAATTGCTGCTTTCCACAATCTGCCCCTTCGGATTCGTCTCGATTTTCAAGAGATGCAACTTCGCCAACACCTTCAGCCCCAAATCAACCGCTTTCGACGGCGGCTTCTGCCACTCCGTAACACTGGGCTCTAGTAAGCCAGTTCTTGCGTTGAAGCGCGGTAAGCGGTGGCGCGGACACGGCACAATCCTGAAAAGTTGCGGTGCGCTGTACAGAAAATTTGCGATTTGCGGAATAAATAGCAGCAGCAGCGTTTTGCTAAAATGCCCCAGGATGGCGATGGTGGCGAAAATCATGCCGGCGAAATAGCAGTATGTATCACCGACAAACACGCGCGCTGGATACCAATTGTGTTTCCACAATGCAGCGGACACGCCTATGAAAGGCAGCAACATGTACACAGAGAATAAGTGTGAATCGGTGGCTGGATGTGGATATTTCGCGCACAAGTACAGACTATCATTCAGCAACAAGAGGAAGGCGATGACCAAGCTCTGGCTCACTTCGATGCCGTTAATCCCCGCCAGGATATTTATAGAGTTTGGACAGAAGATTGCTATGGCGGCCATGTAGATGTAGTAGAGGTAGGAGAGATCGATCAACTGGCCACCCGAAAGATAGGGTGAGAGGTAAGGAAGAAGCGGCGTGGGCACGACAACGTGGGTTACGCCGAAGTCGACAAAGTAGACGATCAGGAGGGGGATGGAGGCGAAGGCGGGGATGAAGAATTTGTGGCGCCAGCGGATGTCGAAGAGGTCGTCGCCAATGCCGAGGAGGACGACGGATTGGAGGGAGAGGAGGGCGGAGAGCCAGGATGCTAGCTATATTTCCATAACCAAAAATGATTAGCATAGATTCTTCATCAATATATCGTTTCACTTGGGAACTCGCGCCGATGAGTGCCTTGTAGTCTCGACACATTGGCGCATCTCATCATCAAAGACATTCAACATCCAAACATACCTTACTATGCGGAAACTTATGCAACAACCTCCCCACCTCCACACTCTCCACCTCCACCACCTCCAAAACCACATCCCTATTCCCCCCTCCACTCGTCGCCGCCACAATATCCTTATAGAACGTCATCGGGATAAAGCAAACCATGCACAGCAGATAAACCACCGCACATACCGCTCCCATCGTCTCCGGAATCTCTTTCTTATGCACTTTACTCATGTCTTTCCCCTTCAAGCCGGCTTTCATAAACGTAGGCCCGAGCCAGCGTATCATGGCATACGAGGCCGAAAAGGCGATTCCGGAGAAGGCGATGTTGGCGACGAGCGCTTCGCCGGAGCCGCTGAAGGTGTTGAAGATTATGGCGACGCAGGCTACCGAGAGCGTGAGGAGGGTCCATGTTTCGGTGCGTGAGAGCTCGGCGGAGGAGGAGGAGGCCATTGTGGGCGGGAGGGAGGTCGCGGGGGGTGGGCGCGTGCTATCGTGTCATCCCGAAGAGCTGGAAGTGAGGTTCCGTGGGAGAGAAAGGGGGGAAGCTGGGAGTGTGATTGAGTCGTGGTGATGAGGACGCGCAAGGCTGAGGTTGATGATAAGTGGCCTAAAAGCTTAAAGCCACGTTCTGCTTGAGCAGTGCCGCCGATTGGGTGGCAGGGGCTTCGGTGGGGCTTGGTCCGAGGGTGCGAAGCTGTGGCGCCGGCGAGGCTGAAGGGTCCAGAAAGTCCAAGTGTCAATATCGGATGAAGATTGTCACGATGTCACAAATAACATTCGACAGACATTTACATGTACCGAATGCGAAATGTTTCGTCGATAAAAACCACCAATTGCATTTATCATTTGGCTTGTCAGATGAATCGGCGATCAACTGGTCACATCACAACACATCACTCAAAGAACAGCTTCGATGCTTGCTTTAACTGTATTTCTCATCGGCCAGGCCCATCATCATTGCATGGCCAGCTCTGCCAGCTCTGGGCTATTCTGCTAGCCCAGCAGCATCCCTTTTCCTCCTCTAATCACTACAGTACACATCGATGGTATTGCTTGCCCTTTACTCTCGCTCATCATGATCATAAAGACCCCGATCTCCGCGCCCAGCATACAGTTCCCAAATCCCCCCATTTCAGTGCCCAAATCCCAAAGGACCAGTATTGTGCCCGGGTGCAGAAAAAGTTGGTAAAGTTCCCCGATTTCACGCTATCCCCTCCTGAGTTGCGCCGCATTACGCCTTTGTGCCAGATTTGTTGGGGTCCCCCGATTTTGGAACACCTGGGAAAACACCTGGAGTACGCCGAATTCGCTTGCAAAACATCGGGAAACAGAGAACAAAGATATAGAAGAGAAACCGTTCGTAAAGGTTTTCGAGAAAGAGAAGAGAGCGTGTGGGTTGACGGCACCGTAGTCTCGACATGCTATGGTACACTGTCTAGGTACACTTTCGTCGCTTCAAAATCGCATTTTCAATGCGACGACATTCCTAGTTGAAGTTTGGGGGAAAATCGGATGAAAGCAATGGATGTTGAGGCCGAAAGGTCATTCGCAGGTGAAGTCTGGGTCGTCACCGGATGAAAACACGGAATTTGACCAGCCGAAAGTCATGGATTTTTCTTGCCGTCTACAACCATCGGGTCCACGCCTGGCTCGGTAGCCGGCGCATCCACAAGTGCAAAACCTGCCGTATGAGTATTCTTCGCAGCTTCGAGGATCGCCAACAATGGTTCCTGTGTTGCGGATGACGAAGTTTCTTCCTGGGGAGATGGCTTTGGTTTCGTGTTATGCCGCTTGCTGTAATCGGCCAGACTCATTTTCTTCTTAGGCTGAGCATTCGCACCATTCGGAGCCGAGGGTCCCAGCGCGGATGGTGTCAAGAGGGGAGTGGTGCTGAAAGGCGACTGCGCAACTGGTGTGGCCGCGGAAGATGGCGTCGCTCCTCCTGCGGAAGCTGTGTTTGTCTGTGGAAATTGCGGAACGGTCGGCAATTGTATTCGAAGATCGGTACGTGGAGCTTCGGGGGCTGTGGGCTTCACCGGGGCCGCAGTGGTGCCATTTGGCCAAGGCGGAGGGGGCGGCTTCAATATGGTCGGAGCGGAAGTCGAAGTGGCGTCTACCATTTCTACGTCCTGAGATGTTGACGAGGTATTTCGCGCATCGTCACCACCGTTTTCTCGGCTGACCACACTTTCGCTTGATTCCTGAGTAGGCTGCAGCTGCTCAGTCACCGGCGGTGTGCTCTGAGGCTCCGTGACCTGGTCATTGACAATTGGTGCGTCGGGAAGGAAACCGGCATCTTGTGAGGAAGCCGCCGCGCTTGCTGTCGTCGGTGAATCAACATTCGCGTGTGGATTCGGCGCTTGAGCGGCTGCACGTGCTTCAGCGGCTTCAGCCTGAGCGAGAGCTTCGGCCAGAGCGCGATCTTCAGCTTCAGCTTGAGCAGCAGCAGCAGCTTCAGCAGCGGCGGCAGCTTCCTTTTGCCGTCGGATTTCCTGTTCCTGTCGAATCAATTGTCGATTCTGTAATAATTTGTTTCTAAGAGGTACGATTGTTCGCTTCGGCCTTGGCTGCGTACTTGTACTTGAAGAGCTGTACCAGGCAGTGGGGTCAGGATCTGTCTGGACCTCTTTGTCGACGTAGCTATGGCTGGCAGATGTAGTGGTGGATGCGCCATTTCCAGAGTTTCCGGCGAAGTTAGCATGTTCCGGTGGACGGCTTAATGGCGACAGAGCCGATCCAGTGGGGGATGGGCCACCATTTAATGGCGAACTAGACGAGACCCGGGAGGTAGATGCATCGACATATTGGCGAGGTCGTGAGGTCCCTACCGTCGAAGGTCCCGAAATTGACGCTCGAGTCTTCTGCCTCTTTGTAGAGTTGGAGCCATTTGCCGTGGCACCTCCAGATCCATCGGATGGTCGCTTCTTCTTGCGAGACTGTTCCTTGTTCGTCATCTCTTCTAAGCGTTCTATTTTCCGCTTCTCGCGAGCAGATACTTCGTTTGTAACCTCGCCTGGAACATGTGATAACGGCGTTATGTCGCGACTCTGGGGTTTGCTGCGAACGGAGCCAGAAGTTGATCGAGCATCATCCTCAATATCGATATTTTCAACATGACCTTCGCTCGCGGCGCGGCTGTTGGTGGCGTATCCAGTACTATTTGGTGATATGTGTTGCTTCGGCTTTCGACCACCCTTCTTCGCTTTCGTAGCATGCTGTGGCTTGCGGAAGTTGCGATGGAATCGGAGGAATGCACAATCGTTACCCAAGTCGCAGGCGCATCCACCAAAGTCGGAAAGAACGGTGTAGATGAGAGCGCTTAGCTCATGGTATTCGTCCTGGCTAGGCACGATCGTATCATTCGAACTATCATCGTCGGAAAGATCCAGAAGGCTCAGCCACCTGGATTTCACCTTCTTGGGGAATCTGAAATCCCACGGAAGTGTGAGAACTTCGCCGGGACGAATACTACGTCTGGATACGACACAAAATCGGTAGTCCGACTGATTGATGTAAGTGTCGATGGTAGTATTCGGGCGACAGCTTCTCCTCAGGTAACGGCAGACAGATCCTTCTGTTCTTGTGTCGATGTAAATCGGCAGCTCAGGATGGAAGAACACGAATGGCGCAGGATGCGATGTCCGGGTATAGAATTCCTGGTCTGAAGTGGTATAGGCGAATTGAAATCCAACATGGCCAGCGAGTTCGCCCACGATTTGATCTCCTGGAGACAATCCATTTGGTAGGACCAGATAGCGAAAGTTGTATCCAGAGCCGTTGTTGGGATCATCTTTCGAGTCCATTACTTTCAGAGTCGGCCACTGGTAGTAAAGGTCGAGATCGTGGCCAGGTTTGACAAAGTTGAAGACCTCTTTGAAGGAAGGCAGACCAGTCTCTTCTCTGAATTTCTGCTCGTCCTTCAGCCACAGCGACATCTTATTTGTAACCTCTAATCCCATGAGGGTGTTGCCTTTACGTTCGCTAGGTCCTGGGTCCTCTTCGTAGGCTTGGATGAACCGAGAAGAGTATCGGTAGACTTCGACATCTTCTGGCAGATCGGGTGGAGTTGTGGCAGGACTCAGAGGGTGTTGTTTCGGATTGTTCGGTCTCGAGCTATGCGACGGGCTGCGCTTTACAGGTTGCGAGCTCATGGAATTGTGAGATTTGTGATTGGATTTCGATTTCTTTGTATGGGTGGTCGACTCGTGGGAGTCGTTATCGTGGCGGTGGCCATTCACCACGACATCGGCAGGCCTCGGTTTCTTCTTGTGGCTCTTCGTCGTAGCTGTTCGCTTGGTCTTCTTGTCGCTGGCTTCGTCTACGATCTTTCCGGCGCGCGATGCTCTCTGATGTTCTGTCGCCTGTTGTCTGTTGAGGCCAGGCCGTGGATTGCAGTCACAGCAGAAGTGGTCAAAGTCCTCTCTCGAGGCAGCCTCACCATTGCCAGGATAGTAGCATTCGATGTGCTGCCACGTGTCGCACTTCTCGCAGTATATTGTATTGCCATCGTCGTCTGCGAAGTCGCAGATGCACTTGATTGTGTATGGCTCTTCATCGGCAGGTTCGGCCACCGCTCGATCGGCGGTCGACGGAAAGGCGTGGGATGCAGCATCGGCCGACGTCGCGATCGGCGGTGGGTTTGAGCGATGCCGTTCTGTCATAATCCAGTTGCAGCCTCCAGATTGTTGCGGGTGGGAGGGTCAAGATGAAATTCACTGCTTCCTAGATCGGAGTCGCATGACGAAGACGCTTGCGACCCGAGAGGAAACAGAGTGACGGAGCGGGACACGCAATCCTCACTGCATCAGTACTGCTTTGGATAGCTGGATGAGATTGATCCAGTCCAGAGAAGTCGTAGAGACTCAAAGCGCTCGTGGAGTGAGTGGATCGAGGACAGATCTTCCACGAGGCAGCTGACGCAACGGGACGGGATTGCTCAACAAGCAGCAAGTGTAGGTGTCGAGATCAGAGAGTCTGCGAGAGGACGAGCATTCGAGTCTGCCGTGTTGGTCGAGGTCTCTGAGGGTACGGTGGCGCCTCGGAGTAGGATTCGGTCGAGGGTAGGTGTTCGAGTCGAACAAAGGGCCCGGGACGGGGAACGGGGCGGGTGTGCGGCGGCGTTGACGAGTGTCGCGAGTGGGAGTGTCGGCGGGTAAAGTGAAGGGAGCTACGAGAGAGGAGGAATTAGGGAGGGCGGAGGAGAGATCGGGGACTTCTCTCGTCGATTCGGGACAGTGAGGGAGGAGGCTTGGGGGAGGGTGTGCGAGAGTTCAATGAGAATTCGACCTGAGAGGGGGATCTCTGGCTCTGGCCGCCTACCGTACACTTTCAAGCTATGGCGCTAGGCTTCCAGCGACTTGCTGCTTTAGTTAGCGAGTCTGCGCAAAGGGGCTCTGTGGCTCGCCGTTGGCTGGGGCTGAGAAATTGACGGAAACGGATGCGGAAGTCCATCTCCTCTCCACTTGGCTCTCTCAGGCCCCCCGACCGCCGTGGCTGTCCCTCTGAGCCTGCTCCGATGATGCATGATGGTGCTTGTCGCCTCGAATAAGCTCGTCGCGACCACAACCTGCTTTCGCGCGCGGGGCGGATTCCTAGACATAAGTAAGAGTAGAAAAAAGGAGATATGATATCAAAAGTGCGGGCTCCCGTCCGGTGGGGCCGACAGAGGCACGACTTGGGGCGGAAGGGAAGGAGTTGGAGTTTGGAGAAGACGTGCGAAAGCGGGTGAAAGAAATGGGCGAAAGTCGATGATGGTGATGGGAAAGCCAGGCAGGAACGCAGCGGACCGGCTCTTATCGTCAGAATGCAACCGTGTGGCCGCACCACAAAGTCAAGGGCGGCGGGAGGAGCTAAGCCCCGCCGGCCAATGGCGCTCTGATTTCGAAAAATTGCTCCAGGGGGCCCCGGCGACACGGTGCGTCTCCCCAACCAACTGGCGATGAGGTGAATATGAATGCGCGTCGCGAGCGATGCCGGCCGTCTGAGCGTGTTTCCTACTAAATATTAACAGCAGGTCCGGTCTGCGGGCGCGCAGTGGTGATGGTGGATAAAGAAGCATGTTCCGAGGTTAAAGAGAGGCGCCGGGAGAGAAAGCGAAAGTCCAGCTCGGGTGCACAAGAAGGCAGACGGTGCTGGTCGAGTCACCACCGTGTCGCTAAACTCTCCTGCGAGCGTGCAAGAGCGCGCCCAGAAGAAATGTGCCATGATCATCTTATTCTGCTGCGATGAGAGTCAAGCCGTTTCAGCCGGTGGGGTCGACGTCCGTTTCTCAATCAAAGCGTCGTCATAAACAAGCGCACGTCGTTTGTCGACTGCCTTGAGGCGGGAAGGGGCAGGAAAAGGATGGTGAAGAGCCTCGGCGGCCTTCTAAAATAGGTGTGCGACAGATCCTTGGAGGAAAGTCGTTGATGCAGCACCTGTCAAAAATGACAAAATGACAGTTTGGTCTTCAGCCCTCTCCAAACCTTGGTTCCGAGCCCTGAACCGGCAATGCTGTCATCACATGCAATACTATTCCCGTCGATTCGAAGAAGCCACCTTGCCTCCAGAAAAAACGATTTCGAATTTTCGCTCCTACTGGAATAGTGTTGGATTGGTGTGGTCAAAGACTTTGGGGCATTATTTGTGAGTTGATATTGTCACCCGATTCAATGTTCTTCTTGTACGCTCACTGTGGACCCTCCGAAGAACTAGGAATAAGTATTTCTAATGATTGAGGATATTCCAAGTATTCGGAAATATTTCCGAATAACTGAAAAGGTTTTCAAATACCTGATCAGGAATATTTCTAGTGGTTGAGAACACTCTCAGGTGGTAGCTGAGCGCACAACAAATGTCACCACGAGCCAGAGTTAT
The DNA here is from genome assembly GCA_037179335.1 of Cyclaneusma minus. Classification (NCBI taxonomy): domain Eukaryota; kingdom Fungi; phylum Ascomycota; class Leotiomycetes; order Marthamycetales; family Marthamycetaceae; genus Cyclaneusma; species Cyclaneusma minus. The sequence goes on along the minus strand of JAKZHN010000031.1, from coordinate 129,323 downwards.
GGAACCCTCCGAATGCAGTAGAACCTCCCTCACCCGGTTTGCAGCTCAGATTGCTCACTGCTTTGTCCAGACTTACCAATCCCATCCCCCCGCTACCATACTTTCCCAATCCTCGCTCCTCGATTCGAATTATTCAAGAGTGTTCCAGCCGTTGTGGACTTCCGTGGGTCGTGATTTTTGGCAGCACCAAGTAGTCGCCGCATTGACACTCCAAGTCTCAGACTTCCCTTCCCACCGTGTTCATCGAGTGTGACTCGAGTACATCGTCGGTACCGTCTACCAGCGCACAAGGCCTTTGTTTGTCCATCCTTTGTCTCTTGCGACCTCGTACGATGTACCATGTTGGTACTCTCTCGAGTCCTGCTTGTCCAATCACTCCAAGCAGATCGAGAGTTCGGTGATGCCAGTGTCGGGCAGAGCACGCAAAGCTCCCGGGCCGTTGGGTAACAGAGACACGGCTGGATGAACTGCTTGCCACCTCTTGTGATGCTTTCTGAGCTGGCAGCGGGAGACATGGCGGTACGGGTTGTGGTACTGGTAGTCTGGTAAGGGGCTTCATAAATAGTAAGTTCATCTGTGCTTCGACAACATAGACTTTCTGTTTCGTCACTACCTTGACTTAAGGAGCCTCATCAGCCAAGATATTTCTGTCATGCCTCCTCATTCCGTGAACTATTCCCTACTCGCGTGGATCAGTTCAGGGTATTAGGGCCGATCTTGAACACACAGATGGTGGGGTGATACTTTCAATTCGTCTTCCCAGCAACCTTTTATCAATGTCAAATTTCGGTTGATGTGATATTCTCCCCCTTTTCCACGTACCCCTTTCCATATACCAGTCCACTTCCTTGAAGTTCCCCAGCTGCCCGAAGTTTCAACAATGACAACCTCTTTCAACAGTAGTCAGGCCAATCACCATAAGCATCGACATGATATGAAAGAGGGCAAAAGGATTACAATAAAGATTCCAGATTCCAATCCGATTCCTAGTACCATGGGAACCGTTTCCATAATTCGACAAGAACAAAAGAGACACCGCCATCGGGATCCGCTCTATCTGCCGCCAAAGCCACCTACTCAGACAAACCGCAGAATCATAGCCGTTCCGATCATTGGTCTGCGATGCTATTCCTCTCACTCTCACGACTTTCCACGCTTCCCCTTCACAATCTGCCGTTCCACCTCAACAAACCCATCTTCATCGTTCGTCACATCCTCTCCAGTCTCCTCCTCATCCTCCTCCCCCCTCACACCCCCCCTCATCCATTCCCGTCATCGCAGCTCCCACTCCCAATTTCTCCGCTCGTTTCCTCTCCCACTCCGCCATCTTCGCCATCGCAGCTGCCGCCTCCCCCGGATGTTCCTTCTCATATTCCCTCCTCCGTCTAGCAGCCTCATCCCTCTCCTTTTGCTCCCTCCTATTACTCTGCAATTTAATATCCGCCACCTCGCTCTCCTTCTTCCTCAACCCCAATATCCTATTCTGGTTTACCATTCCCACTTTCCCCCCTGCTTTTTTCTCCAACTCCCTTTTCACCTCCCTAGCCTTCCTCCTCTCCGTCTTTTCCTTCGCCTTCCTATCCCTCTCCTCCTTCGTCATCTGCCCCCCATTTTCTGTTTCCATTTCCCCATCATCGCTACTCGTATCACTACCCACCCCAGAAAAATCATACACAACAGCCTCCTTAGCTCGCTGCGATCTCGTAAGACCGGCAGCGCGCGCGGCTTGTTTGCGCTTGTAGCGTGCGCTGGACCGATCGACGACTCGCATGCGCCCGCCTATGAGCTGTGCGGTTTGCGAGTCGCTGCTGGAGTCGGTGTCGGGGTTGTAGGGACCTAGTTCTTCGGCGGTTCGGGGGTCGGGCTTGTACGCCACGTACTCCTTGTTCTCCTCGTACCACTCGGCATCCGGATTCTTGGGCTCTTGCTTCGAAGACGACATGGCGAAGAAGGATGTGTGTTTGAGATTGTGGGAGTTTGGTGGGTTGGGAGCTTGGGAGCTTGGGAGCTTAGGTTTTGGGAGCGGGTATGCAAGATGTGTGGGAATGGGATGGTGTGGGGACTGAGGCGAAATGGGGATAGAGTCCAGTCGTATGACAGGTAATGATTAGATGTCGTGCAGCGACTGTTTGGGGTGACTGGACGGCGACGGAACTTCGATACAAGACCATACAACTGACACTTATGAACTGGGCTGCGCCGCTGCGGGCAAAAGTGAACTCACTGGCTCGGTTGACAACGGTAACTACCCTAAGGTACCTTAGGTAGAAGTGAGATTTGGTAGCCCAGGGGGAAGAGCGAGTAAGAACTAGAAGTAAAATGGATCGGGAAGAAGAGTCTGAAGTTGAAGTTCACGGCAGACGGACTACTGAGATCTAAGTATGGAGGCAAAACGAGAAGACAGAGGGATGGCGAGAGTTGAGCAACCACGGCTTAAAAATATATCCCGGCAAGTTGAAAGAGAGCAATCCAGTAAATGACAGTAGATTCACATGACCAAAAGCAATCCATCTGTCTGGGAGTGATCAAAGGGGATGATGAAAGCAAGTCACAGGGCTGAGAGCAATCCAGATGAGTGAAGTAGTAAGCACAGTACCCAGGGGGCAGATGGGCAGCCCAAAGGTTACATATAAGTCATTTTGACAGAAAATCGCTAACAAGAAATTGAGACCTGTGGGATTGTTGGTTTAGAGCAATGGCTACGGTGTGATAAACATAGTACCTGAAACGGCTCAGACAAACATAGTAGTTGCGCGTCTGAGTCAATTGCCTACGAGTTCGAAATTGAGGGAGGTCCGAATTTCAAGCGCGAGCTTCTTTTTTGCCTTGTTTTCCTCCCCCCCCCCTTTTTTTTTTGGAAATTCAAATGCGGGACATTGAGAGTGTCAAGATGAGAGAGAGAGTATTGAATACCGCAAAGAGATTCTGTATGAATGACGGAAATCCAGTGACCGGGAGAAGACATAGTAGTTGAGAGACATCCAGGTCACTGAGGGAAGTACAAGTAATTGAGGGAAGGTCAGGTGTTTTGAGAGAAATCCAAGTAAACGGTAAACAACTCTTCTTTGCAAAGGCCATTGATTCCCAGCTGCTTGAGACCGCCAATCGCCAATTCAACTTTGTTTCTTTTCTCCAAGAGCAATGCACCATTCAAGAACAGCCACCGTTTCATAGACTCTCTCTTGCAAAGAACTCTTTGTGTCTTGCCGACCGCAATCATCATGCAACACTTCTCACGCAGTACTTTCTGCCGCGATTGAGGCAAAAACATCAGCCAGATTTCCAAAGAATTCGCGAAAAAACCCACAAGTTGATTATTAGGAGAAAATTCCACCATGTCGACAATACTACATCATTACATGCTCTACTAGCCCAACGAGGTCAAAAAATCTGCGGTCTATCAGCACAGGTACTCATATCATGAATTATAGACTTTTAAGAGTGCGGCGTGCCTTAGCACTCAGCAGTGTTCCCCTTATCACTAATACATGTACATTCCCTCGTGCTCGCTTGCTCACAAAAACCCAGCAAAAAAGCCATGCATCATGCATAGCTTCTCTACCTACTTGCCTAGCATTCCATTCTAACAACCTATCCACCATCCACCGCACCCCGAATTCTATGCTGTAACGATGAATCACCTCAAAACCCCCACATGAACAACAAACCCCCTATCCGGCCTCAATCCCTCCCCTTCGTTGCCTAACACCTCATCACTCACCCTCCAGCACCTGAAAAACTTGCCAAATTCCTCCAACCATTCTTCAAACACATCTGCTGAGCGTAGTTGCTGCGCTATTATTACCAAGGCTTGATCTTTGCTTCCTTCTCCATTTCCATCGGAGGAGGACGAAGAGTCGGCGCAGCGTAAAGCAGCTGCAGCGCGCAATGTGGAAACGAAGGGGACGATGAGGTGCGAGTTGTAAATACAATCACATGCCAACACGACATCGAAACTCTTCGCATTCGAATCGTGCGTTAACTCGCCGCTCGGTGTCTGAGTCTCCCAATCGAGCGGTTCGAACCAGATTTTTCCGTTTGCAAAAGAGTTGCTGTTGCTTATGTCTGATGATGAGGTTTTCGATGCATCATTCTTCGGATTTGCGTTAACATTCTTCTTAGAAGAGGCTTTTGATTGTTTGGATCTGGGGGGTAGTGACGACGCAGTGTTGGCAGCGAGGTTTTGGAAGAGCAGACGCGTGATGTAAGGTTGGTCTGTGAGGATGTAGCGGGAGATGAGGGGCGAGAGGGTGAGCGCGAGGAGGCCGGAGATGCCGGTGCCGAGCTCGAGGATGGTGGTCGAGGGTGTGAGAAGGGAGTGTGTTGTGAGGGGGTTGTGTGGGGAGGCGAGCCAGGCGGCGAATGCTGGGGTGATTTTCCAGAGGACTGTGAGTGGGTGTTAGGGTGGGTGAAGGGTTGGTGTAGAGACACTAACCTGCACCAGTAGTACCGCCATCCCTCTCACTCGTAAGAAGACTCGGCGATTGATGTATCGTAAAGTCCCTAGTCCCAACCGTCACTTCCAGCGTCGTAGCTTTCGCATCAACAAATCCCAAGTTCTGAGACGGAATGTCCTGAGAGAAGAGAAGAAAGGCTTCTGATATATCACCAAAACATATATCAGCCCCAGCCACACTTTCCGCGTAATGCAAACACTGAAGGAAAGTGTATAAGATTGGTAATTTGGTAGGAACACGTGATATGGAAAGTCACAGGCCTACCTTCTTCGGCATCCTCGATCTCGTCGCCGAGGGAGGCGAGAAGGTCTTGGAGGGGCATGGCCGCGTGTGCCGGTTGGCTAGTTCAGCGGAAGGCTGGACGGACCGAGGATATTTCTTCTTGGATATATGAGAGTAGCAGGGCCCGTGTCCCTTGCCAATGGGATGTTCAGGAAGTTCAAGTCCGGATGACGGTGCTGGAAGATGACTAGAAGCCGTCTGACAAGTGACAAGTTCGAAAGAAAGTTTGGAAACAAGGCTGGAGGCTTTGATCGCTGATCGCGTGGGCCATCCGGGCTCATCGAGGCCGGCGCCAGCGTTAAGCAAAAAGCCTGCTCACGTCCCTTATTAACCCCAAATACTTTATTGTTCGATGTCAGGCGAGTTTCTTGGTTGAGGCCGGCAAAAGTTGAATTGAGGTGCTTGGCTGCAGGAGGCGCAAGTTGGTGCAGCAGCAGAGTGACATCGGCGCCACACAAACATGCCACTCCTGAATTCTGCATCAAAATTCAATCACTGAGGAACAAAACTGAGGAACAAAAAGAATGGACCTGATATAATCTTCTAAATCCGTGTTAAAGAGTACAAAACACGTTGCAAAATACATAGCATCAGCCTAAAAAGAGCCAAGAGCATGAGTCCGACTTGGTCCTCAACGAGGTAGCATCAATTGGCCGAGTGTGGCTGGTTTTTCGGCCGGCCTGCAGGACTTTGAGCTCCATGTCTCGCGATCGTCATCGCCCCAGCAAAGCTCCGACCGCCCAAAGCAGGTCGATTCCTCCAGTCGAGGACACCGAACGACTTGCTACCCGCCCCGGCCTCCTAAATACAGACAACTCTTACCTGGAGAAACTGCGCTGTCTTCATCGCATAATCTCACGGCTCGCTACCTCTATTATACCCAAGCAATCGCTTCGCATCCTTGAAACAGGCGCAGACCAGCCATTCCCAACACTTTTCCACCACCATGGAGGGCGTAGATCTCAAGAAGGCCACTGTGCAGGCCAAGATCTACAAGAAGCCGCCTTTCTCTGTCGAGGTGCCCGGCTACAAGAAGGTCGACGGCGAGACTATCCCCAGGCGAAATCCCAACACGGTCGACAAGCTCGCCGAGATCCCTGAGGAGGGCATCCGCACCATCTTCGACATCGTCAAGACCAGCTCCGCCAAATACGGCAACGCAAAGGCCCTAGGCACGCGCAAGCTGGTCAAGACGCACCAGGAGGTCAAGAAGGTCAAGAAGCTGGTGGACGGCAAGCCGCAAGAGGTTGACAAGAAGTGGACTTACTTCGAGCTCAGCGGCTACGAGTACCTGAGCTTCCACGACTATGAGAAGCTCACCCTGCAAGTCGGCTGCGGCTTGCGCAAGCTGGGTTTGAAGCAGGAAGACCGTGTACACATCTTCGCTGCCACCAGTGCTCACTGGCTGGCCATGTCGCATGCTGCCGCTTCGCAGTCGATGCCCATTGTCACGGCTTACGACACACTCGGCGAGAAGGGACTGGAGGTGTCGCTGGTGGCAACTGGCGCAAAGGCCATCTTCCTCGACCCCCACCTCATTCCCACTCTCACGAACCCCTTGAAGAAGGCTACCGAGATCAAATATGTCATCTGGAATAGCGAGCACAAGGTCGACCAGGCGCATGTCGATGCCCTCAAGAAGGACCACGACTACCTCACTATTATGAGCTTTGAGGAGGTGCGAAAACTGGGTGAGGAGAACATGGTGGACCCTGTTCCTCCAAAGCCAGAAGATCTCTGCTGTATCATGTACACGAGTGGATCTACGGGAACTCCAAAGGGTGTGCCATTGAAGCACTCCAATGTTATGGCTTCTAGTAAGCGATTGCTCATATAATTTAGACGACTCGAGCTAATTTGTCTCCTAGTCGCCGGTGTCAGCACTGTCGTGCACCCATATATTGGACCTGGCGATGGTCTCCTGACCTACCTCCCCCTCGCGCATATCCTAGAATACGTCTTCGAAAACGCCTGTTTGTTCTGGGGAGGAACTATGGGTTACGGAAACCCCAAGACTCTTTCCGACAGCTCTGTGAGAAACTGCAAGGGCGACATCCGGGAGTTCAAGCCTACAGTCCTGGTTGGCGTACCCGCAGTGTGGGAGACAGTTAAGAAGGGAATTATCGGACAGGTCAACGCCAGCAACGCCATCGTCAGGAACCTTTTCTGGGCCTCTCTATGGGCCAAGAACCAGATGCTTGCCTACGGCATTCCCGGAGTTGAAATCTTGGACTCAGTCGTATTCAAGAAGCTCAAGGAGGCAACGGGAGGCAAGCTCCGGATATGCATGAACGGCGGCGGACCCATCGCGAAAGAAACACAGCGCTTTATTTCCCTTGCCGTCACGCCCATGATCGCCGGTTACGGACTTACCGAAACCACCGCCATGGGCGCCATCATGGACCCTCTCGAATGGACCGACTCCGCACTCGGCGACATCCCCGGCTCGATTGAAATCAAGCTCGTTGATTTCCCCGACGCCGGCTACTACAGCACCAACAAGCCCAACCCCGAGGGCGAAATCTGGATTCGCGGCCCCGCTGTCATGGACGGCTACTACCAGAACCCCGACGAGACCAAAGAAGCACTCACCGAAGACGGCTGGTTCAAGACGGGTGACATCGGCGCCTGGGACCAGAACGGACACCTATGCATGGTCGACCGCAAGAAGAACCTAGTCAAGACGCTCAACGGCGAATACATTGCGCTCGAGAAGCTGGAATCAATTTACCGGGCTTGCACCATCGTGGCGAATATTTGCGTGTACGCGGATACGCAGAAGGCGAAGCCGGTGGCAATTATTGTGCCGGCGGAGGGACCGTTGAAGAAGTTGGCGCAGAGTGTGGGGGTTGAGGGCGGGAGTTTGGAGGAGTTGGTGCATGAGAAGAAGGTGAAGGATGCGGTGTTGAAGGAGTTGCAGAATTCGGGACGGCAGGGGGGTTTGGCGGGGATTGAGATTGTGGAGGGTGTTGCGATGGCGGACGAGGAGTGGACGCCTCAGAATGTGAGTTTGCCTTATCTTCCTTTTATCCCCTGGACCTTTCGTCTCCCTTCTTTTTCTTCATTATACATGCTTGAGTTGTTTGCTAACACTTTTTTGCAGGGTCTCACCACCTCGGCGCAGAAATTGAACCGCAAAGCGATTCTGGAGAAGTACAAGAAGCAGGTTGACGAGGCTTACAGCAGCTCTTAAGCATACCTAGTAGTCGAAAGGCAGGAGGATAATGAAAGAAAGGAGCTGAATTTCCTTACTTAATTCTCTTGAATACGTGGGCACGAGCTATGAAGGCGAGTAGCGAGGCTAGGTCTAATTCTTCCGATCGGAGCGCGAGTGAGTTTGGAATGGCCGGGCTTTGTTGATGGACACTGTATCAATATTGCGGATGCTTCTCGTCTTTTTAACACCCCACGCGATATCATACTTGTGAATGAGAGCAGCTTTGAGGTTCAATCTGTGCTAAAAACAATCTCCGTGCTCGTGGAATTAGATGATGTGATTTTTTGTGACCGAATCCAGGACTTGTTGCCGTTTGTTGTTGCGATTACTGAATAACACTTTACCCCTGAAGCCATTCCAAACCGAAACGACACCTTTTGGCCACTCCGTCTCTCTCCACCATCGCTCCACCAGCAGAGGCATATGATTCTAAATAGTGGGAGAGCCTGTAAGGGCGCGTTAGCGTAAGGGTAACAGAGGTGGCGTTGATCGCAACCCCGCTCCTGTGAACTTTCTTTCGAGCTAGCGCTGGGTTCGATTCTCGGCGTGGGAAAAGGGGTGTGATCGCCCCTGCGGCCATGACGACGCCCCCCATCACTCTTGCGAAGCCCACACCGGAGCAGATCAGGGCCAAACAGGACACCGTCAATGCGAGAATCCAGGAACTCGAAATTCCTGGACTTCCCGATCCTTCAGCCCGCCGTAATTCGAGCCGTTGCAAAACGGGGCTATTACACAATCGATCCGGCCAAGACGGACTTTGGCAAACCGAAATATTGGAAAGGGTATTTCTCTGCGGCCTGCGTGCCCTGCAGCTCTGACTGTTCGCCAGCACCAGGCTGGAGGAGGAGAACGTTGTTAACGAAAAGGATTTGGGCAAGCGTGATTGTATTAATAAACTCATCGAAATCGCGGTTAGATTTCGACAAATCGTTTCGCAGCGCCGTGTTTTAATTGGCCAACCTGGTATTGCTCGTTTTTTTCCCAACATGCCCAATTTTCTGCAATACCAGGCGGTTAATACCATTTGAGAGCGACAAAACTTGATATATGCTTTTTCGGGATTCCTGGTAATGGTTTCCCAAAACGAGCTGCCAATTATGTCTAATACCACAATGTTTCCTAGCTAGCCCCAAATTGTCGACAATCGACAATCGTGACTACTCGTATTTTTGGAAAATCCCAGGCAAAAAGATTAGCTTAACGGAAAACAGAAAAATTGGAGGTTAAATAGAATTACAATATACAAAATCTAACCCAGTAATCATCCCTTTTCAACTCGCCGGACTAGGCGGCGTCTCCCCCGCGGTCCAATTCCTCGCCGTCTCACCCAACACAAAATCCATCCGTCCCCCATTTGCAAACACATTATCCCAAGTGACCCATCCCTTATTCCAACTCTCACCATTAACCTCCAAGCTCTGCACATAAATCGCCTCTCCCTCACCCGCCACTGCATCCTCTCTATTCCCGTCACCACCAAGCACCACCGTAACCTCCAGTTTCTTCCCATCCTCCAAGTCCAGCGTATAATTCATCCACGGACTACCTATCAAGAAAGTAGTCTGTCCCGTCATCGGATAAAGACCTAGCATATTCCATAATAACCAAGATTGCATAGCTCCGGCGTCTGAATTGCCGGGGAGACCGGAGGGCGTGGGTGCGTAGTAGGCGTTTGCTGCATATCTCGACTCCTTCACACTCAAATCCTGCCTATTAATAAAATTATACAAATAAGGCGTCGTAAAACTAGGTTCATTCCCCGGATTGAAAATCGTATTATTATACGCCGAGCTTCCACTTCCTCCCGTATTCAGGCCGGGAGTAAACATAGCGTTCAAACGCTCTACAAATGTGTCATTTCCACCAGACAGAGAAATCAGGTGCGAAATGTCGTGGTGAGCATTGAAGCTGTATTCCCAGGGTAGACCTTCGTAGTAGTAATTTGTCCAGTAGCAGCCTCCGCAGCTTAGCGGGTTTTGTGCTATAAACGCACCGGACGCTGTTCGTGGCACCACGAAGCCGGAAAATCCTAGCGAGGTGGCGTTGGGGTTCCAATGGTATCGCCAATTTCGTGAGCGGTTGAGGTATTTGGCGCTGTCGGAAGAAAAGTTGAGCCCGGATGCTACCTGGTATAGAGCGAAATCGTTGACGCTGTATTCGACGGCGCGTGATACGGAACGGCCGTATGAGGGCGTTATGTAGCCGTATTCGAGCCAGTCTGGCAAAGCGCCACGGCCTTGATTCGTGGCTCCTGTTGAGTCGCGAGGATCGTGGTTGTTGGGAGGCGTGATTTCGGCGTCTTTTACCATTGCGGCGTAGCCGGTTGTCCAGTTTACGGAACCGTCGGAAACTCCGATGCCTTTGATGAAAGCGTCGGCGAGTACGTTGTCGGCGTTGCTGCCGCCTTGGGTGGCGCCGTTCCAGTTGGAAGAGCGTGCGTCGGGCATGTATCCGACGTGGGTGTAGATGTTGAGGAGGGAGTTGATGAATTCGGTGTAGGTGCTGGGGGAGAGGATGTGGAATAGGGGAGTGGTGCAGCGGAAGAGGTCCCAGAGGGTGAAGGTGTCGTCGTAGTAGGGTTCTGGGGAGTCCCAAAGGGGGTTCTCACCGGTGCGGTTGCTGGGGAGGAGGTTCATGTGGTACATGGATGTGTAGAGCATTTGGAGCATGGTCGTGTTGGTTGATGGAGTGGTGACCTTGTTCAGGATTCGTGTGTTCCAGACATCTTTGGTGGCATCGGTGACGGTTGATAATGATGTGCCATCTGGAATCTGGGAGTTGACGTTGGAGCAGGCTTGGGCGGAGGAGATGAATGAGATTCCCACCCGGGAAGTGACGTTGTTGGTACCAAAAGAATAGACAGCGCCCAGTCGAGCTGTTGAATTAAACGAAGTGGTGTCATTGTATTGTGCCAGCATGCTGCCAAGTTCATTTGTGCCGAGAAAGGTCTTGGTGCTGGAAGCTGGTTGGGAGAAATAGCCACAAAAGAAGATTCTCCACTCAGGGGCAAGATTCCAGCCACCGTTGTAGTCGCCGAACCCTTCATAATGCCCATCTTCCGCAATCGTAATGTTCCCCCCTAGATAGCTTTGACTCCAGCCCAAGCCGCGGTACGAAGGCAAAACATGCGAGACATCGATAATAACATTCGCTTCCTTGTCTGGCGGGAACGAGTATTGATAAAGGCCCGCCCTGCTCGTCGCCGCCAGCTCGACGACAATACCGCTTCCCATAGATGCTTTGTAGTAGCCGACAGACGTAACATCCGTACCGAGTCGTGTGTCATTGTGATCTGCCAACGGGTTCGTAATATTACCCAGCACCGGCATCTGCGAAACCACTCCATATTTCGGGGCTCCTCCAGTTCCGCTCTCATGCATCATCGAAAAGCCCGTAAAGTTGCCGTCTGCGTCGTATCCGGAATAGCTGTCTGAGCCATCATACAGATCTGGACCTAGCTTTACCATTCCATATGGTTGGGCGACTCCTGGGAAGTCGTTTCCTCCGCTTGTGTCTCCCATCTAGCACGAATCAGCAACGAGTATAACGACGCATGAACTGCCGAAGTATCATGTCTCCAGAACGGAAATTGTGGATATCTCAAAATTGACTTACGTTCGTAAGAACATAGCCCGTCAAGTCCACAGCATTCGCATTCGAAGCCGTAAGAAGCAGCGCAGTCAAAAGACGTCCTGACATTTTCGCAAACATCCGACTCCAAAAATCGCAACTGCAGCACGAAGTCATGTAACGAAAGTGGAAAAGCAGAAATGTCAAACGAACAAGAAATACCACTTAGCGATCGCGAACGCTGACGCTTGGAAAGTGAAACATGTGGTATATGAACCCCAATCCGCAATCCACGGTACCTTAGCGATTCTGAAGTATGAATATCCGGATTCCAGTGGCTGTACCGCAAAGATAATAGGAAAACGGGTGGCCTGTACGTCATTTGAGCGACCCATGGTACATACGTACCGGATTCGGCCCCCAAATCCAGGGGTACAACGCCATGGTTAGATTGGACGGAGGCACGAGGAGGATCGACATGCTTCCCAGCGGAGCGAGAAGCTTGTCGAGACATCGGATGCTCGGTGGCCAATCCCACCGGATTCGCTGCTATCGTGATTGGCCGGATCATTTGATGGTCGAATATATCGTATACTGGATTTCCTCCGATCTTCTTTCTTATGGCACGAGTGCACATCGTGGGGGATGAAATAGTAGAGGCTTTTGGGTGACCAGGAGTTTCGGGAGGGCGAGGTTGTCGACGCTGCACTCTAAACCCTCGTTATTGAACAGAAGCTAACCCAAGTCAACTGCCGCCTTAAGTCTTCTCGCAACTTGGATTGATTCTGAGTATGTAGAATTCATAAGTGTTGCGCAAAATGTTGAAAATACCGCATTTCCGGGCTCAATCCCACAGAAATGCCACCCATTTGACCCACCCCTTGGCCACTGGCTCCGGGTCTTCAGGCTCCCTTTCGATTTCCTCAAACGCTTCCCTCAGCGGTATGTCTTCCAGCCTCACAAACTTGGTCTTCTTAACCACCTTCCAAATTGCGTATGCTCCCAAGACAAGTGGGATATCAAGATATGATGAAACAAAACCTGAAGCACTCCAACGCCCTTTCGTGAAGTTTGCAAATCCCCCAGTGAACAAAATCAAGACGCAAGCGCACAATGCCACGGGCGTCGAGTACCGGGTCCAGGAATTGTGCCAAGGAAGTAGCGAATAAGGAATCGACTGCTTCTTCATAGCCATCAGAAGCCGCTGGTGGTTGACGAGGATAGCGATCCAACTGATCAGCACCCCAGCCGATACCAAATCCACAAACCAATAAAACACCGTCAGCGCCCCCGAGGAAAGGCTCATAAATGCCGTAAACATAAAAGCTGTCTGGACCAGCACGCAAACGTAAGGAACGCCCCACGACGTAGTCCTCAGAAAAACCTTCGGAGCCTGTTTCTTGAGCGCAAGTGCATATAGCACCCTTGTGCCCGACAGCAGCGCCTGATTCGACGAAGACCACGCAGACGTAATAACGATGGCATTCACCACACTCGGAATAGCACTAATTCCCGCCGCCTCCGCCGCAATAACAAACGGACTCTGCGCCGCAGTTCCGGACTCGTCATTCAACCTCTCATCACTACTCGCCACCAACATACCCACCACAAGCACACTTAGAATATAAAAGATCGCCACACGCCAAAAAACCCTTTTACACGCTCTCGGGATCGCCTGCCGCGGATTGCGTGTTTCAGCGGCGGCCATAGCGACGGATTCAGCGCCTGCGAACGAGAACACTGCGGAGGTCATGCAGGACCAGTAGCCGAGGAATTGGCCCCAGGAACCGCTGGCGATGTAGTCGACGAAGGGGCCGGGGGACTTCCAGTATGCAAAGCCTTGGCGAGGAACACCGGGGATGCCGCCGAGGGAGATGACGAGGCCGAGGATGATGAGGAAGATGATGAAGACGATTTTGAGGAGCGCGAACCAGAATTCTACCTCGCCTGTTTTGTGCATCAGTGGGTATGCTCGATGAGATGGGGGTGAGGATACCAGGGTGGGTATTATAAGTACCATAGACTCTGATCAAGCTCATCCCAACCAGGAACGTTAGGAGGATGAATATGACAATCCATATGCTCGAGTTCACATCCGTCCAGAACTGAAATAGGACACAAATAGCCGAGATCTCCGCAGGTATCGACAGCCAATTTCCATATATGATATTCCAACCCACAGCAAACCCCACCGCCGGATCTACCAAAAACTCCGCATGCCTCACAAAGCTCCCCGTCACCGGCAGCAGCGCCGTCACCTCCCCCAGCGCAAACTGCACCGCACAAACAACCAACCCAACAGTAAAATATCCCAGCAGCGCGCCCAGCGGCCCAGCCGTCTGAATCGACGAGCCGAGTCCTAAGAAGAGACCCGTGCCGATGGCGCCTGCGATGGCGATGAGCGATACATGGCGCTGGTCCAGGCCGCGCTGGAGATCGCGGTCTTCGTTGGTGGTGACGAAGTCGGCGGCGTGAGCGTCGGGGGCGGCTCCGTGTCGTGAGGATTCGGGGTCGTTGGAGGAGACTAGGACGGTTGGTTGGTGTTTGGCGGGGTTGGATGTGTCGCTCATCCTGGGCGAGCGCCGAGCGGGCAGCGAACTTGGCAGTTGGCTATGTCCTTGGATCAAATTAGGCTCGGGGGACTGCGAGGATGGCTGGACTGCACATGCATTCCGATTTCGAGGAGAAAAAGATGTCGCAAAAAATACTTCCCTCACCTTCTTCGCCCTATCAAGCCGACGGTCGGACACTCTAGTTATGTCGTGATCATGATCTGCGATAATTTCCGCGATAAGCAATATTTCAGTGAGCCTCAAGTCTGCCTGGTTCGTCCGGCTTGGCTGTGCGCCGCGGGCGACAGTCGGGAACCAGGGGCTGTTTTTAAAGAGCTGCTTCAGTTTATCGAGGTTCTAGCAGACAGACTAAAGCTCTAAACTCCCCTCCGCTTCCATCAACACCATCGTATACCACCGTATCTCAAAAAACACAATCTGCTCTCCCTTCAACCTCTAGCCGTTCAGGTAACTTCGAATAGCACCCTGAAGTTTCGTCGCACCCTCGCCCAGCACCTGTGTCAAGTTCTCCAAGTCATCGCCAGCCGTGATTCCAAACTTGCGGACGAAGTCCTTCGCAGCGCTCTCAAGATCGCCATAGTCCTCAGTGCCAGGCTCGTCCTCGGGTCGTCCGAAATAGGCGTTTGACGAGATGGCAGATGCGCCTTCGAAGCCTTGCAGACGCGACTTGGCTTCGGCCTGTGCATTGGGATCGAAGGAGCCTTTGCCGAAGAACTCATCGCTGGAGATACCCTTCTGGTTGCCGAATTTCTGGCGCGCGTATTTCTCGTCGTCGTCTTGGGGTTGTGTCAGCAAATGTACCTGCAGAACTGGGCAATAGATTCTCTTTGTATTCGTAAACTCACCTTCTTCGGTGGACTTGATAGGACCCACGGAGCCAAAGCCGCCCATCTTCTTCTGAGCTGCGGCTGGCTTGTTGCCGCCAATCTGTCCAAAGCCCAGTCTGCCAATTCCCATTCCTAGTCTCTCGACATCGCCAGTCGAGCGGTCCTTGTTTTCGGATGCGCCATAGCCTGCTCGGCCAGGGTTCACGGGAGTGGGCTTCACAACCGTCGCTTCGGCGGTCTTGGTTGGGAAGGCGGATTTTTTGGCAGCAGCTTCTTCTGCTTCAGGGTCGTAGCCGAGTTTCTCGATACGCTCGGCCTCCTCCTTCGCCTTCCTTTCTGCCTCGTCAAAGTCGATGACATCGCTGGTGACCTTCTTCGCGCCCAGTTTCTGTGTCTTCTTCGCGCCTAGGATGCCAGTCTTCCGTGGGCCGCTTCCGATAGGTGTGTTCTTGCGTAGTGCTGCAGATGATGTCGTACGGCTTGCAGTGGGAGCAGCGGCTCCGGCAAGAGGAGACGCTGTCCTTGCAATACCGTTGCCATTGCTGTTTGCAGTGCCAGTAAGAAAGGGGGATGGCGTGCGGCCGACTACCGGAGGGGTGCCAGTTCGAGAAATAGGAGGCGTGGGTCGCTTAATCGCAGGCTTGTCCCAGGAAGAAAAGAAGTCGTCTTCTGGATCTCCTGCGGGTGTAGAAGTGCCATCTGTCGATGCACCAGGAACATCGGTAATCACCACCTCACCAGGGTATCTAGAACGGTTCAGCATATACTTCAGCTGGCACGAAGTCCAAATTTGCACTCACTCCTCTGCGTCTTTTGCAGATCGCCTCTTAAGCTCTTCCTTGTACTTGGTTGCGGTATTGGATTGGTATTTGGTTTTGGGGTCTTTGCTGTTAAGCGCCGCAGTACCACCGTTCGACTGGAAGTACTTGGTCGCAGACTCGTTGCCGCCGACCTTCATCACACGCAATTGATCCCATTGCCATTCTAATAGACTTGTTATTCAGTGTTCACCACAACGGGCGTGTCAAGGATGAACCTACGGTCGAGGTTGGTAGAGCGCACAAAAGAGATATGGACACCGAGATTGCGGTGGTTAGAGGAGCAGTCGAGGCACAAGTAGATTCCGAAGGGCACTGAGGTCCAAGTCGGGTTCTTTGCGCCGCAGTCGAAGCATACCTATGAAGTTCATGTCAAAGAGATTCATAGGCAGAGCTGTAGAAAGGGGCATGGTTACTTTATTCGCGGGCTTCGACTTCAGCTTCTCGAAGATCTTCTGCGACTGGACCTTGGAGGCCATAGCAGCAGCCATGTTGGCGAGCGACGATATAGCGCAGACAGGTATCTATCGGTAGGCTGGCGTTTTGAGTTGCAGCGAGGCGCTCGAGGCTGGGCTTAGAGGCGGTTGTGACAGTTTATGAATCTATCGAGGGGGATTCGGGGCAGCGAGGGTGCGGGCCAGATTGCTGAATGTAAGCTTGATCCGGTTAGCGCATTACGCCTGAGGCCGACCCAAGGAATTCCCGATTTTGGTGCGGTCGATTTTCTTAGACGCAATATTAAAAAAGTGACAGGATGTTTGTCAAACAGGTACTTTGTGGGATTCATTATAACTTCAACCCATTAAAAGAAATCCGGGTAATCGGGAGGGAAACGTGGCAGGAACCTCTTGGTTGACGGGCCGGACTCCGAGCCTCCGTCTGGGAATCGAAATGTTGAAGCTCGGCCGACAGCTTTCCCCACATCTGGAAGAGAACCACCAAGCTCTGAACAATTTCTCTTCACACAACTTCCGACCATTATTTCAGTAATTCACGCACACCATGAGCCTCATCACAAAAACTCCGCAGATCCTCAGCCTACCTCCCACCGTCCGCCCTCTTCTCTTCTCCCGTTTATACGCAACCCAGAACAGCTTGGGAACAACCGCGCCTCAGCCCAAGAGAAAGCCCGTGACCGTGTTTAACGATGATGGCCGAGTAGCATGGGGAAACCTCTCTGCGAAAGAGAAGGTGGCGCGGACGACGCAGCAGTCTTTTAATGGCGGTTTGATTGCACTGGGCGTGGTCTTGACCGTACATCCTCTCGACCAGATACCATGCGTACACACGATGCTGATAGTCTGCAGGGCGGTGTCGCATATGTCATGTACTCGGAAGTTTTCTCAAGCGACAGCAAAGTTACGCATTTCAACAGAGCCGTCGACCAAGTAAAGAGAGACCCGCGATGCACCGAACTCTTAGGACCTGGAAGCAAAATTACTGCCTATGGAGAGCCAACTTGGAATAAATGGGCCAGGGCGAGACCAATAACTTCCAATGTCACAAAGGACAATCGCGGCGACGAACATTTGGTTATGCATTTCAACGTAAGTGGTACGATCCGAGTGAATATGACGGGCAAGGCTGACCTATATTAGGTTGACGGGCCTCTCAATAAAGGTGTCGTCAGTTTACACATGACGAAGAAACCTTCGCAGAGCGAGTATGAATACAAATACTTGGCCCTCGACGTCAAAGGCCACCAAAGAATTTATCTCGAGAATGCAGATACGGGTACCTCGGGTTCCAAGGGCAAGATGAAGATGTTTGGAGTTTCGTGGAACTAGAACATCGGGGATGGTATTCTCTGGTGCGCTCAGTAGCCGATACCCTTATTCTTCCCACTGTCAACCCGTCCTTCGTTTTCGCCGGACATGAACTTGATCATGCCTCGTCCCAATTCCCCCCGTTCGCAACTGCGGGCCTACAATGATCACTCTTCCGTGAGCAGGACCTGAGGAACGAAACCAGGGAGCTTGCATCTTCACCTTGGAACAGGACTGTCGCCGTTGTGTTTTAGTGTGCTCATATACCCGCAGGGAAGAGGAGATGGACAGAGATAGAGACGGGCAAGTTCCGGATTTTCGGATCTGAATATACACGTTGGAAAACGGTGTACAAAGAATCCGTTTCACAAGCGAGGAGGAGACTGGAAACAATGGTTTAGCGTGCCTCTGGTGGAATCCCGGTCAGACTGCTGAATGGACCAGTTATGAGCAGGATATTGAATGACCTGACCCATCACTACGAATTCGACACAGTCGCGCTTACTCAGTCAGGAGCGTATCAAGTCTATTGATTGACGATGGCAGGAATTACGACATGATCCCGATTACAGGACAAGTTGGGCGTTGGGATCATTTCGAGAATAAAACCTGCATCGACTGCTTTGGTTTCAAACCAGTCTGCTATGTCCCGTCCAATAAGACTGCACATAAAGTGGTGCATATCTGACATGGGAATTTAGGCATCCCTGTGCCGATCGACGAAGTCTCCGTAAGTTTAAATCTCCAAACTATCAACGACGTGACAACACCAACCTTCAGCTGACTGGAAGGATAACGTCCATCTCATGCATTCAAGGCTGAAAAGAGAAGATCTCGCGTTTCTCATTCCTGTCTGGTCTCGGATCTTCGCACGCTAGCAGTATCCAGATGCGCGTTTCCCTCCCTTCTATGACGTCGATGGCGCGTACAAAGAGAGTTCAGCGACGTTGAGGGGGGTACTAGAAGGCTCAACCCGTTCGTCAAAGAAACGCTCAAGGTCGCACTTTTCTTGATCTTCAAACTTTCACAAATTTTGATTTCGTCAAGTTCAATTCTTTTCGTCGTTCTCAAGACCCCTTTCATGTTTACTTGAACGTCAAGGGTGACGCGAGAATACTACACCTGGGATCAATCCTCAGTTAGTGCTCATCTGCCATCATGGCGAGTGCAGACCAAGCTGTCGCTATGGATCCTACGGTATCTGCAACAGTCGCTCGAAGGCCAAAAGACTCTTCTGGTGTCGTTATCTATGATACAATTGAGCAGCACCCTACGAATCCCGATGAACCAGCGAAAGCCGTCGCTCATGAAGCAACTTCTGGAGAACCAGAGAAGGTCATAGCCCATGAAGAGGAGAAGCCGACTGAGAGCCATGCTCTGGCAGCTGAAGACCATGAAGAGAAAGGTATTGTGCAGCACAATCATGGCGCAACAGAGGTCAGAGACTTGGGATGGAATGAGGAGCCTGAGCTTGTACCAGCTCCTCTGGTTGGTGGGATGAGCAATGAGGAGCTTTGGACGCTTGTTCGACGCTTCAATAAGGTAGGCTTTGTTTCTTGTGAGCTGCAATGGAAGCAGTATCAATGGGGGCAATTGACTGAGCGAGAAAACCGTTGCGAGTACTCAGCTAACAGAACATTTTAGCAAATGTACCATGTGAAAGCCATTCCAGAACCACCCCTCGGTGGACTCGATCTCAATATCGCAGACGAAGAGGAATTCTCACCTGACAAACTCCGATCAAACATCGAGCGATTGTATATGACCGTCATCATCGGCGTAGTCGGATTTGCCAAGCATATTGCACGGCTACGATCATGGCGAGAGCGCAATCGTACTATCGCCTTCATGGCTGTCTATTTTGTCACTTGGGCCCTGGACTTCCTAATACCCACCATCATCGCCTTTCTGATGATCCTGATCGTATACCCACCTGCGAGAACATACTGTTTCCCTCCAGCTCCAATTGCTCTCATCGACTCCAAGACTGGCGGCATCAAGAAACCTACCGCTGGAGTTTTGGGCAGCGACAACAGTTTAACTGGAGCTCCTGAAAAGCACCAAGGCGAGGCTGTCGAGCAGGAGGCCAGCAATTTCGTCAACCAGTTCACTCATATAGCTTTGAGCAGTGCAACGGGCAAGCATCCCCAGGGAGAACCACCAGAAGAAAATGAGGACAGTACAGCTCTAGGATCCAAAGCGCCGGACCCGACCGATCTCATAAATGCAGCATCAAAAGCACAGACTACGGCTGCTGGTGACGATGCTTCTGCTCCTCACGACAAGACGAAGCAGCCCATGTCTGATGCCATGTGGTCCAAGACCAGACCAGTCATGCATGTGATCGCAGATATCGCCGACGGTTGGGAGAGATTTGGAAACGGCCTGGATGCAACATCGCCATTCCCCAAAGAGAAGCCCAGACTCAAGCTCGCAGCCTGTCTCTTACCAGTTCTTCTCATATCCACATTCACAAGTTCCTACATGTTCATGAAAGCCAACACCTTCTTCGTAGGCTTCGGCTTCTTTGCCGATCCCATCATCTGGCGTGGCTTGTCCTACCTGAACCGCGAATTCCCCAACTGGCAAAAGCTTCTCGAGATCCGCAATACCTTGCTCAAAGGCGTACCCACAAATGCTCAGCTTACAATTACTCTGCTCCGTATTGGCGAGAAGAACAAAGCCCCTATCCCACCACCACCATTCTCTGGCCCACCTCCGCCCCAAGAGGCACATGCAGCAGCCGGTCAGAACCTCGAACACCTTGGTAAGAAGACTACGCTAACCCCCAGTACAGGACTTACTGACCCGGATGAACAAGGCGTCGACGACTCCGAAATGTCCGCAGCCATCAACCCCACCGCCGGTCCCGAAGACTTGGACTCCGCCAAAGCATCCGGCACCGATGTCCCTAAAAAGCATCACGGACGTCGTCTGCTTGCTTTTGTCAAGGGCACTACGAAAGGCGGCGTTGAAACGCTGCTGGGTGCTGATAGATTGAAAGCTAAGGCAGGCGTGGAGCATGCGAAGAACCGACTGGGGGTACTGAAAACGGGTCCCCAGGATCCGGCGGGGCCGGTGGACTTTCCGGCTCGGTATAAGGGGAAGAAGGGACATTTGTATATTACGAGTACGGCGACTAGTCCGGCGTTGAGTTGGACGACGGAGGAGGAGGATATTGAGCCGGTGTTTTCGATTGCTATTGCTGATATTAAGGTAAGTTGTTTGCATGCAATTGTGAGGGAGAACACTGGTTGATTAACTGTGTGACAGGAACTTAAGAAAGTCGGCGGATTGGGCTGGAAGTCGAAGATGATTGTGGGCTGGGCGACGGATCGCGCGATTGCGGATGGCATTATCATTGTCGACAAGGAGGGCAATTCGAAACATCTGACGGCGATCGCGCTCCGCGAGGAGCTGTTCAATCGCCTCGTGGCTATGGGCTCGCAGATCTGGGAGGCTTGGTGAAGAATCTCATGGCAGGTTCTGTCACTTTGTGTAGGGGATCACTGTTATTTCCCGGTCTAGAATACAGCATACACAGGGTTGGATTCGGGCCCAGGTCGAGTACCGGATGGAACACGAGTATCTCAACTGACGACGGATTGACACATAGGGGCTCAAGGTCTCGGAACGAAGCATACTCGCAACACAAAGACTCGCAACACAAAGCAACGAAAGCAGACCTGTGTCATTGGGGCTGTGTTCAAGGCGGTCGCACACAGATAAGTACCGACATACCACAAAAGAGAATATACGCGTCACTATGTTCTCAATCTCTATGCTTATGTGCTTTTGGCTATTCTCAAACCAAACTCACTGCCATTTGGGGAGCTCCCCGCGTGAGTTCCCGGCGTGTCGTTGAGACTCGGCATTTGGTACCGCAAATGGCAATCAGGGACGTTTCAGGTTGCGGTGTTGCGCAGAACCTGACAAAGAAAAGCAAATTCCGACATACCGAGGCGCGAATCAGATGCTTTGAACAAGATGCAAAGGAATGCAAAGAATGCAGAGAATGGCTTTATATTACTTTACCTTACTGTACCTGTGCCCGAGGTCACGGTTGGGGCGTCATGCATGCCGGAGAGAATGGTGGAGAAAGCCAGATTGGGCGATCTTTGACCCCGGAAACTGAAATAGATACATTTCACATGTTCCCAGCAAGGGTTTTCTTTGACAGGTGCTGCGCTGGCAGAACAATCCTTGGAGCACATCGTCGAAACAGGCTTTAGAGTCAGCTCTTTATCGCCAGATGACGTACACTAAACAGGGGGTCCTTTATGGCACAATCCACACAACGGCGGCATTCTTAATTCTTAATTAACTTTGCTGCAGGTTATGGTGAGAGCGCCTCTTTCATATTATCCCCGCTACACCTCCCTTCGCGAGGCACGATCTGCCGGTGGCTCAGCGCAGACGAAACGGGGAGTTTGTGCAAGGAGTGCCGATGTGTGTGAGTCTACTTAAGGTAATGCTATGGCCAAGACTTGTCTCAGGGTCTGGGACTGCTTTTGAGGTGATCTTGCTTTGCTGCTGAATGCTTCAAGTCTGACAAGACTCGCTCTCTTCATTCAAAAGTCTCTGTTGAATGCTGTTGTCGTTGTCGTTTGTTTGATATTGTGTCGTTGTCATTCTCTCATTCTCGACACCTAACATACAACCCAATTGGAGTGTTTGCTTTCCATGCTTCAAGCTGTCATCTCTCTGAGCAACCCCAACGTTATCTGAAGAGAGTTCGGCAGTTACCTACTCGTCACGTCAAATCGGACACTTCACTTTGGGACGCGTGCATTGTGTGTGACAGGAACCTTCAACCAACAACCCGGCTTGGTCAAAAAGCAAGCACGCCGCCTGAGAGGCTTCATATACTTGCTTCATATACTTGCTTCGACCACCACAGGCTCGCGGCACCTGAAGGAAACACCACGGCCAAGATCATGGGGTACCTGACGAGCAAGAGGCATGTTGCCGTTCTGCCCATCCTCTGTGCTATTCCGGCATTCGTCCTTTCCTTCCTGTGTATCTTCGCCGGTTCTAAAAAGGGGTTTATGGAAGATTACAATATCGTGACCGTACGTCTCCTCTCCAGTGATCCCATAAATTCTCAAACTCAGGTTTAAACTAATGAGTAACGAAACAGCTCAATACCTCATCACTGGGCCACATCCTGATCAACACAACCTCCACAACCACATCAACCTCTTCATCAGCAACTCCCACCGCCACCGGCATCTTAAGCGGCTGGCTCGGCACAATCCAAAATGAAACAGACACTATCGAGTCTGATCTCGATAGTATTGAAGCAGCACTTGAAGCAGAGCTCGATGCAGAACTCACAGACATGGAAGGCGATCTGGCCGATGCTCTTGCCCAGGACCTGGGTATTGATCAGTGGTACAGCTTGCACTTGATGGATATGTGCTATGGCTACTACTCACCCAACGCCACCGCTTCTGGCGCTACTAAGAATATTAGTAGTTGTACTGCTGCTACTGCTATGTGTAAGTCTTTCTCTCTCCCTTGGCGTTTGTTTCGCGAGTGATTATGGCATAAAATACCTACTCAGAAAGTGCTGCAACGATTTCTAACATCATCGACGTATATAGATCATTTCGATCCCGCAGACATGATCAACTCGCAACTCTCCGTCGGCCCCTTCAGCCTAAATTTGAGCAGTATCGGCCTACCCCAGTCCTTCCAAGACAACATCAACAAACTCGACACCCTCCTCGACACAACCTTCATCCTCTACGTCCTCTCCATCGTCTTCTCCGGCCTCTCCCTCCTGCACTCCCTCTACTCCCTCTTCATCCCCCCCTCCCAACACACCTCCTTCCTGCGCCTCACCAACCTCGGCTTAGGCTCTACAACCTTCACGCTCCTCTTCATGGCATCGATTCTGATTACTGTGGGAGGAAAGAAAATGGCAGATGAAGCTAATCAGAATGCTAATGATGTGGGACTTTATGCGTATAGGGGAACGAAGTTTTTGGGCTTGACGTGGCCGGCGACGGTGCTCATGGCGGTTAATGCGGGCGTCTGGGCGAGGGAGTGGTGGGCGGTGAGGAGGCAGAGGAAGAGGGAGACGAAGATGAAGTTGGAGAGTGCGGAGATGGTGTTGAGCGAGAATGCGGGGAGGGGGGGAAGAGGGGGAGCGCCGCCGCCGGGGTATGAGGGGCTTGATGATGATGGGTATCGGGGGAATGGCGGGGCTGCGAATGAGAGGTGGTGATGTGGGAGGGGGAGAGAGAAGCAGCAGCGGTAATGATGACGCTGAGAATTTCATGATGTTCGGGGATCGAAGACAATTTACGGCAGAGGGTCAAGAAAGTCAGAATTAGCAGACAGTTATCTGGGTGATTCTCCATTTCATCGGTTGTCTGGTTTCACTTTTGGAATCCGGTGTTTGAAAAGGAACGGGTGCTGGCGGGAATATCTTTTGTCGATATATGGATACCTACCCGAGGCAGATTTGACATGATCTGCTTTCAGCCTTTCTTGACAGTTGTAAATCAGAGCTGCTTGAGACTGCAGGTTTGAATGTGCTCACATGGGTCATGATTACAGGCAGAAATCCCGATCAGATAAACGCAAGCTACGCTGAAGGAGAAGAATTCCTGTACTGTACCCTACCAAGACGATTGCAGATAGGCATACTGGTTTATAAACCAGTACCTCCGGGTACGAAATGCCCGGTATGTGCTCCGGGAAGTATGAGTACAGCATGACCATGAGAAAGTCAGGCCTGACCTGCTTTATCAAGTTATTAGGTAGCATCCAAATCAGCATCCAGATCAAAATCGCGGTTTTCCATGTCGCTTGTGTTGTCGTTGAAATCATCCTGAATGTTCTGATAACTCCTGTTCTGTGTGGACAGTTGATACCATACCCGGATTTTCGTCTGTCTCTTTTGCTTGACGGGGACGCTGCTTGAAAGGCCTAAAGTGGAGGGTTTCTATCGATTTTGGGGCTGACTCTGACGAGGTCGAGGCTGAGTCGGTTGACGAGGACCGGACTTTATCTAATTAGAACGGTGTTAGCTAAAGCTTCAGAGGGTGTTGGGTATTGAGGAGCTTTGCGTACTATCAACGTTTTCTGGTTCATCTTCAGTTGGGTCAAGGATCCATTCCTCCCAACCCTCAGCCTTCCGGATTTTCTCTCCCTCATCTTCGAGCTCCTTCTCGAGTTGCTTGATGTAAGCCTCCTGTTCGACGGCCCAGTATGTCAGCTGAGAAACGTCGTCGCCCTTTCTGATGGCCTCAGCCTTATTGATTCTGAGGTTTTCGAGCTTTGTCATGGCCTTCGCAATGACATTGGACTTTAATTCGGTGTTTCCTGTATGTTCACAAGAGCGAATCAAGCTTCGAATATCGTTGTTTTGAAAAATCGGCCTCAAGATGCTAATATCAGACAGGGAAATCCAGCCTTGCGAGTCCATATGTCTTCGGAGTAAGGTATCGCGCTTCAAGTTGTGAACCGAGAAAAGCCCATCTAATCATTCACCGTCTATCTTTGTGAGGAATTGAAAGGGCTCTAGCTCTGCACGACCTTGAGGCTTTTCAGGCTCGGAAGCAGGAGATTCCGACATACTCACGCCGTGGGAAGATGATGGCTCGTGTTCTTCCTTATCTCTTGGGGCCGGAGGCGAACCCCTTTCGTCCTGAGTAGATCCGTTCTCTAAAACAGGGGAGGCTTGCTCTCGCTTTTGTCGAACTCTCATCAAGGCCTTAATATTTTGCTGTTCCAAAAGCAGCAGCTGAAATTCACGGTCTTGCAACGCGTCGTTTCCAGATATTCAGCTTCAAGGCTTGGATGGCTGTTGAGTTGTTCGCGTCTGAGTGCTTGATTTCTTCTATCCTTTCTGGAGAGCGAGCCTTTCGAAGCCTGTCTTCCGCTTTTCTCAAGATCTGGGATTTGCTCATTAACTTGCTCGCATCAATATCCTTTGGGGAAATCCCTGTCGTAGATTTGGAGAACATGGCTCGCTCTTGATCATGCTGCTCCTCGGCATCCAAGGATATTCTGCTAGACGGACTGCCCACTTCCGCGACCTTTCCGCTGATCTCATTCTTCCTATCGTAGACTTCGATTTGGAGGTGGTCAAACTCATCCTTGGATTTGTCTCGCTGTCCTGCATACCAGTACAGTATCGCAAGTCGGAGCGTCTCATTAGAGTTGATAACCATGGTACGGTTGTGAGCGAGGTATGTGACTGCCGAAAGTGAGAGCATGTATGGCTTCATGCCTTCTACCAGTTTGCAGATGCCATATCCGACTAAGTTAGATAAGTCACTGTATTTGATGTTGGCGGAAGTCGTGATCGGTAAGATTGTGGCATTCGGAATCCATACAAGCACGGAGAAGTCGACCCGAGGATGAGATATATTCGCTTCAATCGAAGACATAGGTTGGCTCTCTGTACACTCGCATGCGGGTGTCCACCACCGTAGCCAGCTAATGATTTCCCTGGGCTTCGGCCGATCTTTCCTGTTCGGCGAAAGCATCATATTCGTCATAGGAACACCGGGGAGCCAAGCATTCTCCCTCAGCCATTCGGAGGTTCTGTCTAGAGTGAGGTAGAAAGCCTGCGTCTTCATGTCAGGGTTATCAGGCATCGGCGTCGAGCGAATCTCACGGAAATCTTCGAGAAGTGTCCCGTTGATAACAGTAAGCATCTCAGCAAATACACAGCCGAGGGAGAAGATGTCTGCAGACCTCCCTCTCCGCGACTCATCAATGACTTCAGGCGCACAGAACATGCGCGTGATCATGCCTGTCATGCCCTCAGTTGAGCTCGTCATCTCGGAGATGAAAGGATGGGCAGATCCAAAATCCGTCAGATAGATACGATCGCCTTTGCAAATAATGTTTTTGGGCTTGATGTCTTTGTGACGGATCTTCTGGTCGTGGATATAAGCTAAGGCGGCGGCCAAGCAGAGTATCCATTTCTTCAGCCGCCTCGTATCGGCGGCCTTGAAACCCTCTTCTCCAACCCTTTCCAAATAACTCGCTAGGTCTTCGTCTCCGACTGGAGCAGTAAGGATGGCGAATTGCCGATCCCTCAAGGCCAAAGTCTCGTATGTACCGATGACTTGCACGATGTGCTGATGTACCAAGCTCTTCAGAACGGCAACCTCGCCTTCGATGATAGGACGCAGCCATTTGGTGGAGCTGTTTGGAAGACTGATCACCTTCCGTGCGAGGCTTCGGGATTCATCGTCCTCAACTTCGTCCACAACGCCTAGGGAACCAAGCCCCAGTTGGCGTACATGTTTGTAGGGAACGTCTCTCGGGGTCTGGTATTTTTCATGAAAAGGCTTGACATGATCCGAATCGCTCTGTAGCTTTGCCGAGGTCTGAGGTTCCACTAGATGTTCAGCCATTGTTCCATCGTCTCACAGGCTCGCAGAAGAGGCGCCTAATGAGTTGCTGATGGGATCGTACTCAATCCAAATTGATGTTGACTGTGGGGCGTTGGGGGTCTGATCTGGTTGAGAAGGCCAAACTGTTGATGCATTGTCGTGCTGTCAGGTCGTTACCGATATGCCTGTAGATGCAGGCCTATCGGCTAAGCCACCTGACCAAATACCTTGCATGAGATTGGGGGCTGGGGGCATGGGTTGTGATTGGTGATGTTGCTTTGTGTACCTGTGTACTTGATACAGGTCTAGTAGGGGCGATGCGGTGCATTCGATGCTCTATTGTGATCATGTGAAGGCAAACTTCCCCGCTGACGAACAATACTTGTACCTCCTGAACACCCTCTGGCTGGTAGAGGCCTGGCATCGTATACTAGAACTGATTAAGGATTCTTCGGATGCCAAAGAGAAGATGTGAAATAATTCTTGCTGGTGCATCATGAACAGTTGAAGGCCTCTGGTCCACCCACTCCTCCCACCCTTTCCTGAGAACGGGTATGAAGGCCGCCCTGCGACTTCAATCATTTGAGAAGCTGTTGCATCAATCGAAAAGCGGATTCCATTGAATCTAGTAAGAGAACTTGCCTGGCTCGATTTGAGGGCCCAACGTGCTTCAAGTCGGAGCAATCGATGTGCGTCCCCAACGCATAAATAAGCAAAGACTAAGAGCAAAAGACGTACTCCGGCAATGAATAGCAAGCAAAACGCACGCCTTTGTGCGGAAATCAATGCCAACGGCCCTCGAACGGCCACTCTGCATCTCTCAACACGAAATTCTCCAACCTGTAGCAATAGCTGTCCTCATAAACGCGCCAGTTCTTCCAGGTGACCAGCTCCCACTCGTCGTCATACTTGTTAGAGCTAATATACCAGCAATCACCCCTCATAGTAGGAGTATCATCCATGATATCCCCATAGACCTGAAGTTTCTCCAAACTCAACTTGTCCTTAATGCCAGTCGAAAGTTCCCTCAGAGTGCCTCCTCGCAGCTGTATGCCGCCACCGTCTGTCACACGCGGCGCCTTAGCACCATGACGTCCAATTCTCAGGTATCTCAACGTAGACGCATGTCGTACGCAGAAAGCCAGCAAATCGTGAGGATTCACAGACATGCCTTCGAGTTCCAGTGTGTGCAAGTGAGGATATGTATGTTGGCCAAGACATTGGGTCAGAGACATGTCGACTTTGGGTGGCTCGTGCCCTTTCCTCTGGAACTGCAGCTTGAGGGTTCGCAAGTTGGGCGTAGAGCGGAGACAGAGATCGAGACCTCGGAAGCACTCATCGTGGCTGAAGTCGTCGGGGGAGGGACTGTAGTCGATTCGCAAGTCAAGGCACTCTGTCTTTGGGGATAGACAGCTGAACACTTCTTCGAGAGTGGATTGGCACTGGCTGAAGAACTCGAATGGTAGGCGGTCATGATAGAATCGCTTCAAGGGGAGCGATGCAGCTGCGCGCATGATATTCGTAGTCCGCTCTACCGTTTTTTTCTCGTGATAGAAGTCTGTTGGATGGGTATGCCCATATCTCGCTCAAGTGCTCGTTGTCGAAGGGGCAGCGAGCAAGACAAATCTCGATCGAGTCGACACGTCTGAGCTTTGGGAGAGTCGCACATAACATCTTTTCATTGCAGTACCGCTTTTTGACTTTGTTCTTTTGAATCTTCTTGTTGAACTTCTGGTAGATAGGCCATACCTCGTCTACCAAGGTAGACCACCCATTTTCGAAGGCATGATTTTCGTGTATTTCGCCGAGGTTGAACTCGAGAGAGCGGATCTTGGTGGAGTATTTCTTGTGCTTGGCTATGTTGCTTAAGCGTGTCAAATCATCTCGATGTGCGAGAGTCACGAAATTGGGCTTGATAAGGTAGTCCTCTCCTAGGATTCTCCATGACCTGGACATCCGTCGCATTGACTTCACGCTTTCAAGGTTGAGGTGCCGGAGGATTTCCTGACGCAACTCGGCGGGGAGTGAGTCGATTGTGATAGGATCCCTGTTTGGTAGTTAGTAAAAGCTTGCTTGGACATCATCATTCACATGAGGACCCTTACATGTTGCTGAATTGGAACTTTGTCAGCCTCACAGTTCTTTTTGGTCGGTTGCGTGAAGGTGAAGGTGAAGAGTAGAAGGGGGGAGATGAAAGGGCGGAAGAAGGAAACAGGATGGGGGAGAGGTGCGGCATTTTAAGGAGCACTCGGCCCCACAGCGAAACTACATTCAATTCGATTGCATGATTGGCTACCGAAGTCTAGGCAGCAGGATACTGCATTTTTTTGGAAAGTTAGTTCGGGAGGATAGTGACTCAGTAAACTGCTGAACCACGGTTCGACTGTGGGCTGTGCCGGCATAATGAATGCGGGGGAAACGTGGCTTTTGGCATTTGCAGATTTGGAGACGTGAGGGCTCTACGTGAGAGGCCACTGGGTTTGGGAAAGGGCGGAGATTGGGGTGCGTTCTTTGGCCTTGTGTAGAAATAGATATAGAGGGAGGGGGGAAGAGGAGACATCATCGATGACAGGCTCTGACTATTTCGACAACAACTGCAGGACACAAAGGTGTCTGCGGGGCTAACGGCGATAAGACTAGGCTTGCGTGCCCCACATGATTATGTCACCATCGGTCCGTTCTTTACCCGAGCCATCTCGTCGCCGTCGCCAAATCGCGCCCTTCTCAAAATACACTCGTCCTTCGCTCAGAGCGTATTGCACAGCTTTTGCAGGCGTCATACAGTCTTATTTCCACAGGATCGCATCTTTGGATACTAAAGCCCTCATCGGCTTGTTTCCCGGCCTCACTCTTCGCACTTTCAAGTTGGCCAACTTGACAGGATATCGAGAAAGACATGGCCACGATCAGATCAACAAATTTCGGTGAAGAGATCCTTCAACAGCCATTGAGATGCCATTGCTTGCTTTCGGCACTGAGAAACGAACGCGCGGCAACGGCAGCGAAGACGCGTACGAGAACGAAAAGGACAAATCGCGGCGCAATCCACGGTGTCCTGCTGAGAACCATCTGCGGGGCTCAGATTTAACAGATGGGACTGTGCTGACAGGGAAAGACACGATGGCATGCCTCCTGGGAGCAACATACCTCGATAGGACTTGGGATCAGGCAAACTGCAAGCTCCC
Source organism: Cyclaneusma minus (assembly GCA_037179335.1). Taxonomy (NCBI): domain Eukaryota; kingdom Fungi; phylum Ascomycota; class Leotiomycetes; order Marthamycetales; family Marthamycetaceae; genus Cyclaneusma; species Cyclaneusma minus. The sequence goes on along the minus strand of JAKZHN010000031.1, from coordinate 99,263 downwards.
GTAAAGCCGAGATGCTACCAGCAGCTTCAGACGGCTACTGTGGAGAGCAAGGTAAGTAAGCAATTGTGCTATTTCTATAGGGCAGCTTATTCATTGGAGTTCTACGACTTGCTATTATTCCTGTGGTCTTTATTTTCATTTTCGCGCATGATTTGACACCTTCCAAGTGTCAAAGTCAAGGTTGAGTCTCCCACTTGCATATTCGCTCAGTGCAGTCTATTCCCAAGAATACTTGTACCGAATACTCAAGCCCTCTTCGATACAGTTCCCTTCAAATACCTTGTTTTATTCATGGGCATCCCTATTGTCTCATCTGACAACCGCTGCCTTGCATACGATCTGGATCAAGAAGACCGTGGTCTGCTGCACTCAGTGTTCTGGTCGCTACTGCAACAAATGGGGAGAATGGCAAATTAGTGATCAGAAAACCTTCAAAGGATCTTACCACTGTCAGGTCCCCGAACCATCTTCCACGGCATCTTGGCTTACCCTTCAAAGCTGACGGCTAGTCTCAATGATTTGCTGGCAACTCATAAAATCACACAGGACCATGAATATCCTGGAATTACAACGCCCCAACCAATTCCCACCTGTCACGGCGGCTTTTCGAACTACTGTTTCCTCCGGATACCAACACGACGCCGACATCAGCGAGGACGGCGGAACAGGCGCTTCCACATCGCCGGTTTTTTTGACAGCGTTATGCTGAGCACCCAGCAATGAGGAACTTGCGGCTAGCGAGAGCAGGCTGGGATACGTTACCCCGACGTTGTATGCCAATCCTCCGGTCACGACATTTCTGAGATGGGATAACCATACTTGTGAGTGGAAGCAAGAAGACTCCTCTGCTATTCCTGAATGAATGCTTTCGAATGGATTTTCGAAGGCGAAGAGCTGCGTATCTGGCTTGTCAGAATGCTGTGGCGGGGCTCTACTCGACGCTATCCCACACATATTGAGCTTGCTCATGTGACTGTCGCAGAATTGACAGTTCACGGGATCCATCATCCACATGGATCATGTCGAAAATAGAGGGGTTGCTTTTAACTTTCAAGTTCCTGAAAGGTGGCACGGGAGCTAGAAGTGACAAGCGGCGTATTGCTACCCCAAAGTGATCCTGTCAGTGGACCCAAAGCTCCCGAACCCGGAAGAGATGATTCCAGGTGTACTACATGGTAAGAACTTTAAAGATCAGACAAAACTGAGGGGTTTGACTGGAAGGGGGTTGACAGCTTACGTGAAGCACGGCCACGAGGCTAGATGTCTTGACAGTCGACTGCTGTCAAATTCGCATAGTCCGAACTCTATTGCACGAACCACAACCTCGGGACTCGAGATCTGCGAACGGAAGTTAAAAACAAACTTAAAGATTACTGTTGTTGTACAGCCATTTCCAACGTCAAAGCTGTCCCATGCCGTCAGATTTCACATGTGTCTCTGGCGGAGAGTCATAGTGCCGTCGCTACGATCCTTCCCGCTCCCGAAACACCATCCCGCCGAGGCCTCCTTCGCCTTCTCATTATATGCATCCACCACAGCACACCACAACGGAGAAACTGTCTATCACGGTATCACCAACTCCCTTTTCTATCGCTGAGTGACAGTCAGGCGCCGTTCAGGGGCAGACAAAAGAAGAAGTGCGCGCTGAGATTATGCACAACATTGTTGCTCTACCGTTCCTGGTGACCGGGACAATGTTACACGCACGAGTGTGTGGCCGTGTGCTCCCCGTCCCGAGTCTACCTTACGTTCCTCAAGATTCCTGAAAACTCCACGTGTGTGATTCGGTCCCAAGTGGTGTCTCCATTCCTTGCTTCTTTATTCGCGTCTAGACGCACCAAGCCACCATTCCTTACTTGCTTCCTGCCTCCTGTCAAGACTGCAGGCTGAAGCTGTCATCCCTTAGCCCTGAACCTTCACCAGATCCATTTTGCTTTCCATACGTGGTTTTATGTAACGTCTCTTTCTAATCTCGACGGAATGCTCACGCGCGTCGCGGCTGAGGGCATTCAAGTCGTAAGTACAAGTATTCCACCGTGATTCCCTTCAGTCTTCATCTAGTCTGTTTTCTGCAACAAGTTTTGCTGGACTACAGACTTTCGTATCGAGACGTTTATCTCATCCAGCCTCAATACTGGTGTAAATCCTGTCTCTAGATATTACCATCTCTTTCTATCGCCATGAAATCCTCCGCTGTCCTTGCCGGCGTCGGCCTCTTGGCTAGCACAGCCATAGCAGCTCCATACATCCCTCTAACAGAACCGCTCCCACTTCTCCCGGAGTCGGACACCCCTCTCACATTCACAGACATCGCGGCAGGGCCAACCGTTCCAACAAAGGGCCGAACCGTCGTGTATTGGGGTCAGAACGGTGGCGGTACGGTCGAAAATAATGATCTTTCCCATTACTGCACCGCCGGCCAAGGAATCGATGTTCTCGTCCTGGCATTCATCTACTCATTCGGCAGCGGGAACAGCATCCCGTCAGGTACGATCGGCCAGTCATGTTATATCAGCACTGCCGGCCAGGGTCAAAACTGCGACAATGTAGCATCATCGATTGCCAAGTGCCAGGCTGCTGGCGTCGATATCATACTGTCCCTGGGCGGTGCAGCTGGATCTTACACTCTCACCTCGGATTCTGATGCCAAGCAAATCGCCCAGTACCTGTGGAACTCGTACGGCAACTCAGGGAATACCACCGTGCAGCGACCCTTTGGTGACAACTTTGTCAACGGGTTCGACTTCGACATTGAGGTTCCCAATGGACAACAGTACTACCCGACCATGATCAAAGAATTACGCGACAACTTCGCGTCTGACCCCGACAATACCTACTATATCACTGGAGCTCCCCAGTGCCCTCTCCCCGAACCCAACATGGGGGCAATGATCGCCAATTCAACATTTGACTGGCTGTGGCCTCAATTCTACAACAACAATAACTACACCTACCCTTGCGCGCTCCCTTTCAACGGCAACGCGGCGTTCAATTACGACCAATGGGTCAACTTCACCGCTGACACCCCTTCAAAAGATGCGCAGATATTTATCGGTCTACCTGCCTCGACCCTAGGCGCAAACGGTTCTCCCAGCGGTGCGACCTATTACATCACTCCCGACCAACTGGCAGAGCTCGTCGACGAGTACCAAGCCCATACTCGATTCGGCGGCGTCATGATGTGGAACGCAGGATTTTCAGACGCAAATACCATTGATGACTGTACCTATGCGCAACAAGTCCATAACATTCTGGAGACCAGCGAGACTTGCTCCGGATCTGGCTCAGGCTACCCAGGCACCTCGAGCTCTAGCTCCTCTAATACCACCACGGCTACCTACACAACTTTCACCACCACGCTTCCAACTATCTATCCGATTACTGGTGGTAGCTCAAAATCCACGATAACTACCGTCACAGTGACCGACACTACCACGATTGGAGTTAGCACTAGCATCACTACCACCACAGCTACCGTGAAACCTACCACGACTTTCAAAGCTACCACGACTACTACTCTGAAAGCTACTACGACCGCTACCGTGGGACCTACTACAACCATTACCCAACCGGCGTCGACGGCAACATCTCCAGCTAGCAGTGGAATAGCTCAATGGCAACAGGTTAGTACCTTTCTAGGACCCACTCTTTCCCTACTTGCCACAGAATTTAACTAACAAATACAGTGTGGTGGCAACGGTTACAGCGGCTCGACAGTATGCCAGTCTCCCTACACATGTGTGGAGCTCTCCCAATGGTGGTCCCAGTGCGAGTAAGCGATGTGTCCCTAAGAAGTCTGTTTGATTCCATCGCATCTAGCGTAACGACCTTCGGAGAACGATATATACCCCGGGGAGTTTTCAAAGCACGTGGGGGCAAGTATGCGGAACATACTTTTGGAAGCTTTTGAGGAGTTTGGCGCAATTTACTCTATGTTGTATGAATAATGTCGTTCATGGTCACCAGTTCAAGGCTCATTTCATGGCTCACGGCTCACGGCTCACGGCATAAATTCCTGTATTCGTCAATCTCACGATATGTTGGAAGTTTGTCACTTAATGAAATAGACACATCATGATAGCCTGGCGACTCTTTTCACACTCGGCCTACGGGATAAGAAACAAAAATGCCAAAAGGAAATACAAGAAAATGCAAAAAAAAAAAAAAAAAAAAAAAAACCTTCAAACGCACATTCTGGGGGTCGTTGGTGGCATGTCTAGCGACGACTTATGAACGACCGTGAGGGTTTTCAACGACATGCGGCGTGCCAACTAGGCCATATGACCATTCGATATGAAAATGTTTCTGCAAAGTACTACATGATGTCGCAAATGTCTATCGTCTGTTTAATCTCTCTCACCGTTCTGATCTGCTTTCGCGTCCAAGGGTTCTGACAGCCGGCGATGCTCCTCGTCAATCCAGGCTCTACAAAACAACCACCAATTTCTCCCCACTAACCCCCTTCCCCATCAATCCCAAACCCTCCTCCAACTCCCCCCAATCCCTCACCCACCCTCCTCACTGGCAACGGCACCTTATACCTCCACTCTCCAACAAGCCCCCCAACGCCTCCATAACATCACCTCCCCCCCTCATCCCGCCCACCTCCCCCGTCCCAAACACAAACACTCCGTCTACCCCGTCCACCCCCTCCTTTATGTTTCGCTGTGCTGTACATACCACCAGACCCCACCTATTTGGTCCAGCTACTGCCCGTCTGGGCTAGCGCCTTCTAGAAGGACTTGAAGCTAGCCCTTTTGTACTTTAGATTCTTTATTCTTAGCTTCTGGCTAGCTACTCATAGGGCAGCTAGCTCCCACCTAGAATTCACATCGATTCCCACATCTTCAGACCTCGAACAAAAGCTACTTGCGCTGGATAGAGGTGATGGTGGTGGTGGTGGTGTCGTTGTTATTTTTGTATACCTTAAAAATAGTAATAAAACTCGAATATCCCAAAACAGCCTCAAGACTAGGATTTCGAGGGCGAAGACCATTGAATTAGTGGTTTGGCCATAAGCCTAAATTAGCGATAAACCAAGATAGCGAACTCCTGCGCCTTGCCTAACTATGAAAAAAAGTGGGTCCCTCTAAAATCTGTATTTCGGCTAATCCCCTTAATCCTGGTCTTATTTCATTACTTCAAACGCCCCAGTTAAACAGAAGACTACTAGCCTCCCCCGCAAGAGTCAAGCAACACCTCAACTCCCATTCCCAAAACCCCTTTCCCTCGCCATCTCTACCCACCAACCTCCCCATAAACCCTAACCTCCACCTCAAAACTCCTTGGCGGCGATCCCTCTCCGGGCTTCACCGCCGTCTGATTCCCCTCAATCAAATCTCTCGTCCCATCACTCTTCACCGGCAACAATCTTTGCACATAAACATCCAACCCCTGCACTTCCGAAACCACATTTGCCGAAACGCCAACATCTGAGTAGTCTGCACATTCGACGAGTGCGTCTTGGATGTCGTTACCTTGGCAGTAGGTTGCGAAGGCGCTGCCGAATGGGGATGATGCGGCGTTTGGGGCGGGGGAATAGGTGAGGTTGAAGCGGTAGGTGCAGGCGGCGGGGGAGCAGCCTTCGTGGTAGTTGGTGATGGTGTAGGTGGCGGGGCAGGAGGGGCAGATGGCTGTGCTTTTTGGGATGGCGGGGAGGGCGTGGATGGGGAGGAGGAGAGGGAGGGTTAGGAGGGCGGGGAGCGAGAAATGCATTGTTGGTGGTTTTGGGGTTTTCCTATTGGGGACTTTTCTTTTTCTTGGATTGGGGAGGACTGAATCGAGGCTTGGGAAAGTTGTATATTGGTAGGTATACTGGTATGTGGATTGTTGAAGCAGGAGAGATAATGGAGTATGACAAGGTAGGGTAGCTGAGGAGAGCAGAGGAAAGTTTGCTGCCACTTATGTCTTTCTTAATTTTGGTGTGTGACTATGGAACTGGAGTCGAGTCCACCGTATTTGGTCGATTTCCTCGTACAAAGCGGCTGGTAGGTTTGTTTTTCGAGCTGAGAGACGAATCAGGGGGCGGTGGACCCGGCGGTGTATAAGTGTTTCACTGAGTCGACGTCATCTACCGAGCCTAGAAACCATAGAAGTGCAGACGAACCGCCAAGACGGGCAGCCGCTTCTCAGTTCTCACTTTGTACGAGTCGCTTGACTCTGGTAGTTTCGTATTCCTTCAGTGCTTCACTGGGATCTGATTCTGACCGAGGGATCTGACCGAGAATCGTGTCTACCGTGTCGGATTAAGCTGACGACTTCACGGCGACTAATGGGTGGTCGACAGTCGACTATTACGAGGAGGAAGACCTTAGACCTTAGACCTTCACAGGTGGCGAAGTGATTCGAGTTCACATCATGTCTGAGGATGGAGAGAGCGGGAGACAGAAAGATTCGTTTCTCGCTGGTAGTTTGTGACGGAATTAATACACGGAGTTAAGAAACACCCATTGTCGCACAAGCTTCTCGGCATCGCGACATTTCAATCCCAAGTTCTCAACCTCGAGAAATTCCCCCAAAACTCCACCACAAAGACCCCATTCAGATCCGGACCGCCCCTTCACTGGTCGCGCCACCTGCGCCATCAATCGTCAAGGCGTATCCAAAATGTCCTTCATCAAGTCCGCCCTCCCCCCTCCCCTCCCAGCCTCCATCCCCCTCGGCTTCTCCCACTAAACTTACACCCCACAGATCATTCACCTCCCTCCACCCCAACACACGCATAGCAGTAGGCGTCGGTATAATGGTCTGGGGCGCCGCCGGCCTCTGGCTCTCCGACACAGCAGAGAAGAAACTAGGCTTCGAACCGACCGAAGCAGACCGCGCAGCATTGCCGAAAATTACCGTTGTGGATCGCGAGGACCGATTGCAAAAAGCGCAGCTGGAGCTAAGTGAGGGACGGGAACAGCAGTGATGTAGGCTCAAATGGATTATGGAATAGTTATTCTGGGAGGATGGGAAATAAAGGGAGATTCGAGTATGGGGGTCATTGAGGACCGAGAGCTGCCCGACTATTTCAATGTGGAAAAGAGGATGGAGATGAGCTATCGGGAAGCTTTGGTGGGAGCTGGGACGGTGCTGAGCTGAGACAAGACGAGGTTGATCCGGGGATATGCGTATCGGAGGGTTTGCGCTGGATGTGGTCACTGTCCACATGCTACACAGGGAAGACCAGGAATACCCCTATGAAAGTCGCAGAGTGAGGCTCGTCTCCAAGACCATCTAAGGAAAAATCCAGGTGCAGGCCGAAGCAAAAGCTGCCGGCTCACCCAAAAAGCCCAAGTCATCATAAAACAAGCGTAGTTTTCGGTCATGGTCATATGCAGTTGGTCTATGATTAAGAGCAATATATGCCCTTTCCGATCAAATGCTCCGCTCTCCGCTCTCTCCTCCGAATTACGAGAACGCAGAGATCTAGTTGGCCTTCTTGGCAAACTCGACGCGCAAAATCAAGTGCTTGAAACCATAACCGTCCATCTTCTCGCAAGCCCGTGCAGCATCTGTCCTCTCGGCGAAACTGATGAATGCGAATCCCTTTGCCATGCCCGTTTCACGGTCCTTTGCCAGGAATACTCGAGTGACCCGTCCGAATCTCTCAAACATATCGCGGAGCTCTTGTTCTTCGGCCAATTCGGAAACCTATAACGCATATAGTCAGCATTCTGTGTTTCGAGTTAGGATAATTGAAACTGCAGCAGGTACTCACGTTCGTGACACGCAGCGTTGCCAAATCATCCCTCTCGTATTTGCCTCCACCCATCCGATCACCACCCGAAGCTGCAGCGCCACCATTTCGCAAATGCGGCGGCACGTACGAACTCTTGCCAGCTCCCAGACCTCCAGCATCACCACCAGCATCCGGCATACCAGCCGCGACATCGGCCGTAGCACCCTCCTCGCCCACAGGCGCCATCGTATCCTTGAACGGACATCTCGCAGTGAAATGCTCTCCATTACAGATACGACACTTGACCTTCTTGTCCTTCAACTTGTCCTTCATGACACCCGCCTCAGTCTTCTCCTCCTTGGCATCTTTGCGCCAGTTCGTGCTGGGCTTGAAGATGATGTTCTCGCCGACGCTGGTGGTGTCGAGGGTCGGGCCGGCTTTGTCTTTCTCGGAGAGTCCGAACTTGGCCCATGATTTGCGCTCGGCGACTCGTGGGTTGACAATCTCTTTGACGACGGTTGTGCGGATGCGGCGCGTGGTCTTGACTTTCTTGCCTTCTTCGTTGAAGCGGTATGTGACGATGGTTTTGGTGCCGTCTTTGTTGGTGGTTATGGTCTGGGGTGGGAGTTCGGCGGCGGTGTCGTCGCCGAACTCTTCGTCGTCGGCCCAGTCTGGGCGGCTGCTGGAGAAGAGTCAGTCGAGCTCACAAAGCATCGGAGAAGGGAGCGCGAACTTTGCGACTTTGGACATTTTGGCGGTAGTTCTGTCGTGAAGATGGGCTGACAGACTTCCTGGTTGTTTAAAAGTGTCCGTAGCTTTGATGGAGCTGATGGCGCGGGCTGCTCAAAATGTCGATTTCAATGTCGTGGGGCAAAATTTAGCGACCTTAGTCAGCTGGCGAGGCTGAGCGGCAAAAGAAGGCTGAGGGGCGGTTCTCCGCCACGGTTTATATGATCGATGACTCTACACATTTGTAATTCAGAGGCAATGGTGGTTTTGTTCGACTGGTTTTCGTGCTAGCTGGGACACGAGGGAGAATTATGCTAGCCCGGGCGATCGCCACAACCCCGAATAATACCTCCATTGGGATGTATGTGGATAGAGTCATAGAGATTCGAGTCTGAGCTATGAGTCTATGAATTGCTCTGCCTTGGCCTTGCTAGTTGCCACTCGATCTCTTGTAGAGTGTAGTAGCCAATTCGGCTCAGAGAAGTACAAGTAATCGAGGCTTTGAAACCGCCTGTGGTCTCCGACTTTTAACCCAGATCTTCCGAGTCTGAATGACATCCGTTCTCACTTGTCACAGCGGTGTAATGATGAAACTCGAGATTTGAGAGGGGATGTCACATTATCTTCGTATCCTAGTTTTTTACACTCTATTCCCACATGCCCTTATCATTCCCTCTTTGCATGCAGAGATCGTGATCTGTCGAAATCTTCCTAACCCAGATGCTCCCCAATCAAGGACCGGCTAAGCAGAGAACAAAAAGCAAAGCTAGCTATGCGAGCTCGGAACGCCCCTGTCCACCCAGTAGCATCGTAGGAAGTACATCAAAGGAAGAAGCTGTCCGAGGTCTGAGGTATGACGACAACAGGCGAAGGACCGCTATTATATAGTTACACGTGAATACAACAAGAAGAAGAGTGGTCTAAATCCGCCTGCTGCCACCCTTTTGTGTGGTATCGATCGGAGGACATTGCGCCGTTTGAACTTTTGGAAACAACATTTATTTCATCGGGTGCCATTTAAGGCTTGCTCTCACCATCCTTCTTCTCGCCTTCGGAGCTGGCCTCGCTGCTGGACTCATTGCTGGACTCGGAGCGGGCCTTGTGCATCTTGTCGAAGAGGTTCAAGCTGGCAACCTGGAGCTCGTCGGTCTTCTCCTTCAACTCAGCAGCGGTGGTGGTGCCCTCGCCAGACTGGCTCTTGGCAACAACCTCACGGAGAGCGTTGATCTTCTCGCGGATCTGGTCAGCCTCGGTCTTGTCGAGTCTGTCGGCGAACTCGGTAAGAGCCTTCTCAGTGTCGTTGATGACGCTGTCGGATCGGTTGGCAGCCTCGATGGCGGCCTTACGCTCCTTGTCCTGCTCAGCGTAACGCTCAGAGTCGGAAACCATGTTCTCAATCTCCTGGTCAGAGAGACCGGAGCCGGAGGCAATGGTGATGGACTGGTCCTTGTTGGTGGACTTGTCCTTGGCGTGAACGTGAACGATGGAGTCGGCGTCAATGTCGAAGGTGACCTCAATTTGAGGAACACCACGGTGAGCAGGTGGGATACCAACAAGCTGGAAGTTTCCAAGCAACTTGTTGTCACGGACAAGCTCACGCTCACCCTGGTAGACCTTGATCTCCACAGCGGTCTGCATGTCGGCGGCAGTAGAGAAGATCTGGGACTTCTTGGTGGGGATGGTGGTGTTGCGGTTGATCAGACGGGTGAAGACACCACCCAAGGTCTCAATACCGAGAGAGAGGGGAGTGACATCCAAAAGCAGAACGTCAGTAACCTCACCAGTGAGGACGGCACCCTGGACAGCGGCACCGATGGCGACAGCCTCATCTGGGTTAACAGACTTGGCAGGATCACGGCCGAAGATGCTCTTGACGGACTCGCCAACCTTGGGCATACGGGTCATACCACCAACAAGGATAACCTCTTGGATGTCCTTGGCCTGGAGGTTGGCATCCTTCAGAGCCTTGCGGACAGGCTCGATGGTTCGGGAAATAAGAGGGTCAACAAGCTTCTCGAGTTGTGCGCGGGTGAGCTTCTGGTTGATGTGCTTGGGTCCGGAGGAGTCGGCGGTGATGAAAGGAAGGTTGATGTCGGTTTGCTGGGCGGAAGAAAGCTCAATCTTGGCCTTCTCGGCGGCCTCACGGATACGCTGGATGGCCATGCGGTCGTTGGAGAGATCGATGCCAGAGTCCTTCTTGAACTGCTGGACCAAGTGGCGGACAAGGTGGATATCGAAATCCTCACCACCCAAGTGGGTGTCACCGTTGGTGGACTTGACCTCGAAAACACCATTCTGGATCTCAAGGATGGAGATATCGAAAGTACCACCTCCAAGATCGTAGACGGCAATAACCTTGTCCTGCTCCTTCTCAAGACCGTAGGCGAGAGCGGCGGCGGTAGGCTCGTTGACCACACGGTGGACATTCAGACCAGCGATTTGACCGGCATCCTTGGTAGCTTGACGCTGGGAGTCGTTGAAGTAGGCGGGGACAGTAACAACAGCGTTCTTGACGGACTTGCTGAGGTAGGCCTCGGCAGTCTCCTTCATCTTCTGGAGGATGAAACCACCGACTTGCGATGGCGAGTACTTCTGTCCTCGTGCCTCGACCCAAGCATCGCCGTTGGTGTGTTGGACGATCTTGAAAGGCACCTCCTTGATATCGCGCTGGACCTCAGCATCTGTAAACTTTCGGCCGATCAATCGCTTGGTGGCAAAGAGGGTGTTCTCGGGGTTAACGACAGCTTGACGCTTGGCAGCGACACCAACTAGTCGCTCACCATCTGCGGTAAATGCCACCACCGATGGTGTTGTTCGGGCACCTAACTGAATGTGAGCTTCAAATCGCCCATGCTCAACTGTAGGAATACCGACCTTCAGCGTTCTCAATAATCTTTGGTGTCTTTCCCTCCATCACAGCCACGGCAGAGTTGGTGGTACCTGCAAATACGTCAGTAAAGGCACGAGACGAGCTGGCGCGTCGAGAAGCATTGGACAGTCGCTTACCAAGATCGATACCAATAACGGTTCCCTTGATCTTGCCGCCATCTTCCTCACGGCGGATGAAGGAAGATGAGAAGGGTCTGCAGAAAGCTGAGCGGGTGGCGGCGGAGGTAGCTCTGGGAAGCTTTGGAAGAGTTAGCAGAGCTCAGGAAGGCGAACAGCTCGACGGAACACTCACAGCTCTGGAGAGTCTTGCGGACATCATGGTCGATGCCATACTGTGATTATGTGAAAGAGAGGATATGGGGCGACGCTGTGGAGATTGGAGGCGTGCGGATTGAGGGCGAGAGAGATCTCGATGTTGAGAAAATTGGGAGACGGAAGATGTCTTGCGGCCATGGAGCCTTGCAAAAATTTGGTCTGTCGCTGGAAGCACGGACCCTCTCACGGCACGAAATCGAAGTACGGAGAAGCTCCTGTCTCGGCTAGTGCATTTTCGTGACTTTCTGAACACACGCTAGGCTCCCACTATGCCTCACTCGGCAATTACCCACGCTGCCAGAACACGAATATCCAGAGTGACTAGGAATATTTAAATATTTAAAATGGTTGAAGGTATTCGGAATAATCATGAATTGTCAGAATAATCAGCGATATTCAAAGTAATCGGGAATATTCAAGTAATTAGGAGTTCAAGCTATGGTCGGTTATGGAGAGACATATCTCACAGCGGCGGTCCGCGAGAGATAGCTGTGTTCATGATAACCGGGCTCCAGCTCACAGCCAAGATAATTCAGACTTGGGTTTAAACGTGCTGGAGTATTCCAAGCTTGACAGTTTATATCATCCGTGAATACTGAAGAGGCCTAAATATAGACTGACTTATTCCAGTGAAGTTGGAGTCTGCACAGAGATTATTTGCGGCTCATGATGTATTACATACCTAGCTCATAATAGGAACGGCCGGCAAGTTTGCCTCTGCGCGTCGGCGGGCTATGAATGGCAGCAGCGCGAGCGCCTCGATGTTGACGTAGTCGGAGCACCATATACACTAACAAACACACCTCGACTGCGAAAGGTGCAAAAGAACAAAGAATTCCTCCCACATCTCTTCCAACTCCTCATTATTCCGCCCCGAGTCCGATCCCTACGAATGCTATCCCTATATTGCCCCCCACCGCGATTCGTTTCACCTCCTACTTACGTTCCAATCCGCCGCATCCTGTATTTCCGGCGCTCGCCTCAACTGCCCACCTCCCCGGAGCCTCAACCACGGTTCACCCTCTCATGATCCAGCCTTTCTAGCCGCCTGGCAGCCATGGCTGTCGACGAGAGTCTGTACCATGCCACCGAGGCTCTGGTCATCACGTCGCCCCGGAAATATTACCATGCGACTATGATGGCCGTGTATGCATCTTTCCATCCCTCCGTTCGCTGAGGCATGTGGGCTAAACTTGTCGCTACAGGCATTGGCAGCTACGCTGTATGGTGAGCTGCCCGGAATACGACACCCTCTATTATCTCTATGGCCAGAATATCTACCGACTGAATACCAAGACCTGCGAGCGCAAAAACATCGCATCCCTCCCTTGGTTGCCCCGATGCATGGTTGCTGCCCATGGTTGGCTGTGCTGTGGCGGCGAATCCGGACATTTCGCTGTCGTTCGCATTGCACCCGATAATGATGACGACGAAGAGAGTGGTAGCAGTACACCTGCTGATCCAGATTCCCGGCTTCCACTGGATTTTGAAGCGGCCCGTGTATCTGGATTGAGTGCGACTTTGGGACGGTCAGGCTTGCGGAGCCAATGGGATGACGATGCCGAGCCCCAGGCTATTGCGAAGACGGCTGAAATTGGCGGAGACCTTGTCAACTGCATTACAATATGGGCTCCGCAAGAGGACAAGCCGAACCAAACATATCCTACCCCTGTTGCCGTTCTTTCGAACAACGATCACACTGTCACTATCGTCGATGTGAGGGACTTGACCACTATCCAGTCATTGTCTTTGGAAGACTGCGTCAATCGAGCGGTCATCTCCCCCGATGGTCGAGTCTTGATTGCGATCGGAGACGACCCGTTCATGTATATCTACACCCGAAAGCAGAAGGAGAATAAGGGACCATTTGCTAAGCCGAAACCTGAATTTGAATGGTCCCTTTGCACCACATATCAATTAGAAGGACAGCGCCTGTCTGATAAGGAGGATATGCGAGGAAGTTTTGCGACCGCTTTCAATGGATCTGGACGAATGCTTGCCGTTGGAACCCAATACGGTGTTATTTCCGTATTCGATGTTTCCCTCCTTACGGACCCGGATGCCGATCCTCTGATAACGAGCTTCAAGACTTCCAGACCGGGCACCCGCAATGGTGCTGTCAGGGCTATGGAGTTTGCGAAAGATCCCATAGACCTGCTTGCTTGGATAGAGAACTCGGAACGTGTTGGGATTGCAGATCTCCGAGACAAATTCCATTCTAGGCAGACTATCCACCTCGACGCCCGTGCCGATGCTCCCGATAGGATACCCGTCCATGACCTTACTGAACGAACTGTGCGACCTGGTGACACCTTACTTGACCCCAGGCTCAGATCGCTGAGCAGTTCACTGAGCCGTTTCTATCCCCAAAATCCCGAAGCCGATCGCAGAGAATTACGCCTATGGTCTCGGGAGCTACTGGAACGTGACCAACTCCCCCTCAGTTCGGAGGAAACAGAAGTCCTCGAAGCTCTTCAGCTACATAGGCGGCAAAGAGAAGCAAGAGAAGCTGCGCGCAATGGCGAAACCTCGATGTCAGTCGAAGCCATCGAGCGAGCAGCTAACCCCCGCTGGGCAGCGCGGCATGCTCCCAATGCCACTGTCTCCGCAGAGCGTAACACAAGGAGCAGTACATCATCAAATTTACTCCCCACGTCACTTCGCGAATACATCAGTATTCAAGGCACCGATACCAGCCTTCGCAACAATGAAACTCTACGAGCCTACATCCAGGAGCGCAACTCCGACCGCGAGCGACGCAACCAACCCCCCCGTCGCCGCGGATCCGTGATCTTAGCCTCAGCTCAAAACGCTCTAGACCGCGAACGTGAACGCGAAGCGCAAGCCAGCAGCAGCAGCGCTACGCGCCAGCGATTCAACATTTCTCCCCCGCAACCCCCGCAACTCCCACCCCTAGCTACAACTTCCGAGACTACGCCCAACCCCTGGACGGAGATAGAAAATCTCTACAGCCTGGAAATCGACCCACCGTCCGGACCCACCGGTGATCCCTCGACACGAGTAAGAGTTGAACTCGAGATCGAAGAGTACAGAGATCAGACTCGCCGTATTCAGTCGAATTGGCGTCCTCTGGGGCCAATTGATGGAAGGAGCCATTTGAGGAGCTTGTATGATGGGAGTTTGAGGGAGAGTATTAATCGCTCGGAGTATGTGGGGAATATGGGCTGTTGTTGGAGCCCTGATGGGTGGAAACTGTAAGTTATGCCTCCCTTGTTTTTATTTCACCATTTTTGCTTCTGGGGGAGAATTGTTCGTACCGTTGGGGGTCAGGGTAAGGCGCGCACGTGATATACAACTGGTTGTATTGGCTATCACGTGCGCGCCTTACCCTGACCCCCAACGGTACGAACAAGAATTCCGAGATCTTGATATTGATGTGAACAAACAGGTATGTTGGTACAGCAGAGGGCATCTACGAATTCAACGTCAATCTTCTGGGTCGCAAGACATTCCCCAGCATCGTTATGCGCTAAAATTTCGACATCAACTTGCGTCGCGCAGCTCATCCTTCGGAGTTTTCAGGCGTCTGGGTAGGATAGGAAACTGCTTTCTGGCGCAAATGGGACGGCATACCTCACGGCCTAGGTTGTCCGGTTGCTTTTGCAGTTTGTTGGACATTACTCTGATTNTTGAGGAGCTTGTATGATGGGAGTTTGAGGGAGAGTATTAATCGCTCGGAGTATGTGGGGAATATGGGCTGTTGTTGGAGCCCTGATGGGTGGAAACTGTAAGTTATGCCTCCCTTGTTTTTATTTCACCATTTTTGCTTCTGGGGGAGAATTGTTCGTACCGTTGGGGGTCAGGGTAAGGCGCGCACGTGATATACAACTGGTTGTATTGGCTATCACGTGCGCGCCTTACCCTGACCCCCAACGGTACGAACAAGAATTCCGAGATCTTGATATTGATGTGAACAAACAGGTATGTTGGTACAGCAGAGGGCATCTACGAATTCAACGTCAATCTTCTGGGTCGCAAGACATTCCCCAGCATCGTTATGCGCTAAAATTTCGACATCAACTTGCGTCGCGCAGCTCATCCTTCGGAGTTTTCAGGCGTCTGGGTAGGATAGGAAACTGCTTTCTGGCGCAAATGGGACGGCATACCTCACGGCCTAGGTTGTCCGGTTGCTTTTGCAGTTTGTTGGACATTACTCTGATTTCGTTTCACCGGCAGAAACGCTGGAAATAGAAGCCTGCGGAAGCAAAAGCTGCAGGCTGTGGAATCTGGAAATGGTGCGTGGGCTTTTGCTTGGATAGGCTGGATTCAAGGCGGTTAGGTAGTTTTTTTGTGATACACCACTAGGCTAAACGTTTTGTATCATACGAATTCTTTTCGAAGTGCCCTAGTGGCCAGATTTTCTAGTGATCGTTTTACCGTGAGACTTAGTCATGCTTATGAGATTTGAAGAGCTCGCGTCACAAGGAGAGGGGGGGGGGCCTCTTCGGCTTCTAAACGCAATTGCACAAGAACTTCCTAGCCCAGCAGCCAAAGTGCCAGAAAAATTTAGCAGCTAAAAATTGGCCAGTTCCGAAGAAGTTGAAGCTGCGCTTGACCCTGGATTTTAAAGCTGCCAGGTTGAAGCTGCCGCTGCCAGGTTGACGTTGCGCTTGAATTGAAGTTGAAACTGTTGAGTTGAAACTGCACTTGCACTTGCATTTGAACTTGAACTTGGACTTGTCAAGCTGAAGTTGCCAAGTTGAAGCTCGCGCTTGCGCTTAAAGTTAAAGCTGCGCTTGAGCCTGGATGTGAAGTTGCCTGGTTGCCGAGTTGAAGTTGCGGTTGAATTTGAACTTGAAGTTAGATGCTCTTGAACTTGAGCTTGAAGTTGCCGAATTGACATAGTTGCGCTCTTTCCTACAGCCCCAAAACGGCTTGACCATCGTTCCTAATCACTGTATATACCCCAGTTCTAAACTTCTTGACCACGACCTTCAGCAGCGCTTCTTACCTACGTTCCATCACGCGGAACAACGCAGCGCAAAGCAGTCCCTGATTCAAATGCAAAAACAGCTGCCTCAACAGCTGTAACCTTGTCACGCGAATCCGAGTACCCTGCGATTTCCGTTTCCAACACAACACCCTCGAATGATTAGCAAGTTCGCCCTGCCGATCACGAGGCTGGGTCACGGGGCTATGTGAGCCTTAAGCCCTCAGGGGCCTTCGGAGCTAGTGCTGAGGCGAAGGCGCTAAGAACTAGCGTGGGTCTGGCAGACTTAAAAGGCAAGAGAGTCTCTCACAGTCTCACTCTCCTGCGATTCATATTCTCAGCGCAACACCTTCGAGACCTTCAAACAAGACATCTTCCCGCCCTCCTGCCCTCAGCCAAGCCCAGCGCAAGATTCAACAGCTCTTGCGCAACACCCTTCCTCGCATCACCTTCTCGAGACGACATCCCTCGAGGATCCGAATATCAAAATTCCTGCCTTGCGCAGTCTGCAGCTTCCCGTCCAAGCTTGCAGCTTAAAAAACCGTATCAAGAACAAGGCTTTACAGTCAACAACTGTCACTTTCCGGAAACACGCACTTCAAGAATAGTTCGCACCTTACCTCCAGCTCCTCAAAAACAAAGCTTCCCGTCCAAGCTTCAAAACTCCTCCTGAATAGTCAAGATTTCTTAACATTGAAATAAAAAGGGAATCGCTAAATCGCATCCGGAGTTTTGAAATCGCATACAGACTATCCCTACTGCCCTAAGCCCCCCGATCGTTGATAATATTCCCAATTATTTAGAGTATTGCCGATTACTTGAAATATATCACTTTCCAGTTACTTGGAATATTCCCACGCTCTTGGAATGCTCCCAAGTACTTTAAATATTCCATGTTATTTGGAATTTATTATATATTGAACGAAAAACGGCAGCAGAGCTATTTTTGAAATAAAATGGGCTTAGTCTATATGCAATTTCAGAATTACAAATGCGATTTAGCGATCTCCAATAAGAAATAACTATCGGAATATGGACTTCAAATATACGAAAAAAAAATCTCGCTGTTTTTTTTTTACTTTTTTTAAATATATAGTTTCCAAATTATTAAATACTGATAACTATTGTCACATTGTGACTGGGGATTCCGAAATAGGAAAGTGCGAAATTACTCACCTTCCTATTCCGAAGCGGAAATTTGAATGTTCGAATAAATATCGCATTTTTCAATTTTCTTCTCATCGAATCAAATTTACTAGCCCTAATAGGCTAGTGAACGGGCTTAATGGTCTAGTCGTATGATTCCTGCTTTGGGTTTACTACTGAATGCAGGAGGTCCGGGGTTCAATTCCCCGTTGAGCCCTCAATGATTATATCTTTTGCACTTGTCTGGTATCCATTGGCTTTTTAAATGTAGTTACTCAGGACCCATATCATATATGTCTTTTTTTGAATAAATTTTTGATTTTGTAGGTTGATGATGATCTAGCTAGCTTTGTGTATGGCTGGGTAGAATAGACGGTGTGCGTGGGGAGATGTGGTTTTGGTATTTCTGATAGTATAAAACTAGAGTCGAGCGGACCCTGTTAGACTTAGAGAGCGGTATCCTAGTAAATTAAAGATTTTCAGATACTGACTAACACACGAATGCAAAGAGTGTATGAATGATTTATAGTGACAGTTCCACGTGTCAAACTTACAAACGAATCATTACTTGTATTCTTGGTGTAACAGATCCCAGGGGTTATCTGTCACTTGTAGGACCCATTTCCCAATACTTAGCTATTCGCCATGGAAGGGATCTTCTACCAAAGTTAATGACAGTCCTCTGTATCATTATGTATTCTTATAATACCAGAGGACTAAAGAAAAAGAAAAGGCTTGCTCAGTCTCATACAGTGCGATGAAATCTGTCTGCAACCCCTTTCAGATATCAATATATAGCAATAGTCCGAATGGACTTCTGTTTTCAGTAAATCAAACTTCTTAAGCCTTTGAAGTACCCCAAATTATTTAGGATATTTCCAATTACTAGATACGTAGGGATATCGCCAATTACTGAGAATATGTCTAATCCTCAAGGATATTTCTAATCACTGGGAATTTTCCCAATCACTGGAGATACTACCAATCACTGGAGATACTCCTAATCACCGGGAATACTCTCAATTATCGGTGATATTACCAATTACTGGGAATTTGCCTTCTCCTTGGTGATATTCTCCAATCTTGGGGATATTACTAACCACTGGGGACACAGTTAAACTTGTTTTGTAGATATGGGAACTCTTATAGAACTAAGGTTCCATCTGAAGTAACCGTATGAGAGACCGAAGGAACTCGCCGAAGAGATATAGAGGGATGCAATGTTCACTTCGATGGGTGGAGCTGTACGAATCTTTGATTGATGAAAATGCTGGGGTCTGACGTGGGTGAAATGTGAATGCTGTGGAATGATGGGAAGGACCGAAAGGTACCACGAAATAAACAGTGCTTGGTCACATGGAATACAACTTGCTCCCAACAATAGTAGTTCCGTGACCAGATTTTCCTGCTTGTGTAGACTGGGCTGTTAAGTGGGACGAAACGTCTGCACCCCAGCCCTTCTTGTAATCAGCGACGTAACTTGTAGCAATAGCATTGTCGATTGGATCTCACATGAAAGTATATAACTGTAGAGAGATCATGGATTCGCAGGAATCAAGGGCAGCGACACGCATCTTCATCAAAATATCGTCAAGCTCCCAGAACGAAGTCGAATCCGAGGACTCCAGTCGGCGAGCTTTCGGTGAAAACCCAAAGCGACGCACAGGCGTCTGCACAACTAAAGCTGGAAAGAACATTGCAGAATACCTAAGCGGTCCAGAACATGTAGGTTTTCTTCGGCATTTGTCGTGTTTCCTGCCGATTTCCCAACGCACCTTCCCTCGAAGTTCCAGAAAGCTTATGTTGTTTGCTGCAGGTATCCAAACCATGAACCATGCGCTTTCTTTGTTCACTCGACTGCAGCCTCACTCAGTCCCCGATATCGATAAAAAATACTCCATGTATCTTGAATTGCCTCTCGAATATCTCAGGTTCCCTCCGGAATTCCGTGTGTTTGTTTATTCGCAACAAGTAAAGCATGGCTTTTCGTCCGGGACCGACTGCCATCCTACCATCTCTCAACCCCAAAGCATTCAAGCCACCACCACCGGAGCTGTACAGCTACCCTGGAACACATCAAATCAACACTCATCTGCTCCATGCCATCACGTTACTCACACTCGCCTCGGGATCACCTCCGGAGTTTTCGGAAAATGGAAAGCGAAAGCACTTGACTTCCAAGCCTTACAAGCAAGAGGCTCTCTATCATACCACCCAGGCGCTCCATCTCCTCTCGAAGCTCTGCATCCACAACAAGATTAGCCATTGTCGTCATATCCCCCAGAAGAACACCTGCCTCCGGCAAGTCTACAAAGACCACCAAATCCTTCTTGTCGGACGAGAAGAGGACAACCTCAAAGTTCCCCAAAGGCTTGATGTGAACACCGGAATCCCCCAACTCAACTTGACTCCTCCTAGTGAAGAAGACACAACCGACAGCCCCTCCGGATCCCTCCACGGCGCCCGCAAGAAACCCCACGACAACCTCCTTTCCGAATTCACCAAGCTCCAAGACCCCCGCTATTTCCAAGCCTCCCTCACAGACCCCCTACTCCCCGGCCAGCTCCCCAAAGACAAGCAGCCCATCCGCATAAAAGACGAACGCACCACACACCAACTCCTCCGCGCCCTCCACGCCCCACAATACGAGCTCTATCCCCCAGACTTCGGTTTGACCCCTTTAAACCGACTCATCGGACGCACGTCATCATCTCCTTCAACCACAGTACCCTCTCTCCTCCACAAACTGCACGCTCTCCATCGCGCGCACAAAATCCACCGCACAGCACGTAAATGCACGCGCCTCAACATCGCCCACCTAACCGCCAAAACCCACTTCTACCACTCCATCGCCCTCTTTTTCCTCGGCGCCTACGCATCCGCCAGTCTCGGCTTCACCCGCGCCGCCTCCCTGCACAACCACCAATTCTGGATGATAGGCAACAACTGGGAAACACTTACACGACAAGAAGGCGAATCGGAAGAGTGTTTCGAAAATCGCGGAGGCGAGATTGAGTTGATATCGGGGAATATGAGGGAAGGGTTTGGAGGGGATGAGGAGGATGTGGAGAGGCTGTTGGGGGAGTGGAGGTGTAGTTGTGAGGAGGTGGAGTGGGTGGGGTTGGGGCTGCATTTGGAGGATGCGGTGGATGAGAAAGAGGGGTATTGTAGGAGGTTGTGGGCGAGGTTGAGGTTTGTGGGAGGGGATGTGGGGGATTGGAAGAGGGAGGCGGAGAGGAGGGTGGAGGGGAGGCCGGTTATGGTGGGGGTGGGGTGTCCAAATCCGTTGAGAGCGAAGTGATGGAGGGAGAGTGGTGGTTTGGAGAGTTTGCTTGGAGAGCTTGTTGGTGAGGATGCGAAGGCTGAGTTATGATTGGTGCATGGAATAGGGGTGATGGCCGCGCCAGAACTCGGCGCCTTTGGAAAATGGGAGTACCCTCAGCGTTAGTGCTGCTTAGTATCAATCATCTGGACTATTCCGAGATACTTGAAATATTCTCAGTAAAGGCGAGGAAGACTTGCACCATAAGAAAGCCCACGTACTTACCATGAATTCAAACTCTGCCTCTGCCTCCGCACGAAAACTCCCTGAGCAACACATGGCGAAGAAAGACGAACATGGTGTTTGAATATCGTTTTCTTGTATGGGTTCGCAAAAGCACCTTTCCTATGCCTGCCACCCAAGGTATCATCAGAACGCTCTTCTAGTCGCACAAAATCTCATACATATCCATTCATCATCTATTTCCCCTGGAAGCTCAAAGCTCATCCTTGACAGCCGGCTTATCAGGCCGTCCACTGTCTTTATGCAAATCCACGCCTCCCTTCTTCCTGTACTTTTCCCACAACGCCCAGAACTCCTTCTCCATCCCACTTTCCATCTGATCGGGCAGAACAACTGTGTACTCAACCAGCAAGTCTCCGAACTCGGTCTGGTGGTAGACGTCGTCTCCGTTTTCGTGGTATTTGGGCATTCCTTCGCCTTCAATCTTTTCGACATGGCCAGGTTGGATGACTGAGCCCCGGGGACGGGAGAGACGAACGATGTGGCCGTCGAGGTGTGTCAGGTTACGTGTCCAGTCGCCCATCCATGCTTCCCGAAGGCTCAGGGCTTCTTTCCAGAACAGGTTATCTCCTTTTCTTCGGAAGAATGTGCCATCCACTCGCATGTCGCTGTTCTCATCTAGCACTGGCTCCTTCTCGACCAGCGTAATGCGCAGATCGCCCGCCACGTAGTCTGGAGACTCGTCTGCCTCGTTCTCATAGATGACCATGTGGTTCTTCGGAGCGCCCCTTGGTACGGTTAATTGGAACGTGGTGGCCTTCCTAACGTGTCGGTGGCCGTGGCATACCGGGCACGGCTTCTTGATGGTCTTCCCTCGGCCGCCGCAGGCATCGCATTGCATCTGCACTTGTTGGAACATGCCGGGTGCCAGCATACGTTTTTCGATCTTAACACCGTGGCCCCCACAGCTGCCGCAGGTCTCCACATGGCCGTCTGCGCTTCCGCTACCTTCGCATTCGTCGCAGATCTGCTGCTTCTCTATTGTGAATTCGGTTGTAGCGCCATTGTAAAGATCTGCCAATTGTATTTGGAGTCGGGCGTCCATGTCTTGTCCGCGACGCTGTCCTGGTTGATGTCCGAAGTGGCCTCCGCCGCCAAAGAATCTGCTGAAGAGGTCGAATGGGTCATGGTGTCCTCCTCCACCGCCGCCTCCTTGTCTCTGCTTCAAGCCTTCATGTCCGTATTGGTCGTAGATTCGACGGGACTCGGGATCGGAGAGGGCTTCGTATGCTTCTGCGACTTCGACGAACTTTTGGTGGGCTGTATCATCACCACTGCATTGTGGTCAGTCAATTGTAAACTTCCGCACGGAAAAGTAACATAGGGTATTTCCAAGGTGTGGGGGACGCGTACGGATTCTTGTCCGGGTGGTATTTCTTGCTTAAAGTACGATATGCGCGCTTGATGTCTCGATCATCTGCCGATTTATCTACACCCAATAACTATAGATTCATGTCAGTCCAGTTTCTTCACACATCAGTTCGGGTTCAGGGCTCCATATAAATACCTTGTAGAAATCCTCAGTGCAAACTGCAAGTTGTAGCAAGCAGCATAGCAGCACGAGCGAAGGACCCAGCACCCACATCTTCACCTTGCGCTGGATGCGCCGGAGCCTAGCAAACTTGTAAAGAGGGGACAGTGACGAGAATCACAGACGGGAACAAAAGTTCAGTTTGCCATGTAGCGTATGAAAGAAATTGGACCAGGAATTATTGGCTGGACGACGGAAGGGGTTCGTGGGTGTGGTGGTGAATATGCTGGCCTTATCCGTCCGAAAGATACCAGCGTGTCTCTACTTCATGTTTAATCGCGGGACGACTCGGTCATAGGTCGGAGACCGGACTATCTATTAGCCGACGCGCTGGCTGTGCTACTTCACTAGCGCCATCGCGAACCTAAGGCTGATGGACAACGAAGCTGCGCATGAGAGCTTCGAGATTCAGACATGATGCTGTTTTCACCATAAAAATTCCCTCTCATTCTGCCAAATTCGCGACTTTACAATCGGTGGCTTTGACCTTTGTCGTTGGGACTACAGCAACTTTTCAACCAGGAAAATATCATCAAGTCGGAATCATGAGTGGAAAACGATATGCTCTACTTCCTATGGAAGAGGACGACTTGGGACCCGCCAAAGTTGTCGAGAAAAAGAAAGAGAAGCGCCGCCACAGCGAAAAGTCATCCCGACGAGACCGGCATACGCGAGAGCGCAGCAGAGAGCGCTCACCACGTCGCGAAAAGGAGCACAGAACCAAGGCGATCCGAAGGCGAGAAGACAACGATGCCGATTTCGAAGACCGATGGGGCGACGAGGAATATGCTTCAGAAGAAGCCCCTGAATTCGAAGAATCTGCGCCGAAGCGTGTCAAGACGACCCATGCTTCCGAGGACGAAGCAGATCTTTCCGAAGGCGCCAGAGCAGAGCGGGAACGGCAGAAGGATATTGAGGAGCGAGAGGCTTTTGCGAAACGCTTGAAGTCGAGAGATGACGATAAGACGAAGAAAATTGTCGAAGATAGGTCATCCGGAAAGGATGGGTCGATTCTGGCTCAGAGGCGACTGCTGGCTGAAGATGCTGCTGCGAGGAGTGCGGCGTTGCCGGATTTGCGAGAACGGTCGAGACAGGAATACTTGAAGAAGCGTGAGGCCGAACGACTGGCATTGTTACGGAAACAGGTCGCGGAAGAGACAGAGGAGCTGAGAAGTGGCGTGAGATTGTCCGAAAAGGAGAAGGCAGAGTTTGCAAAGAATAGGGAGGTTCTACGAATCGCAGAAGAGCGGTTACGAATCGATGATCATCTCGATGGCTATGCTATGCCGGAAGACTACATTACGGAGAAGGGCAAAATTGATAGGAGGCGGAAGGAAGAGGCTATGTACAAGCGCTATGTGGAGCGCGATGAGTACGGTCAGGAGAAGTTTGTTACGGAACACGAGGAGTGGGAACGAGAACAAGCTGCAAAGGCCAAGGCACAGGTTCCAAGCAGGGAACGAGTGGACCAGGGCGAATATGACTATGTTCTTGATGAAGAGCAGGGCATCAAATGGGTCATGGACTCGACATTGGCAGGAGTAGGCAAAGGTCTTACGAAAGAGCAACGTTTCTTGGAGGAACAGCTTAAGGCTGCCGAGAAGAAAGCTCTGAGTATGGAAGAAACTAGAAAGAGTCTGCCTATATACGCCTACCGAGATCAGTTCCTTGAAGCGCTGGAGCAATACCAGATCTTGGTAATTGTGGGAGAAACCGGTAGTGGAAAGACTACTCAGTTACCGCAATATCTTCATGAAGCAGGATACACCAAAGATGGCCTCAAAGTCGGATGCACCCAGCCTCGAAGAGTAGCCGCAATGAGTGTAGCAGCTCGTGTGGCCGATGAAATGGGCGTCAAAGTCGGCAATGAAGTCGGATACTCCATTCGTTTCGAAGATGCGACCAGCGACAAGACCATTCTCAAGTATATGACCGACGGTATGCTTTTGAGAGAATTCATGACGGAGCCCGACCTGGGTGGATACTCGGCTCTAATGATTGACGAAGCTCACGAACGGACTGTGCATACAGACATTCTTCTGGCCTTGGTCAAGGATCTTGCAAGAGAGAGACCTGATCTGAAATTGCTTATTTCTTCGGCAACCATGAACGCCTCGAAATTCGCGGAGTACTTTGATGATGCCCCTATTTTCAATATCCCAGGACGAAGATATCCTGTGGATATTCATTATACGCCACAACCGGAAGCAAATTATCTCGCGGCTGCTATTACGACAGTCTTTCAGATTCATACCTCGCAAGGAAAGGGGGATATCCTTGTATTCTTGACGGGACAGGATGAAATTGATGCTGCAGAGCAGAATATCACAGAAATCTCACGAAAGCTGGGCAGTCGGGCGAAGGAGTTGGTCATATGTCCTATCTATGCCAATCTCCCCTCCGAGCTTCAAGCCAAGATTTTCGAACCGACCCCTGACGGAGCAAGGAAAGTTGTACTCGCAACAAATATTGCAGAAACGAGTTTGACGATCGATGGCATCGTCTACGTGATAGACCCAGGATTTGTCAAGGAAAACGTCTACAACCCCGCAACCGGTATGTCCAAACTGGTAGCTGTGCCCTGTTCCAGAGCATCAGCAAACCAAAGAAGTGGTCGTGCTGGTCGTGTAGGGCCCGGAAAGTGCTTCAGGTTATACACCAAATGGGCCTTCATGAACGAAATGGAGGAAAGCACAACACCTGAAATTCAACGCACAAACCTTAACAGCGTTGTCCTCCTCCTAAAATCCCTCGGCATTAACGACCTCCTCGACTTCGAATTCATGGATCCACCACCCACCGAATCCCTCATCGGCGCACTCAACCAACTCTTCGCCCTCCAAGCCCTCAACCACCAAGGCGAACTCACCAAACTCGGTCGCCAAATGGCCGAATTCCCCACCGACCCCATGCTCGCCAAAACCGTCATCGCAGCCGACAAGCTCGGCTGCGTCGAAGAAGTCCTTTCGATTGTCGCCATGCTCAGCGAAGCCTCAGCACTATTCTTCAGACCCAAGGATAAGAAAATCCATGCCGACAGCGCGAGAGCACGCTTTACTGTTAAGGAAGGCGGCGACCATCTCACCCTGCTAAACATCTGGAACCAATGGGTCGACAGCGATTTTAGCCCCGTCTGGTCCAAAGAAAACTTCCTGCAACAACGCTCCCTAACCCGCGCCCGCGACGTGCGCGACCAACTCGCCAAGCTCTGCGAGCGCGTCGAAGTCACCATTTCCTCCTGCGGTTCTTCCGATCTCGTACCCATATCCAAAGCCATCACCGCAGGCTTTTTCCCCAATGCGGCGAGGTTGCAACGCGGAGGAGATTCGTACAGGACGGTGAAGAACAATAATACGGTTTATGTGCATCCGTCGAGTGTGCTGATGGATGCGAATCCGCCAGTGAAAATGGTGCTTTATTATGAGTTGGTGCAGACGACGAAAGAGTATATGCGAAGTTGTATGCCGATTAAGGGGGAGTGGTTGGTGGAGGTGGCGCCGCATTTTCATAAGAAGGGGGAGTTGGAGGAGGAGAGGAAGATGCCTAAGGCTGGGAAGTAGGAGTGAGGGGGTGGGTAGAAGATACATGTAAGGACTTGAACAATTCAAGCAATTGACTTTTCCGCGGGGTAATTTGTGAAAGGCTGAGTTTGGAAGGTCTGTGTGGCTCTTCTTGCCCCTGGATTCGCGGCTTATGTGCTGAGTTTCATAGCTTATGAGACCACATCGATGTCCTCATGTGGAATTCTATGAGTTCGATTATCCGGCGAGATGATGCCGGTGTGGGAGTTTTCAGTGGTGCTTCATCAGAAAATGCTTTGACCTCAAAGCTGATCTCGTCAGTGCTGTGATTAGTCAGTCTTCCTAACCGTTACTCTGCCCTTCTGTTATTGAGTCATTAATATCAGTGTACACATCAGTCTAGCAGCTAGCTTCTTTTAACTGTATCCAAACTTTTTCGTTCCCACTATGCTCACCAATCCAGGTCCTATCCCAACCCTCAAATATATTTCTCTCCCTAAACAATACCCCCCGTCTCTCCCTCCAGCCCAAATGCCGCATGCTTAACCCCATCCACACTCCCCACATTCCCCAACCTCAACTTCTCCCTCCCTCAACGGTTCCTGCCCCAGACACAGCCCCCTACAAACCCCATCCAAGCTTGGATTCCTCGTCGTACACAAAAAGCGTACTAAACGCCGTATCCGCCGAATTACCCATTTTCCCTCAGCGCCCACGCTCCCACCCCCGCTGCCGCCAACGTAGCCACCACGGGCACAGCGAGTACGAAAACACCAGCAGAAAGGCTCGTAATTCCAAACCAAGATCGTGGATGTAGATAGACAGGGCGCTGGAATGTTGACTTGGGCATGCAGGTTTGTGTCAGCGATGAGCGATAGCATGAGCCAGGCGAACTGTGTTTTGACGGCGGTGGTGAAGTTGGCGACGGGCATCTGATCGTCGGGGTCGACGAGCGTGGTGAGTGAGATGGAAGACAGAGAGTAGGGATAGCCGTCGGCGGAGTCTTGCAGGATGGCGAGCGAGAGGAAGGTGCGGAAGAAGGCGGCGGCGCCGTGGGCGGAGGCGTAGCCGTAGGCGCCGTATTGGGGGTCGAAAGGGGTCATTTGAACACCCGATGCAAGCAATGGTTCGCGGAAATTGATGGAGGAGCTCTTGATTTGCATGACGCCGTTGGTGAAAGATGTTTCGTAGTTGTAGGTCGAGTTCATGTGAGAGCATTTGACGGCATGTTGCTCGATTGTGTATAGCCAGTTGTTGCTGGTGCTTGAAGTTGATGGAAGGGTTGTGTTTGCAATGTAGCCCATCCATAGGTCAGGCTCTTCGGTGAAAACCCCGATGGCGGAGTAGTTGTCTGGCACGGCGTACCCCCAGGAAACAGGTACTCCGTCAAGATCATCGCTGCCGGTTGAGGGGCCATAATAGATCCAGTCTCCATCAGGAACCAAGAGGCTCTTGGTCATGGGTGTTGTGTCATTAACCCAGGCCGTATTATCAAATTCTGGCTTTTCGGAACATTGGTATGCAGGTCCGTCAAATACTAAAGGATGAGAACAATTGGCTCCACCGATACACGGGTTAGGAGAAGCCACGGGGCCAGACCAAGATAGCAGTGACAACATTGCCATTCTTTGGAAATCGGGAGAAGGGCCATTGTAGTACGGTGTAATGTTATCAAGCGGGTCGAGATTATTCAGATACAGTCCATTTCGCCAGTCGGCGATGTCTTCAAGATTTGCTGGAAGGAGATTTGGGTGCCAGGGTATATATAAAACATAATTGCTGAATTATTATCATCGAGTGAATCGAGCCTAAGTGGTGCAATTAGTAGAATCAGTGCCTTTCAGGCCTGATGCTAGGTATCCTGCTCTTTGCTAAGTTTTTGCGTTGGTTTTGTTTGCAGGTATTGTGTTCGAGGCGCACTCTTTGCGTATGGTTTTTGGGCGATTTCTAGTAGTAGTCCGTAGAGCCACTTCTTCCTTTCAGAAATTTCGCGTTGGAGGTCAATTGTTAAGATAGCAGGGCAAGTTAGTGGGGTATTTCGAAGACTGGTTTGCGTTGTCAAGCTTGCAGGTGAGGCGATGGCGCATAGTGGTATAAATTATAATCCTGTAGTTTTAACAGACAGTGCTAAGAAAAGCCTCCTTCACGAATGCATACCAGACCAAGCCGGCAAGGATCACAGGCATCGTAGCTCTGAGCAGAAGTTCCAAGTTCAAGAACTACAGAGGATCATCGCATGCCTAAACAAATTAGATCCAATTCTGGGCCAGAAGAATGAAATTGTCTCTCACCGAGATTTAGAGAATCTACAATTCGAGTCTTGACCCGAAAGCCTCTTTTCTTGACTGTGAGCCACGTCTGTTGCTTGTACGCAATCTGCACAGAGGCAACAAGACACATCTTGATGAAGAAACCCAGCGACGTCCTTCAGCGCTGCGACCATTGCGGATCCCCTACTTCCTTTGCGTTCAGCATATAGTAGTAGAGATGATGTCCAATTCCTGCAAACAATCCGAGGAGAAACAGTCCGACCATACAAGTAGGCATCCACCAATGAACGCCCCACAGTGCTTCCCCAGCATCTTCCAGGGGCATTGAAATACTTCTTAGTCTGAATGTAGGATGGACCCCTGATAGAGTCGAGGAAGTCAGAGTATGGGGCAGAGGCTTCTTGATAGAGTCGCTAGCAGTGTTCGATCGGCTTGACTCTTTGCTGGGCAAACATTTCTCTTCGATTACTAGTTACTACGGCTGTCTTCTTTCCGTCTTGAGCCTGCTGGGACTCGGGAGAAAGCGGCGTAATTGTCTCGTCATGGCTGGTCGCGGAGGTCGTAGTCCTTGCCGATGCAGGAGATACCGGCTGCTGAATGGCTAGCGAGGGCCGACTGACAGCTTCACGTTGGTTGTTTAGACTCTGCTCCTCGTGCGAATCCATAATAACGACTTGAAAAGGAAAAATTTGCTTTAACAACCAATGATAAAAATAGGGAATCGCTAACGCCCGAACCAACCTTTGCTAAAACCCGAACTTTTAACCGGATTGAAATTAGCACCAAACTTGTAAAAATAAAATAAAAAATTGGACTTCATTAATATGCAATAAAACTTCTAACTGGCGTTAAAATTAAGTTTAAAATTAATTTATTTTTTAAAAATTTTATTGCATATTAACGGCCCAATTTCTTTTTAAAAAATAGGCTATTAATATGCAATAATTTTTTTAACTAGCATTAAATATTAAATTTAAAAATATAAATATAAATATCGCGCTTTGCCCGCCTTTTGCCCTTTACTCTCCATTTTTTATTCTTTATCCTGCGCCTTATACCTTGCGCCCTACGCTCCCTTTTGCAACCAACCCTAAATTTTATTATAAAAAAAAAAAAAACTGCTATTATTGCGCAGCTAAAAATCAAAAAATTTAAATTTTTATCGCTTAAAAATATTAATTATTTAAATATTTAAAAAGCCTTTAATACTGCTATTTAATAAACTATTTTTAAAGCTATATTCCAATTAAAAAACCATTAAGCCCAATAGCAATTATCATTTTATTTGCAATAAATTAAGAATTTATCAAAATAAAAAAACCCAAATATACACCTTTTAAAACAGCGCAAATAAATAGCTATTAAAAATGCAATTGTTTTTTAATTTTAAAATTATTGTTAATAAAAATATATAAAAATAATTATTAATATTTATAAACAATGATTATAATTATAAATTATTTAAAATTTCTTTTATATACTCTGAAACCCGCTAAGCAATATTGCAAATACCAAAAATAAAAAAAAGCTAATAATTTAAATAAAAGCTAATATTTTAATTTTCTTTATTTTAATATTTTGCGTTAAAAATATCCAAAATATTCGCTAATTTCCAGGAATTTTTACAATTGTTTTTAATATTACAAATTTAAAAAACTAGCAGGCAAAAATCCTTTTTAATAGCTATAGCAAATATTTAATAATAAAAAATATTTTTATTAATTTAATATTAATTTAAATATATTTCAATTTATCCGTTTATTTTATATATATTTTAATGCTATTAAATTCTATAAAAAAAACCCCTAATGTGCTTTTAATAAGTTATATTTATAAAATTAATAAATTCAAAATACCATTGCTTGATATTTATATTATAATTGGAAATAAATATATTTTTTAAATAGTATTTTATTTTTTTAATAGAAAAATCAATTTTAATTATAAATAGGCCCTTATATAATTTAAAAAAGGCTAAATTTAATTTGGCATTAATAAGCTAATTTTAATAATTACAAATAAAAAATTAGCTTTAATTAATATTATTAAATAGTTTTTTAAATTAATAAATTATATTTTATACCATTCGTATATAAATATAATTATAATTATCAAAATTAAAAAAATATAAAAAAATAATTAAATAAAATAAAGCCTTATTTTAAAAGCTGAATTTAAAAAAATTACCAAAAGGCCCTATTTAATTTCAAAGCTTATTAGCCTATTCCTGCAATTTAACATTATAAAAATATCTAGTTTATTTAAAATAGTAATAATAAAAAATTATTTTAATTAATTTTTATATATTTATTTTAAAAATTATTATTTAATTATATCACAATACTAACCTTAGGTGCCTTAGGCACGTGCCCTAGGCACGCGCCCTAGGCACGCGCCACGCGCCACGCGCCTCGAGCCCTTAGTTTTTAGCCTTATATACCAAATATATGCTTTTAGCGCTTTGCGCTAGTTTGCAGGATTTTTAAAATTCTGCAAAATTGAAGATTTCTTTTTTTAATTTATAATATCGCTTTATTCTGATTTTTATTTTGCCTTTAAATTACTATAATAATTTATAAGCTTCTTTTGTTAATTAATTTCATTTTTTTAAAACAACTATAGATTTTTACTTTGAAAAAAATAGCAATTTAAAACTGCGTAAATCCCAAACCCAATCCCAAATTTTGCGCATTTTTACCCCGAATTCCACGATTTGATAAGTTTTGCAATTTTTAAATTAAGAATTTTGCGCTATATTTTTTATATTTGCTGCAAATGCTGCAAATGCAATAGCCAAGCAATTTAAAATTATAGGATTTATTAAAACCAGCGCGGATTGGTCCTTTTAAATCTATTAAATTATTAAAAAAAAGGAAGAAGCTATTTTATAATTATAAATATATAAATAGCTCCCTTATTTAAAATATATGCTAGGAATATAAATCAATTCTATATCCGGAGCTTTATAAAGCTCCGGGCCTGCATTATTTCGATTCGGATTAATCCAAAAGCATTTTAATATTCCCCCTAAGCCCGACGGCTATTCGAGCTTTTTTAGAACCAAACTTTTTTTTAGAACCAATTTTCTTTTAGCGTAAAATTTTATATTAAAATTTTATATTAATTTAAAATTTCACTTTATTTATATAAAAAAAACCATTTAAGCATTTCCTTTTATATTTAATACCTATATATATATATATATATATATATATATATTTTCCCCCAAAGCTATATTTAATTTCAAAAGCTTTTTAAATTTAGCAAATTAAATCCAATTTTAAACCTTGGTAAAACCATTTACTATTATATTTTATATTTGAATATAAATAATTTATTATTTTCAACTATTTTTAAGCTTTTGAATAAAATAATATATTATGTTAATATATTTAACTTTTTTATAAAATTGGAAATTCTTTATAAAAATAATAGCATTTTGATTCGTTTTTTATATTTATATAATATAGATTTGTTTTTACCAATTTTCCAAATTTTATATTTTTTAAAATTTAAGCTATTTATTAATTTTATTTAATATTGGCTATAATTGCTATATATTTAGCTTTGCAAACAAATATTGCAATGCCTTTTTATTTCCGATTAAATTATAAAATAAAACTATTAAGCAATATAATTATAAATTTGCTAATGCTTTTTTAATTTAATAGCAATTTATAAAATATATTATTATAAATCTATATTTTTTTAATTTGCTTAAACTATATTAAATTTTTTAGCTAATTATAAATTTTAAATAATAAAGCAATTATATTATACCAATATTATATTATTTGCAAAAATTTGCTATAAATTATATTATTTTTTTAATTATAAAATAAAAATTTAATTAAATAAAAATTATAGTATATATTATTTTGCTTAGCGTTTTTTAAAAAAGGCTAATTTTTATTTATGTTCTATTATTTTAAACTAGTTTAATAATTTTGCTTTTACTAATTATAAAAATAAAATAAAAGGTTTTCCTTTTTTGCAAAAACCTAAATTTAATATAAAAATTATTAATATATTGCTTTTAATTAATTTATAAAATTCTAGCTAGCCTATTTTTAATAATTTGCATATTTAGGATTTTTTTAATTTCCCCCAAATTTTTAGCTATAAAATAGGAAAAACAACTAGCAAAAAGATTATTTAGCTTTTTAATAATTTTGGCAATTGCAATAATATTATTAATATAAATTTAAAAAATTATACCTATAATTTTATAAATAAACAAATAAAAATTGCTAAAACTTTATTAAAATCCAAATTTAATTACTTCGATTTTTAAAATACAATTCCAATTCCTAGCGGCTTATTTTAATTTATATAAATTTTTATTTAAATGAAAAATATTTTTTGGCTTAATTATAATACTATTTAAAAAAGCCAAATACATTAATTTTTTTAAATCGGCTTTAATAAATATATTTCCAATATTAAAATAATAGCATTTAGAATTTTGCCAAATTATAATTACCAAAATAATATATAAAATATTGATTTAAAAAAAATTACAATTCTTTTTATTATAAATTTGAAAAAGAAATCCCCAGCAATTAAATAAGCCTTATATTTATTAACACCATTATTTAAATTTAAAGCAGTATTTATAATAATTTTAAATTATATATTATTGGCTATTAACGCTATAATTCTCTTTATAATAGACTTTTTTTATTAATTTTTATATGAAAAATTAAAAATAGCCTTTTTATAGCTATTCGAAATAAAAATACTATAAATTTTAATTGCTAAATAAGCAAATTTATATAAATTATTACTTTTTTCATTTATAGCTATAATAATAATAAAGGCTTTAAAAAAGCAATTTTAATAAATTATTTTTGCTTTAATTATATTGCGCTTTAAATATTTTTGGCCATTAATTTTAAATACGTTTTATACGCTAAACGAAATAAAAGTTATAATATAAGCATTATTAATATTTAGTTTTTCCGCTTTAAAAATAAAAGCTAGTATAATATTGGTATTAAAATCTATTAAACTTAAAATAAATAAAGCGTTTAAAATAAAAAAATTCGTAAAAGCCAAAATTTATATAAAAATTAGCCTATTTAACGGCTTAATAAATATATTAAGCTAAAGCGATTTTGGTATATTATACTAAAGCGTTTTTAATATATTATATTATAGCATTATAAATATATTATAATTAATGTTAATTAAATTCTTAATAATTGGCTTTTTTAAATCATTAAATTCAAAGTAAATAATAATATTATGTTATTTTTTATAAAAAGCAAAAAAATTAAATGCTAAAATAATCATTTTAGGAATTAAATTCCAAACCGCTTTAAATTTAAAAA
This sequence comes from Cyclaneusma minus, assembly GCA_037179335.1. Classification (NCBI taxonomy): domain Eukaryota; kingdom Fungi; phylum Ascomycota; class Leotiomycetes; order Marthamycetales; family Marthamycetaceae; genus Cyclaneusma; species Cyclaneusma minus. Next base: position 65,347 of record JAKZHN010000031.1, on the reverse strand, counting down.
CAATTTATAAAGGCTTGGTTTTTTAAGCCTTTTATTTAGCTTATTGCTTTTTGGTCGATTTACCGGATAATAAATACTCGAATAAAATATTTAATATACCCTATAAATTATTAAAGTTATTTTAAAGCTTTAAATAAAAAATACCGCTATATATATATTTATTCCATTTTATTATTATACCATAAATTACCCTTTTTAAATTAAGGCAATATAATTAAAATTGCTTTATAATATTAAAATTATAATTAATTAAAATACATTTCAAAAAATAAAGACAAAAATTTATTTTAACGGCTATAGGCCAATAGCTTTTTTTTAAAATATAAAAATAAGCTTTATACCCCCAAACCCGGATATAATTTGCAAAAACCAGCTTTTTAATCTATATTTTTTTAAATTTATTTTTTAATTCCCAATTTCCAAACCAAATTTAAAGCGGTTTTTTAAATAGAATTTTAATTAAATTGCCAATTCCCAAAACTCAACAAATAATTAAATCTTATATAATATAGCTATAATATTGCCTTTTGCAATTTAAATAATCCGCTTTGCAAGCCTATTTTGCCAAAAATAAAATAAAAAACAATATTTTAAAAATAATTTCCATTTATTTATATTTAAAAAATAATTTCCTTAATTAATTTACCAGCGCTATTATATTTAATAGCCTTAAATTTCTTGCCTAGTTTTAATTTAGCCTTTTTACGCTAAATCAAAAAATAGCTATAAATATTTATTTATAGCTAAAATAGCAATATTTATATTTTACGGCTGCGGCTATTTAAAATTTCCATTATATAATAATTTTTATATAAATTTACAAAAACTAATCCAGCAATATTAAAATAAACCAATTTAAATAAATTGCCTTTATATAAGGCAAAAATTCCAAAAAATTTATTATGTTTTTTTTTATTATACAATTTTTATAATAATAAAATATAAATAAAAAAATAATACTATTTTTAATATTAATTATATTAAAAAATCATTTAAGTTTAGCAAAACCCATATATATAAATTTCTCATAATATAAAACGTAATTTTAAAGCTAAATTTATTATTTGGCTTTTTTTTTTAAATCGGCCTATTGCATAGTATTTTCATTAATTTTATTGGCTTTAATTATTTTAGCAGCTAAAATAGCTAAAATGCCTATAATACTTTTAATATATTTAATTGCCAATATAAATAAAATAAAATTGGTTATAAAAATTATAATATACAATTCTTTTTACATAAAAGCCTTTAAAATAAATTCCTAATTAACTGGGCTTTGAGAATATATAATCCAATTATTAAAATTGCTTAATAAACCTTTTTAATACACTTTTCTATTTAAAAATAAATTAATACCAAGTTTTAAAATATACAAAATAGGTTTTCAAAAATACTCCCCTAATTAAACCTTTATTAAAACGGTACCGATTTGATTAAAATATAAATATTTTCTTTTTATTTTAATAGCCTTTTAAATATAAAGTGCTATAATTTTAAAAAATAAATGAAAGTTAATTATATATAATATAATACCAAAATCGGCAATTCATTTAAATTTAGAAATTTTATTAATATAATTAATAAGATTTTAAATAATATAGCCCGCATTTTGTTTTTATTTTTAAAATCAAATTTTAATTTTGCAATTGCATTTGCGGCTGGCTATTTTTCCGCAAAATAAGCTTTTTTCTTTTTAAAAACTGCAGCTGGCTTAATAACATCTTTTAAAAAAATATTTTAAAATGCTTTTTTAATTATAGAAAAAAACAAAAATTTGCTAATTCCATATTCCGGATTTTTGCAAAAAAGATATAGCCAGCAATACTAATAAATGCCATTGCTATTGCTATTGCGATTTTTAAATAATTAATAATTGCTGCAAAATACTAGGGCTTTTTATTTACTATTTTCATTTTTCCAAAGTTAAACAATATAAATTGCCTTTCTTTTAAACTTTTGATTTTTTTATATAATAAATTTATTTTCTCAATTATAATAAAACTACCTTAATTAATAATAATATTTTTAATAATAATATAATTCACAAAAACAGCCAAAAGAAAATAGCAAAAAGAAATAGCTTTAATATATATAGCTATATATAAAATTGTATTTTAAATAATTTTGCAATAAAAAATAAAAAGCTCCAATTGTATTAATTTAATTATAATTATAATTTTCTATATATAATTGGCAATATTTCAAATATATAAATTTATAATAAAATTAATAATTATTTAGTATTTATTTTTAAAAATATTTTATACATTTGCAAAATAACCTTTTATACTAATTGTTTTTTTATTTAGCTAATTAAAATAAATCTTAATTTAATAGCAAATTTTAAATTAATAATAAACATATGTTAATATAATATTAAAATTGCTTTGGCTTAAATAATAAAAAATAATATTGCCTTTGTTTTTTTTGGTTTTTTTTTCTGCTTTTAAATAGCTATAATAATTATTAGCTAATTAAATTTGCGGTAATAGCATTTGAAATAAAATAGTTTTATGATTAATATATAATTAAACACCAATATTAATAATTATAATATTATAAAAATTTATTATTTTTAATAGCTTTTAATATAAAATTGGCAAATTTACATTGCTCTAATACATTTTGCTTAAAAATTAATTCTTCTTTAATATTTACTATATTTTTATAAATATTAAGTTTAAACTTTTAATAAATTGCTTTTTTTATATTATAATTATAATAAAAACAAATATATTTAAAAACTTAATAGGCAAAATTGCAAAAATATTTTAAAATAGCGCTGGAAATGCATTAGCGCGCAAAAAGATTATAGAGTCCAAGTCTTTTAATACGGATTTAAATTATTAAAAAGCATTATACATTTGGAAATTTATTAAATAAAGACTTATAATTTAAAAAAAAATTATTTTTGCTATAGGCAAAAACGCGGTTTTTTTACAAATCGATTTTTTATATTTATTTTATTACTTTTGCTATTAATAATAAATATATTTTAATATAAAAATTTTAATTGCATTGCTAAATATTCCAAATAAATAAATACTTTTATATTTTTAAAAAAGTATAGCAAAAAAATTCTTTATAGCAAAATTTAAATTTGCTATCCAGCATAGCTGGATTTTAATAAGCATTAATAATAATAATTTTAATAGGCGGCCCTTTTATATGCTAAAGAAATACTGAAAAACCACCCGCTTTATAGCTTTTATAATAAATTTATAATAATATAATTTAATTTTAAAGCGATTGGCAATAATAAAAAGTTTAAAATAAATTGGAAATAATAAAATATTATTTTTAATTTTAAATAATAATATTAAAATTGTCTTGAAATTTTTAATAAATATTTAAAGCGCGTTATTTTGCTTTATTATTAGCGGTTTAATTGCAAATAATCTGGTTTCTTTATTTTTTATAATATAATATATAATTAAATTTCTATAAATTATAGCAATTTTAATAATAGCAATATAAATTATATAAAAATATTTTAGCAATGCTTCTCAAATAAATATAATAAAGCGCCTAATAATTTAAAATTTAAAAAATAAATACTAAAATCTATATTTATAGTATTTGCTTTATTTAAATTTGCAATTTAATTAGAAATTAAATATTTATATTCTTTTTAATAAAAACATATTAATATTTTTAGCTATATTTTTAATTTTGCATTAAAGTTATACCGGCAATAGGAAAAATATATAAATTTGTATTTATTTAAAACGAATTTGATTTTATATTTGCCGGCCTATTTTAAGCATTTATTATGAATTCTATTTAAAATAGTGTTATTATTGCCTATAATAAAAATACAAATTAATGAATTTTATAGGATTTGTGTTTTTATAATTAAAATTGCAAATATTAAAAAATTGAAAATTGAAAAATAAAAATAAAACAGAAAATATTGAAAATTTTTGGAAAATATTAATAATAATATAAAATAATTTTAATTTTTTACTGGCAAATATAAACATATCTTTTTATTATAAAAAAGCTTTCAACCTATTTTTAAAATTAATTAAAAATGACTTTATTATATAAAATATAAATAAAATGATTATATAAAATATTATTAAATACTACGGCTATATTAAAATTAAAAATTAAACAAATATAGCCAGGCTTAATATTTCAAATTTTATAAATTTGATTTATAAAAGAATTTAAAAATAAATAAATATTGGGGTTTTTCTTTTCTTTTATTTAATAATTTATAAAAATAAAGGCGATAAATTTTTCAAATCCCTTGCTAAAAATATTTAAAAAGACAATTGGCCAATAATTCGCCGGCATGGTATAGTCGGCTTTTTCTAATTTGCAAAATACAATTATTTATGCTTTTTTAAAATAATTCGAATAATATTCCAAATTAATATATATTTTATATAATTTTTAAATATATTTAATAATAATTAATAATATTCTTTTTAAATAAAACAAAATTCTAAAAATTGTAAAGCTTTAAATAATTTGTTTTTTTAAATTGCTTATTTTATTTTTTAATTTTAATAAACGATTACTATGAAAGTTTTTGGCAAATATTTAGCATTGGCTATATTTAAAAAACTTATTTTTAAAAAAAGTATTTTTATTTTTAAAATTTTATAATTGTTGCGAAACTTTATTGCTAATAGGATATTGGCAAATCTTTTAAAAAAAACCTATAAAAAATTAATAGGCATATAATTACAAAGCCTTGCCTAATATTTTAATAGCTATATAATTATTATATTGCTTATAAATTTATAAATTGTTTTTTTTTATAAATAATCTTGGCCTTTTAAATATTTTTATTTTTATTTTTTACTGCTTTAAAATATATTACCAAATTTATAAAAACCATTTAATATATTGTTTTGCAATACTCTTTTTTTTTCAATTTTAATTTTATTATAATTTATACTATTTAAATTGCCTAGCTTATAAAACTGCGTTAGCAATAGCCGCATTTATAATATTTAAAAACTTTTATATTCGCTTATTTATTTATTTTTTAAAATTAAAATAAAATTCGCTATTAATAAATAATAATAATTGAATTAACAATTAACTAAAAATTATAAAATTAATGCGTTTTTAAATTTGCTAAAATCTTTTTAGCTTTTTAATAATTCTTGGCTAAAGCTATATTTTAATGGGTTTATAATTTAATTAAAAACTTAAATTTACTTTAATTTTGCAAGCAATAAATAAATTGGCAATATAGCGCATTAAAAAAAGATTAATATATATTTTAGCATGCTTAATATTAAAAATAATAATATTTTTAAAAATTAATAAATTGTATTAGTATTTTTTAATAATTTTTAATAAAGCATTAATATAAATATAATAAATAAAAGTAATATTAAAATTTTATAAAAACTAATAAAAATAAAAAGTCTTAATTAAAGAAATATTATTTGCAAGATATTTTTAAAAATTATTGGCAAATAGCAAAAACATTAAAAAATTAAAATTATTATTATAATATATATAAAAGAATTTATAAATATTATAAATTTAGAATTGCAAAATAGCGGTATTATAGCAAAATAAAAGATTAATATATATTAAATTTAAAAATAAATATTTAATTTGCTAATTATTAATAAAAACAATCTAATTAATATATATAGCAATATAGAAAGACTTCTTTCATAAAAGGAAAGCAAAATTAAAATCGCTAATTTTTAAATTTTTAATATATTATCTTAAAAAAAATTAAAATTTTTAAATAGCAAATATTTAAAATTTATTTGAAAAATTTATTGAATTAAATAATAAATTAAAACTTTTATTAAATTTATAAATATTATATTATAATATTTAAAATAAATTAATATTTATTACCAATTAAAACTTATTGCATTATTTTATGATATTTTTAATGTTAGCAATTTTATATAATTAAAAGCTTGCGTAAATTGCAATAAATTGGCAAATTTGTTTATAAACATTTAATTATATTAAGCAATTTAATTTGTTTTTATTGCAAATAATACTTTTTTTAAATGCTATTTATATTGCAAATATAATTATTACCTATAATTAATTTTGGTAATATAATTGCTATAAAGCAATTAAAAAAAAAGTTGCTAACGGCTTTTTAATTTGCTATTGAATCTATATTAAAAAAGCATTTAGCAAAATATGAATATATTACGCTTTTATATATTTTTATTAGTTTGCAAATTAAAAACCAGATTTTATTTTTTATTTTTTAGCAATTAGCGTATTTTTCTAATATAATTTTAAATATAAGATAATTATGTATTAAATATTTGCCAGTATATTTACCGCAATAAAATATTTTTAATTAATATATTTAAATTTTATATATTTAAATTTTATATATTTAAATTTTATATATTTAAAATTCTAAATAATTTTAATAATAATTTTAAAAATATATTTAAATTTTATGTATTTAAAATATTAACTAATTTTAATAATATTCTTAAAAATATTTTTAAATTTTATATATTTAAAATATTAAATAATTTTAATAATAACTTTAACATATTTATATATTTTAGCTTTAAAATTTATTAAGATTCGCTATTTAATAAACTTATTAATATATATTAAACTATCTAATTTAATAATTAAAAAATTATAATGTTTATTATTTTTACGGAATTTTTTAGGCTACGCTATTTTTAATATTTTAATATTTAAAATATTGTATTTACTTTGCTTTTAAAATTTTAATTGTTTTTTAATTTATATTTTTAAAATAAATGCTTTTTAAAATAATATATATAATAATTGAATAAAATATATAAATTAGCTTTGCTTTTAAAGCAGTTTTCTTTTATCCGAATAAAGCTTTTAATTAAAGGCTTAGCGGCCTTTGCATTAATAGCTTAAAATATAATACTTTTATTAAAAAAGTCCAAAAATTTGAAATTGAATTTCCGGGCAAATTTCTTTTTTTTAAGTTTATTATTAATATTTTTATTAATTTAAATAATAAATATTTATTAAAATTAAATAATAATATAGCTTTTTTAAATATTTTAATTTTAGTTTTATATTTATAAATATTAGAAATATATTAATAAAAAATTAGCAATTTTTCAATAACTTTTTTTTTAAAAAATTTAGGCAAAAGTAAATTGGCCGCTAATAATGGCCAAAATAATAATAAATAAGCATTAAAAATACTGGGTAATTTTAACATTAATAAATACGGCATTAATTATAAAAAGGTTATTTTAATAATAAAAATTAAAAAAAACTTATAAAAAAAGCTTATAATAATAATAATTGCTTTTTTATATTAACAATAAAACTTTAAAAGGCCTGTATAAATGTGTTATTCAAATAATTAAATTTAATGTTTTTTTTTTAATAAGTTTGCAAATTAATTTAATTATTCTATTAAAAATACTAAATACTTTTTTATAATTAAATTGCTAATTAATAACTTTTATAATTAATATATTAAATTGCATTTTAGCGCTTTTAAAGCGCCAATAAGGCTATAATAGCAATATTCACAATATACCAAAATTAATTATAATATTATTAACATAAAAATAATGCGCTAATGTAATTAATAGTATTTTTAAAGCAATTAAAATTAATTTAATTAACAAATTGCTTTTTTATATATATTATTAGTTTTTATTATATTTTAATTATATTGAAGGCTTTATTTATATAAAATAGGCTGTTTTGCTTTTATTAAAAAACTTTTTTATTGCTTTTATATAGATTTTTTAACATATGCCCTTTTAGCGAAAATTAGGCCCTTTTTATTTTTATTTATTTATTTTTAATTTTTAATTTTAATATTATAGCCTTTAATATTTTTAATTATAAAATATAAAGTATTTTTATTTTTAATGCTTTTTAAAATTTATATAATAAAGCTGTTAATTATAATTATAATATCAAAAATGCTAAATTTAAATTTTTATTAAATTTTTTAAATTGCTTTATTAATAAATTTATATTTGCGTTTTAAATTTGCATTTAAATTTAATATATATAAAACCTTTTTGCAAATTCTTTTTACAATATTTTTAATATTTATAGCTAAATTGCGATTAATTTTAAATACCATTATTATTATATTAATTATAAATTCTTTTATTGCATAATAACGTTGTTTTTTAATTTATTATTTTATAAACTTTTATTGCTTAAACTTTTTATTTAATATAATTTATAATGCTTTTATATTTTATTGCTATTATTATATTAAAATTTAAGTTTTTTCAAAAAGTTAACGCGCCCATTATAATAATAAATTAATCCAATTAAAAAATAATATAAAAGCTGCTAAAGCTTTTTTGCTTTAAAATTCATATTTTCTTAAAATATAAAATATACAATGCTTTTCAAAATATTATAATTGCAATAATAGCTTTAAGTAAAATTATTTTTATAATTTATATTTTAATATATAGAATAATTAATAATTTATATTATTTAATAAATTTATTTGTTGTTTTTCATATACATATTTAATTAAAATATAAATAAATTATAATTATAATTTTTTTTAATAATGTTTTACTTAATATATAAAACTAAAACCGCAATTTTAATAATATAATATAACATATAAAAATTATAAATTTAATATATATAAATTAAAAATTAAAAATATTGCAGATGTTTTAATTTGCTAATTTAATTGAATTTTATATAATATTTATTTTTAATTTAATTATTTGATATGCAAAATCTATAATTTTTATTTATATATTTTATAATTTTTAATTAAATTAAGCTTATTATTTACATTTAAATTTGTTAATTTAAGTTTTTTTTAAAATATAATTTAATTTAATTTAATTTAAATATATATAAAAAAATATTTTAAATATTTATACTTTTGCTTTTATTTGCTATTATATATAATTAAGCGCGTAAAATTATATTAATTATTTTTGGATTTCTATAACTGGAAATTCATAATCCAATTATTAATTGTGCTAAAAAGATATTTTATTAAAAACAAAATTACTATATTAAAAATTATTTTCCAATTGGCTTTTATTTAATATTAGTGTATCTTTTCAGCAATATGTTTTACAAAAAATCGAAAATAGGATAATTTTTATATTTTTTAATATAATATTTTCCATATCCTTTATAATAATAATTTCAATAATACTATTTGTTTTATACTTTATTTATTATAAGAAATGGCAATAAAGAAAAAGCTAATATATTTAAAAAAAATCTTTTTTTTTAATTTTTTTTTTAAAAATAGGACTTTTGTATTATAAAAAAAATCGAATTTAAATAAACCCAAATTTAAAGCTTGTATAATATATAATAGCTTTTTTAAACTTTTCTATTTTGCCAGAAAAATGGCAAATAAAATCTATATTATTATTAAAAAAAATAAAAGAAACAGTATTTTTATTATTAAATGCCTTCGTTTATATTTTTTAATTAATATTGAAAATTTATTGATCTAAGCTAAATATAAAAAATATTAAAATAAATGCTGCAATTGATTTTATTATATTTGCTTGCTAAAAAGAGATTTAATATATAAATATTATTTGAAAAGACTTAAATAATAGTTTAAAATTAAAGAAATTATATATTCGACGAAAGAAGCTTTTAAAATTATTAAACTTAATATAGAAAAATATTTTTATAGGTTAGAAATACTTAAATAAATTATATTTCTTATTTTTATCTATTTATAATAATTTTTCAGCCTTTTGCTATTTTAAGCAAAAAATTTATAGTTTTTAAAATATAAATAAATTGAGCAAAATTATAGAAAAAGATATTGCCAAATTTATAAAACAAAAACCTAGCCTAAGCAATAAAACAATTAAAAATAAGCTTTTTAAATGGCTTTATAATATATTAAATGTTTTTTCTTTTGAAAAAAGCCAATAAATTATTTTTAAGCAATTATAGAATTATAAAATTAAATTCTTATTTGCTATAAAATTGCTATATAATAAGAATTGGCTTTTTTTATTAGAAAAATTGAAATATATTAGAAAATAGCTTAATAAGCAATTTTCTTATGGATTTATTTGGGAATTAAAATCCAAATATATTGTATTATTAATATTAATTGCCAAATTAAAAGGAGAAATTATATAATATCATTCACGCTGAAATAAATTCTTGATTAAATCGCAATATTATTTTCAAAATTAGGCCTATTTAAATTATTTTATTTAATTTACTTTATTGCTATATAATGCAAGGCGACTAGGATATTATTATTGCTATTATAGCTATAAAAGCAAAGCTGCAATATTAATATAAATTAAAATTTTATATTTGCTATATTTAAGCCAATTGCCAATTATTAAAATAATTCTATAGCTTTGAAATATTAATTTCCGATATTTATATATATTTTGAAAAGGCAAAAAAAATTAAAACCCTTGCTAGCGTATTTTAAAAAGCATTAATAGCTTTTATAATCTAGGGCGTAAAAATTTTCGCTGCTTTTTTTACCGGCCTTTATTTATATTATTAAAGCCTTTATTATTAAATTCCTTTTTTTTAAAAAACCCGTTTATTTAAAAACTTGCTTTGCAAATATATACTGCTATAATTAAAATAATATATAAGCTGCATTTTAGCGTTTTTATACCAGCTAATATTTTTTTAAATATATTTAATTAAATATTTAATTAAATTTTTTAAAGCTTTTTCTTTTTATTTTTTTATTTTAAAATTTCTATTAGTATAAACGAATAATTATTAAAGCCGGCCTCTTATAAAATCAAAATTAAAATGAAAAGAAAAATAGCAAGCTGGATAAAAAACTCTATTTTTAATTAGCTTTACAAATAATTAATTATATTAATTTCGAATTTAATAACCTAGGCTATTCCGGGGTTTTAAAGGCCTTTGAAAGCTTAATAGCGGTATAATAGTTTTTCAAGCCTTTAATATTAAAGCAATTTAAATTTTAATTAGGGATTATAATTGAATTGTTTTTAAAGGTTTGCTTTTAAAAGCCTTATTTTTTATTTTTATTTATAAAATATTTAAGGATTTATTTCCATTAAAAATAAATTAATTAACTATAATTAATTGAATTTTGGAAAATAATAAACGAATTTATCCAGGATTGAAAATCCTTTAAGCGGTATAGCTGAAAACGGTATTAAATAGCGGTAAAAAATATAGCTTTTTAATTATTAAATATATTTTAGCAAAATGAATTAATAGATTTATTAAAATGCATATACTATTGTATTTGAAAATTAAAGCCTATAAGCTATTTAAAGCCTATTCTAGGGCTATTTAATGCTTTAATTGCCAATATTAAAAATATATTGCAAAAATATGCATTAAAAATATTTTAATTTGCGGTAAATATATAGAAGTTTATTATATTAAAAAATGTTTTAAAATAAAGCCGTTAAAATATGCTAATTGCAAATATATAAGCTATAAATTCTTTCTATTTTTATATAAAATTCTGAAATCCAAATATAAAATAATGCGCTAACGCTTTGTAAATAGGTTTATATTTTATAATAAAAGTATAATTAAAATATTATTTTAATTATTTATTTAATAAAAAAAGCCCTTTTATAAAGGGGTTAAAAACATTGCTAATTTTAAATAAAATTAAAAAAACGCCCAAATATATATTGCCTTTTTATTTTATTAATAAAATTCTAATTTTTTGAAATAAATAAATAAATAGTAATTAGAGTTTTTTAAGCAATTTTAATAGCTATCGCCTTTATAACGGATATATAAATATTTTGGCTGCAAAATACAAATATAAATACAAATATAAAAATGCTGGAAAATTTTAAATAAATATATAATAATTATTTTAAATATTATAATATAATATGTATATATTAATAAAAATAAAGGATTCAATATTAGATTCAGTAAATTTAGCTAAGGATTTTTAAATTTTTATTATTTAGAAATTATAAATTAATTTAAATATATAAGCAATTAAAAATTCTAGCAGAAATAGCTTCTATATTATTTTTCTATTTAAAAGCTATTTTAAAATGGCTATTTATGTTAATTAAAAATCCCAATTAATAATTGGGAAATCCGCTATTTTTTAGTAAATTTTATATTAATTAATTTGTATTTTAATTTTAAAGCTAATTTTTCGAATTTTAAATTTATAGTATTTATAATTTCCCAAAGGCGTATAAACATAGTATTATATTTTTATTTTATTTTAAAGGCCAATTTTATTAAATAATTAATAAAATATATTTTAATAATAGGAAATTTCAATTGTTATTATTTATTATAAAATCCAGCAAAAATATTTACTTTATATAAATATGTTTATATTTTAATGGCTATTATAAAATAATATTTATATTGGTTTTTGTTTTGTTTTCAATACAATTATAGTTAATGCTAAAAAAGCAAAAATAGTTATAAATTTAATTTAATTTATTTAAAAAATAGCAAATATGCTATTATATTATTGGGTTTATTAAAATTTGGAGTTTTTTTTAATTATTTATTAGTAGAAATTAAATTGGAGCTTTATACATTTTAAATTTCCCGTTTTTTAAGAAAAGCATAAAAAGAATCAATTTAATAATGTTTAAAAAACTGCTTTTAAATTATTTAATTTTTATAAATAATTTAGCCAAATTTAATATTAAAAACAATATTAATAATAAAATTTCTAAATTGTTAAAAATAATTAATTTAGTAATAGCAAAGGCAATTTTATAAGCAAGGCTAAAAAGATAGCGCAAAATATAATGAAATTCCAAATGCAATTAGGTAATTGGATATATTAGAAAATCGCAAAAAAGGCTTTTTCCGAATTTACCTATATATAAATAAATTAAAAAAGCTAGTAAAAAAGTTAATAATAGGGCGAAGATAATTATTTCAAAAACTGGCCTTTATAAAGTTTCCCAAAACCTTAATTTTTTTTAAAAACTCGAAAAATAGGCAAAAATAAAAAGCTATATTTTTCCCAATCCTTTAGAATTTCCGCTGCTATAATATTAAAATCTGCTTTTAATAATTAATTTCCGCAATAATTATAAAAACTTTAAAGCAAAAATATTTTTCCTATTATTGTTAACCGATTTAATAAATATAAAAAATATTAATATCGTTTGGAATTTTTAAAAAGTAATTGGAGAAATATAAATTGAAATATTAAAAAAGACCTTTACAACTAAAAATCCTATAAAGCTGCTAAATTATTCGATATTTTATTTTATATTTGGAAAATAATTTTGCTAATAATTAAAGAGTCTATTTGGAAATTATTTATAATTTATTTAAAATAAAGCTATTATTTTAACCAGTTTAAAATAGCCTATATAATGGTTTTTTAAAAGCCAGGTAAAAAACACTATATTATATTTATAATTTATAAATTAATAGCTTTTTTAAATACGTTAGAAAAGGGTTTTAAAAAACTGATAGCCGAAAAATTATTTATTTTAGCCAAATAATACTTTTTGCCTTTTTTTTTAGCAAATAAGGAGCAAAAGCAAAAAAAGCATTTATATAATATTAAAGCTATTAATGAGTTAAACTTATAAAATTAAAAATCGAAATCTATAATAAATAGTATTAAGCTTTAGCCTTAATAGTTTAAAAGCTTTTAATTATATTTTTTATAATAAAGGAATTTTAATATATTTTTAAAACTGGGTTTAAAGCTTTTTATTAAATTGCAAAACTATTTTTAGCATTAATAATAAAAAAATCGAACATATTTAAAATTGATATTGATATTTTTTAGGGATTTTTGGTGTTATTGTTTTTTTATTTTTTTTATTTAAAATTATTCTCTATTTATAATTTATTATATAAATTAATTATAGCTATAGGCTTTATTGATAATATTGGTATATTGGTATAAAATTAATTAATTTTTGCAAATAAATAAATTTTAAAAAGAATTTATTAAAATATTTTGGATTAAGCAATAAAATACAAAGCCATTTTTATTTTTTAAAAATATAAATTTATGTATTTTTTTAAATACATTAAGCGCAAAAATATGCATTATAGGGTTTAAATTAATAATGGCATTATTGCTTTAAAAAAGCAAATGCATATTTTAGGCTTTTAATTGAATTTTAAATTTAGATTTTTTTTAAATATAGATTATAGAATTTTTTAATTTAATTTCAAGCGATATTTAGGCTTATAAAATCAATATAGAAAATATTATTAAGCAAAGCCTATATAATATATATAGTAATAATAAAAACGGCTATAATTTATAAGGTATTAATTATATATATATTAAAATATAATGATAAAATCTTTATTAAACCAAGCTATTTATAATTATTGATTATTAAATAAAATAGCGCTTTTAAATTATTAATAGGAAGATTTAAAGCTATTTTTATTAAGCTATTAAAAACCAAAGCAGAAATTGCTTTTTATATATATATAAATTTATTCATTGCTAAAAAACAATATAAAATACTAGGTTGTATTTATAAAAAATTAAAAAATACCATTAAAAAATAGCTTGCTAAAAACCGCTATTAGCAGCTAAATAAAAACGATTTAAAAGGCCATTATCGGGTTTATTAATTAATAATTAAATTTGCTAGGCAATATAATATAAAACCGCTAAATTAAATTAAATAAAAAAATTAAAGTCGGCTATAATTTTGGCAAATTAAAAAAATAAAAATAAACCCCTATTTTTTAATATAGATTAATTTATAATTAATTAATAAAACAAAGACCAGCTTTATTATATATAGCAAAAGAAAAAAAAATCGGTTTTGTCTAAATAATGCATTTTTGCTTATAGCAAAAATAAAATACTATTAAATTACTCTAGCCTTTTTAATATCTTTTTAGCCCCTAAGATTTTTTAGCAATATAATTTTAAAAAAAAAGTAGAATTTAGAAATTCTTTTATAAAATATAATATTTTAAATTATATATTTAAATACCTATACAAATAGTTTTACTAAATAGCCAAATATATTTTAATTTAATATAATTATTATAATTCAAGCTTTTTATATTAAAAACTTTGCTTTACTAATTACCAAATTATAATTATTATTGAAAAACGCCTAAAGGCTATTATTGAAAACGAATTATTAAAAAAATGCTAAAATAATTTATTTTCGCCGATTCGATTTTAAAGGCTATAAATAATAATATAAAATACTGGAAATAATAAGCAATTAAAGCTAAACGGCTGCTATTAAATTAAAAAGCCTTGGAAAAATAGAAAAAAAACGAAAAGAAATTATATAGCGGAAAAGTGTTTTAAAATAGGGGATAAAATATAGCAGAAAAAAGCCTGAAAGAATTTAAATTCCAAAAAAATATGAAATTAGGAATATTACCAATTTTATATAATATTGCATTATTATAGCCTTTATAGCCCTAGTAATAAAATATAAACCAGTTTAAATTTATTTAAAAAATACAGGAGCTTTAAAAAGCTTTTTATTTTTTCGAGAATAATAAAGATTATATTAAATGTTTTTAATTAATCGAAATACCCTTTTAGCGAGGTTCCGATAAACGGACGCTGGTTCTTTTATTTATAATTAAATTTTTCAATATAAATAGCTTAATTTACAACCGGTGCTTAATTTGCAAATTTACTAGATAAATAAATCGGACGTTAAATTAAAAAAAAAAAAGAAATTAGAATTTATTAAAATTATAAAGAATTAAATAATATTATTGTTAAAAATTATTATTTTTTGCTATTAATTAAAAAAAATCTAAATACTATATATAAGGCTAAAATTTATATTAAGCTTAATATTATTATAATATTCAATAAATTAAAAATAGCAAAAGAAAAATGCAAAACGATATTTATTATTCGCTTTGGATTTTTAAAATTATTAATTATATTTTCGAATTTTACAACGCTTTAGTTTTGTTTTAATATTATATTAATAATATTTTATTTACTTTATTAAATAAAATATATATAATTTATTTGGATAATTTTTTTAATTTTTTTAAATAATTTAAAAAAATATAGAAAGTATATTTGGAAAATAATTTATCGTTTAAAAAATGCCGGCTTTTAAATTTATATTTTTAAATATAAATTTAAAATTATTTATATTAAATATTTAGGCCTTTATATTAGGGGCGTGCTAAATCGACACCGGAATTTTTCCAATTTATATTTGCTAAACCCACTTGGGAAAGCCCGGTGTTTACCCGGGCTTTTTTGGCCGTAAAATGATTGGAATTAATTTTATATTATTTGGACCAATTTTAAATTACCAAGCCATTTGAATTGATTTGCAATTGATTTTAATTGATTTTAAGCTATTTACAATCCAGCTTTTGCCTTTAGCTAGCTCCAGCGCAGCTTTTACTCAATATCCAGCTTCAGCTTTAATATTCAGCTCCAAGCGCCAGCTTTAAGCTTTAGCTCCAACGTATGTGTATTAAGGTCCGGAGGAGGCAGTCTGGCATGCGTTATAGCTGAGAGGGAGGCTGAGGGCGAGGGCGAGGGCGAGGGTAAGGGTGAGGGCCTGGCATAATAAAATTAGCTTGATGTAAATAAATATCGGAGAGGAGTTTTTTAATATGCGCTGTAGTGCGCGCAAAGCTTGAAATGGAGCTGGAAATGGAGCTGCTAACCTGGAGCTGCAATTGCAGTTTGGAGCTGGATTTGGAGCTGGATTTGAAGCTGGAGCGGTAATGGTGGTGGTGGTGGTTTGGTGGTTGCGATGTTCGACTTTGCGGCGGAGATATCGCGGGCCCGGGTAAATACCGGGCTTTCCTAATTGGGTTTAGCGAGCGTAGATTGGAAAAAGTTCGGTGTCGATTTAGAACGCCCCTTATATTATATTAAATAGTATAAAAATAAATCCAAATAAAATATTTGCTATTATAATTTGGAAATTATTAATATTTATTTAAACATTTTAAAAATTTATAGGATTTGCAAATTTTTATTAAAAACAATTTTAGAATTTTTTAAAATAGCTAAGCTATTAAATAATTTAATTGAAAAAAAAAGAATTTAGGAAAAAGCTTAATAAAATGCGTTTAATAAATTCAAATAAGCATTTATTTTAGCCCCAATTCTAGCTTTTTTTAATTATAATAGATAAATAGTTTTGGAAATAAACGCTTTAAATTACGCTTTAAAAAATGCTTTTTAATATAAAAATAATAGGATTTTCCAATCCGTAATTAATTTTTTTAAAATTTATAATTTTGCAAAATGCAATTATAAAATTTATAATAAAAAACTCCTGGCCATTATTAAATGCCTAAAAAATTAAAAACTTAAAATTTAAAATTTAAAATTTAAAATTTAAAATTTAAAATTTGTTAAAAAAAATTATAATAATTAAATAATTGAATTAAAAATAAATTTATTAATTTTTTTGGGCTTTAATTTTAAAATTATTTATAAATTAGAATTTTAAGCAATTAAGCTAAATATATTAAGCAGGCTTTTAAAAAATCAATTTCAATATATTAAAAATAAAAGATTGCGATATAAATTAAAATTATTATTATTAAAATTAAAATTAAAACTTTTATTTAAAGCATTAAAAAACCTAATAATAACTTTTTTAAAAAAAAATGCTAATTCCAAATTTGGAATAAAATTCAAAAAACCCAATTTAAAAAATTATTAAAATAATTTATAAAAAATTAAAAATTGCAATATTAATATTAGCGGCTTTAAAAAATAAAAATTTTAAAATTTGGCCAAAAGATTTGTATTAAATTTTTAAAAAATAACTATTGGATTTTTTTATTTTAAATAAATAAATTATATTAAAAATTTCCAAAAACGCAAACCGGATATAAATACCCCCTAATGCCCCCAATTTGGCAATTTAAGTTATTTATAGGCATTATTTTATAATCGTAATTGGATATTTAAAAACAATTAAAATTTTGGCAAATATTAATTAGTATTATTAATGGCTTAAAATATTGTAAAATATTGCAAAATATATTAAAAAATGCAAATTTTATAATAAAATTAAATTTTTTAAATTATTATTCCCTGGATTTTTGCAATTTCTTTTTTAAATTTAATTAAATATTTTAATAGATTATATTATATTATTGCCCAAATGCATTAAAAACAATTGCAATTATTAATATATTATAATAATAATATACAAATTTATTAAAATACGTTATTTTACTTTTATTATAGATTTTAAAACTAAAAAGCTTGCAAAAGCCTTTATTAATAGAATTTATTGCTTTTATAATATTTTTAATAATATTATTTTAAATAAAAAAAATCAATTTATGTTTTAATTTTAAAAACATTTATTTTAAAAAATTGGAAATTGGGCTAAAATTGGTTTTTTTGAAATAAATAAATAATTTAAATAACTTAACGCTTATTTAAAATAGTATTTAGAAAGCTTTATATTTTTTATTTAAAATAATTAAATAAATTGGCTATTATTAGCGAAATTTGCTTTTAATAATTAATTTTTTTAACTTTTCTTTTTTTTGCCAATTATAAATTTTATTTGTAAATAAATATAAAGCTATTATAGCCCTATTTTTTAAATATAATTGCAATTTAAAAATAAAAATTTTATAAAATCAATATTATTGCAAATTAAATAAAATGTATTTTTACCCAATTTAAAATACTAATTTAATAATGAATTAATTTCTATAAATAAAATACCAATATTTATTATTTTAAAGCCCCGGTTTTTAAAATAAACTAATATATTTATCTTAATATTAAAGATATAAAAATCAATTATTTTATATATAAGAAAAAATAGGCTAATTTATAAAAAAAATGTTTAAAATATATAAAAAAGCCTATTTTTCAAACCTTTTTAATAGTATAATTTGTTTTTTATATTTTATATTTTTTAAGCCAAAATTAAAAATAAAATAATTTTTAAATTAAAAAAAATTAATAAGCAAAAAAATTTAAAATTTAAAAGCAGAATATTAAAAAAAAGAAACGCAAAAAATTATTAAAAAATAGAAATTTAATAGTATTTTAAATATTTATAATTAAAATACCTGTTTAAATTAGGTCCTAATATATTATATCAAATAAATAAATTATAAATTACATTGGCAATTAAAAGCTGATTTTTATAGCTTTAAAAGATATCTATAAAAATAGCATTAAAATTATTTAAATAAATTAAGATCTCTAGGCTTTTTTATTAAATAGGCTTTATAATATAGCAAAAGCATAATATAGCCTATTATTATAGCATAAATAATTGCTTTAATATAAAATTTAATTTAAATTATAACCGCATTTAAAAAAAACCCCCCAAAAAATGCAATATAAATAGCAAAAACGGCTATTTAAAAAAACGGTTTAAAAATATAATATTAAGTATTTTAAAAAAAGAATAATCCGTTTTATAAAATCTATAAATTACAATTAGAAAATTTTCAAAGATTTTTAGCGCTATTTAAAATAAATAGCAATTTAAAAAAGAATTAAATGCTTTAAGCACGTGCTTTAGATATACGCTATATGCTACGCGCTTTAAGTTTTTAGCCTTTAGCCTTATATACCAAGTATATGCTTTTAGCGCTTTGCGCTAGCCTGCAGGATTTTTAAAATCCTGCAAAACTGGAGATTCTTTTATCCAATTTATAATATCGCTTTATTTTAACCCCTGCCTTGCTTTTAAATTGACGTGATAAATTATTTCAAAATTCATTAATTATTTACTTGAAAATTATTTGCTAATTTTAAATCATTTTAAATTAAATTTTATATAAATAAAATATTTCATTCCGAAATTATTATAATTTTATATATAAAATTAAATTATGCAAATTTAAAGCGCTTTTTTGCAAATTTATAAAAAAAATTGAAAATTTAATTTAATTATTTTGTTTTATTTTATTTAAAAAAAACATATTAAATTTAAATATAATTAAATAAAAAAAATCCAAACCCAAATATAATGCTTTAACAATTATTTTAAAAATTATTTTAAATTAAATTATAAAATATGTTTTATAGCAAATTAATGCTAAAATATTTAAAATTCCCAAAATAAATCCCCGGATTAAAAAGCTTATAAATTATATTTTTAATTATAAAAGCTATTTATTTGCAATATTTATAAATCTGCTTTGCTATTATATTATTTATAATAAAAGAAAAAATTACTATTATTAATTATATAATAAAAAAGCAAATCAAGCTTTTATTAATTTTTTAAAACGCAAAATTATTTTAAATTTTGTAAATATTAAAAACAAATCATTTTTAAAGCTTTAAAAAACATAAAAAAAACATTTAGCTTTAGCTTTGTTTGCAATTGCAAATGATGCTTTAATTAGGGAAAGGTTTAAAAAACGGCCTAAAAATAGCGCATCCAAAAATTCTATTGCATTTAAAAAAAAATTGCAGCTATATTAATATTATTTATTGCAAAAATTAAATTAAAATTAAATATTATAATAATAAACTTCCTTTTATTTAGCCAGTTTTTTTAAATTCTATTAAAAAAAGCATTTATTATATAGCTAAAGCAATTTCTAATTGAATTAAAAAAAAAGCCCTTAAAAGCAATCAATCGTTTTTTATTTAGCTAGTTTTAAAATATAAAGCTAGCAGCCAAATAAATAAAGATAAATCAGGCATTTAATAAAAAAAAGCTTATTTAAAATTAATAATTAAAAAAAACGCAAATAATTAAAAACATATTGGCAAAATAACTTTTTAATTACTGGATTAAAAAAATAAAAATAAAAAATATATATTAATAAAAATAAAGACTTTTAAAATTAGCTATTTTTTATTTAAAACCATTTAAAACCATTTAAAATACTATTATTTTTATTATTTAAAACACTATTATAATTATTTATTATTATAATGTTAAATTATTTATTTATTATAATTTTCCTAAAAATCAAAAAAAAAATCGATATGCAATAAAATTTCTAACTGGCGTTAAATATTAGATTTAATATCTAGCGCCAATTAAAAACTTTATTATATATTAATAATATAAGTTTTTTAAAAAATATACTATTAACGTGCAATAAATTTTTTGAAAAATAAGCTAAATTTAAAATTAAATTGAATTTTATTTTTAAAATTTTATTGCATATCGATAAAATCCAATTTTTTATTTTATTTTTCAAAATTTAATGCTAATCCCAATTCAATTAAAAATTCGGGTTTTAGCAAAGGTTGGTTCGGGTGTTAGCGATTCCCTAAAAGTAATAATAAAATGTGTCCGACACCGAGAGAAAAGATTTATAAAACAACGGGGACAAGCTTGAAGTTGTATAATTCTAGGCCATTAAAACCAGAGTAAAAACCAGTCTAGCTGCTTTGATAGAACGGGTCGAAGTCCTGCGATTTTGAATCCTACTTAGGGCTGGATACACAACTTAACGGAAGCAAGTTTAAAGCTGCCCAATGGCTAATAAAGCTGTAGCTGATTCGATACCCTCAGGCCACGAAAACTAGAAACTTCCAACATGCCATAGCGGCCGGCTCACCAAAACCGTATTGATAAGGAATATGTTGATAGCTCTTTTAAAAAGGCAGGCCTTGACAACCCTCCTTCTCGACAGATAGGAAAGAGACCCCAAGGGTCAAGGGAACGATTCTTACTGTACAAGCCTCCGCCTCGGGAGAATAGGAAGAAGTGTCGCCGTGGTGGTTGTTGCACTTGCTCCCTGTACTGCAAGGCTGTAGTTCTCTCTGCCCAAATCACAAATCAATTACCTACCTTACCCAAGCAATATTGGCCGGCCCAAAGACGGCATAGCCTGCAGTGCTACCAATGCCAGTACCACCAAAAGCCGAGATAGAAATTCGACAAAAGCTGCTGGTATGCGGCTCTCTGGGCGTGCCCACACCATTTTGTAGCTGCAGAGCACCAATGAGGAGCGGTAATTTTCGGCTTCTGCCCGTTCTGTCCCGTTCTGTCCCGTCTGGCAAGTGCTTATTTCATGGGGGTGTGTCGCCGTCGGGGTTTGCTAGAATTCCTGATTGTGAAGCGTGAGACCGATCAGCCTGCATGAGCTGAATAGTTGCAGGGTACCCACGGGACGACCAGAACACCAGCGCCTGATACCTCTCCTGCGCGCACTTGGACAGAGAAGCGGCGATTTCCTCTCTCCATATCCTCAGATCCCGATATGCACTACTTACCTATGTCAGTCATCGGAGGCCAGCCAATCGATCTTCTGACACCCACCAGGAGACACTGTCACTCTTCCAACATGTATCTCGGCTCTCGAAGGGACACCCGCCTCAGGGCCCGCCATTTCCAGAAAGGACGGCGCCTCTTCATAATACCACCACCCAGAGCAAGTAAAATCTAGGTCCAACCACTGAGTCAAGGGAGCAGATGTCTGATGCAACAGAGTCACCTCCACAACCTTTCGCCAATCTTGCCTAACTCACATAAACACAATCAGCATCTTCAAGTTACCTTCAAACGCAATCTTTCAGATTCTCGCTCTCTATACTCTTTCTCTCTAACCCCATCCCCCTCCTCTGCATCTTCTACAGCTGTTGAAAGGCCATCATCATCCATCACATCACATCGTAATCCCCGCCCGCCCGGCCGTCCCATCCCAAGCCCAAACTTTTTGAACGAGAAAAAAAAAGGTGGATATCATAAACCGACAGATCGTTGAGATCCCGCTATAAAACGCCGTTTTTGTTGAAATTTTGATTTCACCACCTTCCAGAAACACCTGCGCTGAATGCAATGTTAAATGCCCAACAGAGTGAAACCCCCGAAACCCGAATAACTTTTGTGTTGAAGTTGTGTGTTGAAATATTTTTGAATCGCGGAAGTTTGGTGGCGGATGCCGGGAATGCGGTGTTTATGTGTTGAGACTGGCCGAGGAAATGTGGAATTGGAGGGCTTAGTGCTCGCCATTCACCTTCGCCGTCCCGTTGGTAGTACCGTTGGTAGTACCGTTGGTAGCACCGTTGGTAGCACCGTTAGTCGCAGCCTGCGGGGCCGGAACATAAGGCTTCTCAATATCCTTCACCTTCAGCCCATCAAAGAGAGCAAACAAGCCCCTGACTTGGCGGAAATCGTTGTTCACTATTCGGCACAGTTAGCTTAATGCACGCCTTTTCGAGTCTACAACTAGTCAAAATCACATAATGACAAGACAACTTACCGATGTTGACCAAATACCAGTTCTCCATGACATCCTTCAGCAAGTGCCGACTCGGCGTGTCCGCATCATGGCATGCCGCCCAGTCCATGCCTAGACGGAACGCCTCATCCTTCCACGCCAAAAAGCTGATCGTCTCAACGATCGTTGGCTGTACGATCTCCTTGCCAGGGAACACGCCCCAGGTCACGGCATTTGGTCCGTCACCAGGAGAGTTCGTTTTCAAGACTCCGGATTTCGTGACAGCGTAGTAGGTCAATTCTGCATTCTGCTCGATGCGGTCGATCAGTTGATCAATCAGCTCCGGCGCAACAAGGAGCTCGAGGTACGCTTTCTGGTACACATAGCCGTTCGTTGGTCCCCATCCAAACACCGGATCACTGGACTTCACACCATCGACGCCCGGCTGACTGTTGATTGTCAAAAAGCCCCGTTGGTTGAGATCGATCAGGTCGTCTTTGATCACATCCGCTTCTGCGGAAATGGGCGCCTCGCTCCAGGGCAGCGTTTCGAGATCTTTCTTCAAGTAGCGCACGAAAGTGTCGGCGAGTTCTTTAATCGAGGTGGGTGAGCCCCAGGTCTTGATGTTCTGCTCGTTCGTGCCTTTGAGCCCGATGCCGTAAGCGTCCAATTCACCGAATGCAGGAGAGCGTGCATCACCCCAGCGGCCGTTGGGGAATTCGTCCCATTCCTGCGTGCGGATGATGTAGGACTTGTTTCTGTTACGCCAGAAGATGGGGCGCACGTCCTCGTTTCGGCGGCCCAGTCCGAGGGATTGACGCCAAGGAAGAGCGTGCTTCAGAGGGCGGTCGCCGGATGGGAGGAGGTTGAGCTCGTCGAGGACCATGCGGGTTGCTTGGGCGAGGTTCATGGTGTAGAAATGCAGGTGCGTGATTCCCGAGTCTATGATTTGTCGACACATTTCGGCGACAAGGCCCTTGCCAACTTCTCGCACTGCTGCGTCATCGTTCTTGATTGGCTCCAAGGCGTCTTGCCATGCTTGAGGGATGTTGCAGCCCATATGGTTGCACCTTCGAAGGAAGCTTGCATATGTGCTGATTGGCATGATGCCCGGGATAATCGGGATCGTGACGCCCTTCGCTCTCACTTTCTTGACCCATTCGAGAAAGTTGTCTACGTCGTAGAACATCTGCGTGACAATGAAGCTAGCACCAGCGTCGACCTTCTCCTTCAAATGGTCCAGCAGAAGCTCATTATCGTCCTGGTCGTCACAGCCTTCCGGGTATCCGGCCACTCCGATATCAAAATGGTTGCCGTAAGTCTGTCTGATATAGGCCACCAAGTCTTTCGCATACCGGAAGCCATCCTCAGTCGCCTCCCACTTCTCTTTTTCTCTCGGAGGATCGCCACGCAGCGCCAGGATATTCGTACAGCCAGCCTTGTAAGCACTCTTCAGTGCATCGTCCACCTTTTCCCTTCCCATATCAGTGCAAGTCAGATGCATGCAAGTCTCGAGCCCGTAGATTGACTGCGCTACGCTGACCATTTCCGTAGTCAATTCCGCCAGCCGGCCGCCGGCGCCCCAGGTGATGTCGATGAAGCTTGGACCGAAGGCATGCATGCGGTCCATACGGTCGTAGAGGTTTTGCACACCCTGGGCAGTCTTTGGAGGGAAAAATTCGAAGGAGAAGGTCGGCTGGACGCTGTCCTCGGGGGACTTGATCATGTCCTTGATATGCATCTTGTCGGATTATGGTGAGGCTGCGAAAGTCGGATTGATTAGCTTGGTCGGCTGCTGAGCTGAGGGAATGACAGTCTTATGGGGAGGAGACTGTCGACTCATGACAAAGTGTCCGAGGCAAACATTCAGTGGGGATTCTTGTTGGGAGTCATCGGGACGTACAAGAGGGACACAAAGTTGATTCTCGGAAATGCAGTGTTTTGACGCGGGGCAAAGATTGAGAAAGTTTAGTCGTCGTAGCTCCGGATGTCGGACCGCATAACGCTATTGAAGCAAACCGAGAGAATGGAACAGCCGCACAAACACTGAACTGACAATTCACTTGAATGGATCGGGGCGTCGTTGGACGGAGTCGGGCGGTCTCGAGAAGTGTGGATGTTTATAGAAGGCGAAGGAGCCAGCACTGACAATGGAGACGGAGACTTGTTCGAGTACATGTACATGTAGAATGAAGAGTGGATCGGCGGAGAGCCAAGTCGCGTTGCCAGTGCTTACTCTACCTGCCAGCATCACAGCCAAGCACTACGGCCGGACTCTTGGTGATCAATAAAGCACGCAGCGCGCTGGACGGCAGCGATGGTGCAGCTGAGAGGGCGTCGGGAAAGGCAGTCTTTCTTGTTTAACTGGTTGGCCGCTCCGCTGTCCTGCATCCTACGAGGCTACGTAAAAGGATTGCGTGACATTGCAGGTGGGGGTAGCGATGCGGAATACTGTACTGTAGTAGTAGACTTGTAGAAGCTGCGTCGGCATTCAACTTTCACGTATGCGTCTTTTGTCTCCAAAATCTCTCACAGGTGGTTGTCTCAACGCGCCTTTAAGCTTTGTTAGTATTGTTCCGTGGTGGTGGGTTGAGCCTGCCTCGCTCGGCTTTATCCCTCTTTGGCCGGCTTTCGGAGCCTCCCAGCCCCGCCATCCGTGCTGAAAATCTTGGGGCCCCGAGGGGGAGTGAGCTCAACGCTTTCAGGGGTAAAATGATGGAGAGGGATATCAAGAATCGAGGGTGAGGGGAAATATTAGGTACTGATACGAAAGACTACCTGCTCGGTATATAGACCTTGTATATCCCTCAAATGTCGAATGCGGCAGAGTCGGAGCTTACATAAGCAGATATATGTGCTCGCACCCGATGCTTTGCAGTCGACAGTCGAGTACCCCTTTCCTTGGGCATCTACTCGAGAGAGACGTTAAACCTCGAAATGGCTGCAGCAACCACCAATCCTCTCGAGAACTCTCATCCATCTCCCCCGCCAGCTGTCTCAAAGAAAACGTTCCACATAGCCGGCATTCTCATCACCGTCTATGGCCTTGAAGAGCTCCCCAGCAACTGCTCTGCCGTCTCCTGTCTCTGGCTGCTGCATCCCCGCCTTGGAACCGCGGAGCGGATGACCCCCATCGGCAGCTCTTGCATCAATGACTGGAACCATCGTCTCGCAGAGGGCTCGGACAACAGTCCAAGAAGAGGACTCATAGCCGTAGCCTTCGATCAGCGGAACCACGGAAGCCGAGAAGTCGACAAAGTAGCCAACGAAGCCTGGAACAAGGGCAATGAGCGACACGCCCAGGACATGTTCTCCATCTTCCATGGAACTGCCATGGACACGAGTCTCCTGATAGATCACTTGGAATCTTATGTTTTCCATGAGAGGAACGACCCGAAGATTGATCAGAATCTTGTGCTGGGAGTTTCGCTGGGTGGCCATGCTGCCTGGCAGGTGATCTTCAAGGAGCCACGAGTTTCTGCCGCTGTGGTGATAATCGGCTGTCCTGATTACATGCGTAAGAGATGCTTCTCCCAGTCTCATAGCGTCAGGTGTTTGGACATCTTGAAACAGAATGTCCTATTCTCAGACAGATGTAAGTGTTTGGACCTTGTGCTAAACCACATTTAGGTGTCATGACCGACCGAGCCTGTCTTTCCAAACGTGCCAGCTACACTATTGACAACGGATCCTCTTTTCACGGCAGTGTCGACTTCCCCCACGCTCTCATCACTGCCCTTTCCAAATCCGACCCCCGCGGTCTCCTTTTCGGCACCGGCGAAATCCCCCCTACCACCCCTTGCGCCGCCGAACAAAGCCGTCTACGAGCCCTGCTCGACAAAACTCTCAAGAACAAAAAGCTTCTTGTCTGCAGCGGCGGAGCAGACAAGCTCGTGCCATACCATGCTTCCGAGCCCTTTATGAAATTCCTGACCGCGGCTACTGCCAAAGACGGCTGGTATGCTGATGGAAACGTGTACGTGGAAAATAAGGTGTATGAGGGGGTGGGTCATGCTTTTAGCGAGGGAATGGTGAAGGATTCTATTAGATTTGTTAGTGATGTTGTTGCGAGTGCTGAGAGTAAAGAGAGGAGTGCTGGAGCAAAGATATGAGAGTATCAAGCAATCGTCGATTTTCACTTTCAGCCAGATCCAAAATTCTGCTCATATTACGACTCCAAGACTCGCGGCTCGGGAAATCCGAGAGGGTTGACAACCTTGAGAGTCACAATTACAGACTCAAGTCCTGACGATCGAGATGACTGGCAGAACATCTTGTTACCAGCAAAACCTCTTTACACATGACTGCACCGACGACATGAGATCTTACCTACAAAGGCGTTGACCAAAGCCGGCTGTCTCAACTGACGACGACCCCAAACTCTCTCGTCTTCACTTTTCGCAAACACTTCATTCTGAATCACTCTCATTCACAGTCGCAGGATGCGAATGTGACCACAATCGAGCCCGGGCTTTGCCGATCGAGTCCAGGCTTTGCCCATCGAGTCTAATCAGGTTCATCTCGTCATTCTCGTCGAGTTATTCCGCAAGATAGCAGAGAAGCAGCAAAGAAGGTATCAACTGACAGATAGTTGGGAAGAAGAAATCGTTATTACATTAAATCCTTATACATCCACTCGTCGTTCCAGAAATTGTTGACATCGCAGGTATCGCCAGAACACCCTCAAAAAGTTCCACCACTGTCACCATCACCCTCTCTGCCACCCAGCCCCATCGACCAAGACTCCGCATACCAATAAAGCAAGTGTCTCGAGACTCGTTTGCAATAACTTTTCCGGAACTTCCAACATTGGAGCCACTTGAACTTGGTCAATGGCTCCATGCTCGCTAGCCAGTGTGTACGAGCGCTTGTCATACCACGCAATCCTTTACACCATGTTCTCCTTACGCTTAGCCTTCTCACTCGCCCCCGTAATCATAGTCGACAAGTCGCCGACTGGCAGCTGGAAGGGGAAGTCGATCGATGCGAGCATGATAGCCGCAAAGATCCACCAGCCCGACATGCACGTGACGAAGGTAAGAGCGCCGGCAGCCTGTGCCACATCTCATGTTAGTCCAATGTCAGATCCCAGAGCGATGAGCGATGTTTTCTTATTTTATGCATTGGGGGATGGGCAGGCAAGGAATGGCGGGAAGCGTACCTTTTGGCAGTGTTGAGCTGTTTTGGCATGAGACGTGTCGCCTGCAAAGGCGAGCGCTGCGTTCCAGTAGGCACCGGCCAGACAGCCAAAGGCGCATGTGAGGGTGAGGAAGATGATGACGAAGCAGATGTTGGTTCGGAGCGAGCAAATCAAGTATACGAGGTCCAAGAGACCCATGAAAACATGGAAGAAACCTATCATCGACGTCAGCATACGCATTATCAGTCATTGTCATATTTTCCAGCAGGGTCTTACCAAAGGTAGCATTCCAGGTGGGAGTCATAGCACCCGACGCAGCCGGATCGCCAGCGGCAGCATAGGCTCCCATCGAATTGAAGAATGGCTGCAAGGTTCCCCCGAAAGTGAGCCAGAAGGCGCCGAAAGAGGTGAAGACGACGAAGGGGAACGTGTTGCCCAGGAAGAACTCGAGCAGGCCGCCGAGCAACATCAAGACACCGCCGAAGAAGAAGTACGAAGCCCTAGTTTTTGATCCCGTGTCAGACTTATCAAACCGAGACTGGAGGGGGGTGGGGAACTCACTCGTTAGCAGCTCCAGATCCACCAGCTCCTCGCCATCCCATTAGGGTACAAGACAACGGCGACAGACAGAGCAAGAATCCGAGAAGCGCTCTGTTGTCGTCGAATGAATTATTAGACCGGCTTTTCTGGAAAAATTTGACGTCCAATGTGAGTGGACAGTTCGAGGGCTTCTACTTACACAGGTGTGGGGTTACCAAAGATCTTTCGGAGATCGCCCTTCACTTGGTTCTGAGGCGAGAGATAGATCTTCTCGAATAGCTCGGGCGAGATGGAGATGCTGCCGGCCGTCCTTATACGCTTCAGAGCTGTGTCGTTGTCTATGCTCATATCGTTCATGTGGTAGCCGTTTCCATTGTTAGCTTCTTGGAAATCCTTCTCGTGCATATCAGGTTGTCTGTTCAATTCGTCCGCCATTTTGTCGAAGGGTCGTTTCGTTCAGTTCAAATGTTGATCGAACGACGGCAGGTCAAGTCGATTTGGTTTCTTGATTCAAGTTCGGGATTTCGGACAACAGGGACACTTCACTCAAACGATCTCAAGTCAGAACTGGGGGAGAGGGCAGCGAGAGGAGACAGTCTTGTATTCTGAGCTGGAACTAAAATTGGGTTTGTGGGAGGCCCATCACTGGACCTTCAACTCCGCATCTTGGGCGTACGGGACAGGCTGGATCCATGCTCCATGCAGCAATAATCTCAGGCGATCCTGGTAGTCTGGCGTTCCAGCGTGTAATGGCGTTTTTGAGATGGCTTGACCGAAATCTGGGGTAACAGGGCTGCCATTGGACCAGATGGTGAGGAGGTGGTCGGACGGGATAAGGCGGCTCGGTGCTAGGCTCCAGAGCTATAGATGCTCTGGGTGATTAAAGCAATTGGCGACTTGTGCCTATCCGTCGTGCTGACGGAGCTAAGGCCTATGGAGCTTTGGAATAGCTGTTTTAGACTTTCGAGAAAGCTCGGACACCAGTCAGGTTCAAATGGTCGGGCGACGATCTGGGGACTGAGGACACGATGCTGCAGTGGAGGTTCTGGACGAAGATGGGATGGCCTCTTGACGCATAACGAATGTTGTAACGCCTCGATTGCAATGGCAGCCTTTCCAGAACATCTCTATCCCATTTTCCGTTCGAATTGACACAATATCCTGTCACACTGGGCAAGTTGGTGTCCAAATTCAAGTTCAGACGCCGAGCACAGCCTGCACAGGTGACACGCCAACGCTCCAGCACGTCAAAAAGGCTCGCAGCACCCAATATCCCAACTCTGATAAGCAAAAGGGCAGCATCCCCAGCATGCACACTCACAGCCCAAGTGCCGGCGCACCGGAAGCAGGCACCTTCCCCAATCCCCAGGAGTCCAGCCTCTCCTGCAGCTTAAACTCAGCACACCCAGCCTCTTCTCAAGAAATCCCCCAAGTCCAAGACACAAGGCGTGTCCAGTCAGCGTTTGAGTAGCAGTCAGGATAACACTTCAGATCTAGCCCGCAAAGCGTTTAGACGCATCAATCTTGGCATATCCCGACGATCGCTCGACATTCGTGAGCGTGCTGTCTGCCGTCTCGCGTGGGAGTGGATTAGTGGGACCGAAAATGCGGGGAAGTCTGGGGAACTAGTGGGGGGTCTAAGCCGCAACGGGCTATAGTGCGGCTTCCCCAGATCCTGCAAGTCCCCACACTGGTTGGACTACGTGCATCAATGTAGTGCATGTGAGATGGCGCCTATGTTTGAATCGGAATTGGATATCCTTGGAGCCTGGACTGTGAGTATATGGGCAATACGAGGAACGGGAATACGGAATGGCGATTGAAGAATTCGGTTCGTGGTGTTGGTGCGACGCCGCACCGATCTGCCGGTTGGACCATGACGGTGGGATTCGGCTTTTCGGGCTTCCGAGATATTGTTGTTTGTACTCGTGAGTTTTTAAATGTTGCTTGATGACTTGTTGTTCTTTCTGCCTTTTCTGGAATGCGACGCTGTCGATTGTCAGAGCGTTCAATGTGAAAGTCGTCCCGTGATGGATCGAGGTATTTTGCCTTGGACGCCTGCGGCGCCCGCGTGCCATTGAGCGGACCTAGGTCCTATAAGCAGTGTTTTTGTTGGGTTACGCCCTTTTTCTAGCTAGACGCCTTGGCCCGTATCTAACCGTGAGGCTGGCGATGGCGAGGTGACAGCTTGCTCCTCGCTGTCATACATGTAGGAAACTCCAAGCACGGATATATTCCCCTTTCACCTGTAAATTTTGAGCCCCCTTTCAAGCGCTTCGCTTCTCCCAGCTTTGGAAGCAGTCCTGCCCGAGCAGTCTTGGGTGTCGAGTCTTCTCGCTTCTGGCTGTTAGTAGGTTTAACTTCGCTTGTGGCTAGCAGCCATAAAGCAGCCATTGATGCAGACCACACACCACACTCTCAATGACTCTCTTCCAACTAGAAAGGCTCAGGTTTGCTCAGGTATTGTTATATTCGTCAGATATTGGCATTCAATGACCTTTATCTGGAATAGTAATACCCAGTCTGTCATAGCCCCGCGAATCCACGGGCACAACCTGCAACAAGGTCAATTAAGTATTCACATTTTCTCAATTTAACCGTGCAAGGTAAACCGAAGATAAGAAGCCCAGGTGTACAAATTAAAGATAAAGAACTGGAAAGAGAGAGGCACATGCAAATCTCCGAGTCCCAGTACCAGTCTGACGGCGCATCAAAACTACCTTATCTAGAGTTTCTCACCTGCTTGAAGCCCACATGAAACAAGTGCTTTTCACTCGACTCACAAACCTTCTCCCTATCAGAATTCATAGCGTGCTTTTGACGCGATAGCACGAGCCAGTGATGACTTGCAGCCATCAAGCCATCGATCTCTTGTCGGAGCATTAGAATTGACTGCACATGCAAGAAGGGCAAGGAACTCCTGCCTGTGAAGTAGAACTTAACCAGATAAACTCATATACGGCTCCGAGGAACTACCCAGAACGATAAAATCCACAAACACGGAGCTGAAGGAATTTCCACAAAGGGCTTGAAAGACCTGAATCATCTCAGCTTCAGATCCCAGCATCTGGAGCAGCAAAAAGCCAACATGTGTGCTATTTTGAACCAATGTCAATGTGCCAACAAGCCTCGAGAAATGCGAATCCCGCTCCTCTTCAGTCCAAAGCAAACAGGATATTGAAAAACCGCGAAAAATAAGAGAAAAAATGTCGAGGAAGGACACGACAATGGAGAGCGGGACAAACTGGCAATCTGCTTTCATGGCAAATTAGAAAACTCGGCCGTTTCGCACCCGGCTTCATGAAAACCCTCTAGCGTCTATGAAGAAGAACGCATGGACTGACCATCATCGGCTTCTGTCAACTACACCTCATCCCTAGAGATCTCGAACCCCAATCTGAATTCCGAGGACTAAAAGAGAGCGATTATATCGTTCTTTTTTGTTGACTTCTGTCTTTCACATAGTGTATCGAGAAAATCGTTCTCGAAACTAATGAGCCGTTCGTTTCGTCCGCAAAGCAAATATCAGGAGGATCTCCGTCCTAAAGATCCATAGGTATCCTAGATCGCGACTCACCTCTCGATGTATGCCCGTACGAGATAGTCAGTCCATTGTCCCGTGTTGCAGATACCTGGCTGCTTGAGCTGCTCACGCAGGACTTTCAGATAGCCATGGATCCTCAAAAACTTGGGGAATGGAAATGGGAATGGCATGGTTCAGCATTCGACTATTTCAATGCCAATATATTGTAGCTGATACATCTAGTGTGTCGCATTGTCCTGCATGTTGCCGAGTCCGAGAATAGGGAGTCGGGACCGCTAGTATGTATGGATCCGGGCTTGCCTCTGCAAGTAACAATCATGCTAAGACGCTTGGTCTTGGAACGAAATGTTTGCAACTCACAACTTGACATATCGAGGAATGATGCCGGGAAATCAAAGCATCCAGGCCTCCAATACACAACGCCTGTATGCAGTGTGTTCGGATCTCCCGAGCCGTCAACCTTCAGGGGTACGACGGCGGTGCAGATGACAGCAGCACAGCCCCTCGAGCCCATTCAGCTGCAGACCTACTTGACTTCAATGTTCAGCATCGCATACGCCGCACTTGCTCCAATCTCACACAGGAATCCAGCAATCGGCATCGTAATTTCATGTATTTCTTTCTGACAACAGTCAGTCCAGACCATGCAATGTTCTAAGCGCTGCCCACGTAAGAGTCGTGCTTTTCGCATAGCGCGCAAAACCCCAAGGAACCGGAGTCGCCGCTGCCCCTGCCAAGAAAATAATTATCGTGCAGTTGCACAAACATTGGGAAATGGTGATGACGCTACCGATGACTATGAGGGTGCGGAATTTTCCTCCAGTGGTATTCCAGGGGCATTTGTCTTCCAAGATGCAAAATTGAATGCAACCCCCTCGCGATTGCAGGGACCCGTGGATGTCGTGTACTCGTTGGCTTCTCACGGGGGCGGTGCTGACGCACGTACCACAAAGTCTCAGGTCTTTTATGGAATTTTTATTTTTCTGCCAACTCCAGGGGGACACCACTTTAAACCAGACACCACATTAGACCATTTAAATAATTTAGAAATACAGCTACCATTTTCCACCACAATATTATTATTATTAAATAATAAAATGCTTGGAATCTCCTAATTGCAGCGATTCTTTATATATAATTTTCTAAAAATAAAAATGCAATTTAATTAAGTAATAGTTAAGTGAATACTAAAGCTTTTGGCATAGCTGGTATAGCTGGTGAAATTATTATCAAATATATTGGCTATTTATTACTATAGCATTATTATTAATAAATAATTATATGCTGAAAATGGCCTAATTCTGGCCTTTTTTAGCATTCTATTTTCTAATAATAATAATATGGCTATAATAGAAAAGTAACAAGGTAAAGGTAAGTTTAATTTTGGATTTAATATAAATTTGAAAATATCTCAATAATCAGACTAGCTATTTAATGACCAATTATACCATAAGAATCAGAATTGAATTCTAAACCAGAATATTTTTTCAGATTTTTGAAAAGGCTTGATTTTGCAATTATTTGGAAATAAAATGGAAATGGTGGTCCAATCCGCTGTCTGGTCTAAAGTGGTGTCCCCAACTCCCTTGGAGTTGGCAGAAAAATAAAAATTCCATAAAAGACCTGAGACTCTGTGGTACGTGCACCCTTGCCCCCGCAAGAAGCCAACGAGTAACCCCTCGAACGGACGGGGCTCCGACTGACGAAAAAAAAACAGCACCTAGGTATGTCATCACCAAGCACGTTTCAACGGATGCATTATTGGCAGGCAGTTTGGGAGATTAACACAGAGACCCTTTGTCGCTCGAAACCAAATAGGGCGCATGAAACTCCGAAAAATCAGAAATGCCCCATGTCTATGCCTTTTCCGACTTTTCGGCCTTGGCAGCCTGCTCCCTTGCCATCTTCTTCAGCGCGCGCCTCCGGATGTCCTCGTGAAATCCTAGGTTCTTCTTGACAGCAAAGGCGCTGCCGACGCCCGCGAGCGCTTCAATCCACCAGTGCAGCAGCGCATGCGACCAGTAGGGCGTAGACGTGAAAGCAAAGTTTTGCGCTCCGCCACTGCGTCCGACTTTGGTGAGGACGGCGGAGACGAATTCGCGGGGTGTGGGGATGAGCGCGCTGGGCTTCTTGACTTTGGACATGGCGGAGGTGACGAGGTAGCTGAGGACGAGCTCGACGTCTATGCCGTCGCGCTTGAGTTCGGCGCCGAGGGCTGCGGACCAGTATTGCAGGAAAGCTTTGCTGCCGGAGTAGGTAGCGAGGAGAGGGGAGGGGAGGAGACCGCCGAAACTGCCCATGGTGAGGATGAGACCCTTCTTGCGCTGCTGCATGATGAGCGCAACGATTTTCGTGACCTTGAGAGTGCCGAAGCAGTTGATGGTGATGATGTTGTTCATTTCGTCCTTGGGCGTGTTCACGAACGACACGGGGATGTTGTGGCTCTGGCCCACGTTGTTGATCAGAATAGCCACATCGAGATCCTTGACCATTTCCTCGAGTTTCGCAAAGTCGGCATCGTCGTTTCTGCTAAAGTCCATGGCGAGGTACTTCGCCTTCACGTTCATGCCCTCGTATTGGTATTCGATCCATTTGGCCATCTCTTGTAGCTTGGACTCGGTGCGGGAGACGAGGACGAGACTGAAGCCCTGGCGCGCGAGCTGGATGGCGTATTCCTTGCCGATTCCATCTGATGCGCCGGTAATGACAGCCCAGCTGCCCTGCTTGCCGTATTTTTGCAGCTGGTAAAGGGGGTTAGCCGCAACGTTTCCAGTGCAATTCAGCGGCGCAAACACTTACCGAGGTGCCCCTTAGCAGGAAGATGGAGGACAGCAGGCGCACATAGCTATAGACCTTGCTGGCGACGAAGAGAAAACCGGTGGCCGTCAGGGCGTAGGTGAGATAGTCGGCGAGCGCCATGGCCGTCTCAATCGTGCTGGGGACAAGTCGAACGGCGATGCTGGGACTTAGGCGGGGAAATCTGGGGTTGACAGGAGTCGGGGGGCTTTAAAAGCAATCTGTTGCTTTGGTGAGGTGGTAGTGCAGCAGATCAGCGTTGTCTGGAGGGGGGGTATTTCGGTAGATAAAACAAGAGGGCTACTGGCTTGGCGCACCTGCTCAGTGCTCACATGTAATAATTCAGACACAGCAATGCAGGTTGCGAAGGATGTGAGACGCCTCAATATCAATGTGACTAGGGGCAGGGCAACGCTGGTCTCGTCCTCGTACAGCAGGTGCTTGGGATGTGTTGACTGGGCCCCTGGGCCTTATGTATGCTCGCTGACGTACGAGAGGCTCTGGCTGGACCTGGTGGTGCTGAGAGGCCAAGTTTAGCAGTAAAGGTACGAGGAAGGGAGGCAGCCGACTCGAAGGCCAAGTGGCCCAGAAGATTGGCGTGTGCCAGACACCCGGTGTAAGAAGCAACTTTGAAATAAGGCTTGCAAAAAGCAGCTTGTCGTACAGCTTGTTAGGTATTTCGTGAAGCGCTGTCGCTGTGTTTGAGCAGCGCATCCGGCACATGTACAGCCGTTTCCTCGTATATACAAAAAACACATTTCACATAGGCTCTTGGCAAGAAATCAAGAGACGATTGCCTTGTTTGCCTTTTCGGCGCCTGAAGATTGGTCCTCCGTCGCCTGGAGCCGTAGATATTCCAATAATGCTTGAAAGTGTAACTCCAGTCGGACGGACACTCCAGTCCCGCCCGCCACATACCGAGCCTCGCGAAAAGAAACGCAGCCGTCCCAACAAACCACCAGCAACAGTCAGCAGCGATTGCTAGCAGCGACCTCACCTATACGACGCTCGCTCTCTGCATCCCTCCAGGTCGTAGTCAGCCTCAGCAGACTGCACTAGTCAGCAACATTCCTGCCGAGTCAGCAACCTCCACCTACCCAGATCGAGTATTACACGCTCTGCCGCTCCATCAGCAAATCCCCCGTACCACCAACACCACCCATTGGGCCTCGTCGCGCCGTACAGGTGTTCCAGAACCAGCCGAGCCGACGAATCGAAACCAGAAACAAGAGAATAATCAAGAATTGCCAAACGACTCGTGACTGCGACCAGCTGCCACCAATCATGTTGTCCTACCTGGCCGATTGCATCCCGTCCGGCCTGCTCCCGAAGTGGCTACTCCTGGTGCGTTGACTACTACCAGTTCTTGCTGTACCATAAGTCGCTTTACTTGGCCTGGTTTTGTGGGATTGGCACTACCACTGAGCAGCAAATCACCTGTCTTGGTGTAGCCATCACACAAAACCCGTCCAAGTACTTTCCATCGTCTCTATATAATCCCCCACTCTCCATCTCAGCGTACTCTGGGATGATGAGGGGCTCCTCGGTTTCATCTCTCCATCTCTAAATAAATGTATATATTAACACCTCGCCCAACCCCTAGGTCTCCGTCATAAGCGCCGGCAACTCCATCCAAGCCTACATCACCACCTCCTTCACCTCCCAAGTCTACTCCGGCTCATCCAAAACACCACCATCCACCCCCAGCTCCTCCACCTCACCAGTGACGCCTCTCCAATCGCGCACCTTCGGCACCTGGACCTTCCTATCCAGCATTATCCGCCTCTACGCCGCCTACCACATCTCCGAACCGTTGATCTATCAGCTCGCGTTGTGGACATATGGCATCGCGTTGGCGCACTTTGCGACTGAGTGGTTGGTGTTTGGGAGCGCGAAGTTGGATAGGGGGTTGATTAGCCCGTTGTGTGTTGCGAGTGGGAGTTTGGTGTGGATGGGGATGCAGTGGAGCTATTATGTGCAGTGAATAGGTACAATGGTGAGAGGGACGAAGGAAGGGATAAGGAAGTAGGAGTGAGTAAGAAAGGAAAAGAGAAGGAGGGCAGCTGGATAATAGGTAATGAGTGAGGAGAATAAGGCGAATGGGGAAGGGGATGAAAGAAAGGGGGAGTAATGTGAAATAATGTGGATGAGAGGTACCCCCTGAACATAGAGGAGAGGTAAGTATTTGCTAATCCGCCCATGTGAAAGTAACAAGGAGACTCGTAGAACCAATCTTGGTATTGCCGGCATTCTGCCAACTTAAGCCTTGTTCTGTATTCCTAATCGCTTCAAAGGGTATGTAATTCTTCGCTCAAAGGATCGCAACCATCTGTCCTGTATCCCCCTATTCTCAATCCCACTACCCCTATCCGTAGGGGCTAGGCTCTCTCACTACAAAGCCTTCCTATACAGCTCGCCGCCACAATCTCTGAGTCTCGCCGCCGCCTGCTCGGGCGTAATGTCTCGCTGCGGCTCAGCCATCAATTCATAGCCCACAAGAAACTTGCGCACTGTTGCGCTGCGCAGCAGGGGTGGGTAGAAATGCATGTGCAGATACGACGCTTCGGTTTCTTCGTCACTGCAGTCGAGCGGTGCTTGATGAATGCCTGAACCTGCCATCGCCATACATGTCAGCACCTGCTGGTTCCAAAAAACCTGCTGCTTGCAACACTTGGTTGCAAATTTCCCATGTAAGATGTTTCTTAAAAAACGGAAATATGCAGGCGGTGGATTTTCGCGAACAAAATATAACAAGGGGTAGATAAGGAAAAGGAGGGAAATAAAGAATTCCGGGGGGAAAAACGTACTGTACGGAAAGCTCGTCTCAAAAAGATTATCATATCTCCTCGTAACCTCGCTCAACGCCTCTGCAAAGTGCATTTTCTCGTCCTCATTCAAATCCACCAGCGCTCGCTTGTGCGTCTTCGCCAATATCATGACTTCAAACGGCCAAGTCGCCCACCACGGACACACCACCAGAAACGTATCATTCTGCCACACCACCCTCTCTTCCTTCTGCATTTCCAGCTCAGCATAGTCTTGCAACATATGTCTGCCATTGTGCTCTTTGCGGTATTTCAACTGCTGAGCTAGTTCGGTAGAAGGCTCTTCGGGGAGTCCGGTGGTGGTCCAGATTTGGCCGTGAGGATGCGGGTTGGAACAGCCCATGGCGGCGCCTTTGTTTTCGAAGATTTGCATCCATTTTAGTTGCTGGGTTGGTGTGGCTAGATCGTGGAGGGGGTCGCTGCTGGTGGGGGCGAGGTGCGTGGGGAGTGCGATGGAGGCTAAGGGGGATTTTGGGGAGAGGTGCGAGGTGTAGATTTGGGTCCAGGTGCGGATGACGGGGAGGATTTGGGAGGGGGTGAGGTCGGCGAGGGTGAGGTTGTGGGAGGGGGAGAAGGTTATTACGTAGCATTTGCCGGTTACGGGCTCGGCGCGGAGGAGGAGGCTGGAGAGGTCTGGTTTGGGGGGTGAGTGTTAGATGCGCCGTTGTGTTGATGTTGAGAATAGGGGGGTGGTCGTGGATGTACCTTCTGAAGATGTCTCGGGGTTGTATTCGGCTTGCGCTTCTTTGACGGCGGCGTAGTCGTTCACGAAGACATATGTGCTCTCGTATTGCGGGTTCTGGTCGCCTTGGGCGCGTTTGTTTCCAGGGCATAGGTAGCACTTGAGGTGCGAATGTCAGCGAGATAGTTGAGCTGGTTCAGAGGTGCTTCATACCGCTTTATCGTACTCGGGCAGAGTAATCTTGGATGGCGCTTCCTGCTGACCTCTTTCGATAGCAGTTAGCAAGTTGCGCCGTTTGCGACAATGGAAAAGATGTGTGAAGATGGCAAAAGTGCTTACTGCCAAGGTCTATTGGTGCGATGGGGGGAAACCAGAAGCCAGGTGCCCAGCAGAGGGTTGAAGCGGCGGTGCGAGATGTCGTCGAGGATCTTGTCTGGCATCTTTCGTGAGGATGAGGATCAAGTCCTGCTGGAAAATTCTACTGTGATTAGAATTCGGGGCTCGACGAGAGAAGGAATATTTAGGATTTCGAAGGGAAGACGCGGTGCAGACGCAGTTATCTTATTCTCGCATGTTGGTTCTTGGGGAAGTTGCACATGGCGGGGCAGCTGATCCATGTCCTCCCCGCTTCAGCGTCATTTGTGAGGCCCAGAACTTCAAATTTCAATGTTGGGGTATCGTTATATAAGTTTCTATAAAAAAAGAATATGTATGAGACTGCTGGTCTACCTATTATGTGTCATATGCAATTTACAAACAGCAGGTTCAACGATCAAGAGAAAATAGCATCCAGGTACACATCAACTACCCGAAAGCTCAAGAAGTTGCCGGAAAGACTTTCGTCAAAACGCTGCATGGTTTGGGAAAAGAAAAAGCATTCGACCTAAACAACAACGATTTGGGCTGTTTCGCTGAGTTAGTGTGGAGGGAAGAAGCTTACTAGTAATTGGGAGAACTTCACTAAGGTACCAGCTAGGCTTGTGGTGACATTTCTTCTGCGCTCAGTACTCACATCAGATCCTTGAATATTCCGAGCACTTAGGAATATCCTGAGTAACTAGGATCTTCTGAATTACTGGGAATATTCTGAGTTATATTCCTAGTTCTCCGGAATCAAAGGATCCAGGGTGAGCGTACAAGAATTGTCACCGCGAGCTAAATAGGAACCGATTTACAGCACTCAAGAGACACTAGTGCATGGACTAGTGCTATCTATCCATCCCAGCAGATATATACTAGTACTCCTCCTCATATGCTATCCATATCGTACTCCACAAACCAGTTCTGGCCTGACCATGCTTCGAATCTCGCGCCATTAATGCCTCTCGGTGGGCTCAAAGTCTGCTGCGTACAGCCTTGCGGCGCCAGCTTCCCAGCAAAGCGGTCGTGGATCCAGTCAAGCCATACATGCTGTCCAGCATAAAGCACAGGCACGTGCGTAATATTCTCAAAACGCATATATTGCAGCTGACTTTCCGGATAAAGAGCGCAAGTGTCATTGACAGACTTCGAGGTAACCGGCTCATTGGCGTTGCCATCTTCGGTACCTTGAAGGACCAACATTGGGCCAGCAAAGGGCTTCCCTCCATTCAAAGTCGCATTTCGATACCACGCAGCGGACGACGACGAGTTCCATCCGCCTTTCAGGATCTGTACTGTGCCCCCCTCGGCGCTAAATAACTGCGCACCAGTCAGTCCGCAGCCTTTGATGTCGTGGAGCAGCTCCCATCGCGCAATACCGGCATCCGTAAGCCAGTCCGAGATGCTGAAGGACGACAGAACAGTATCCAAGCCTTGAGCGATCCCGGTAACGCGGCCATTGTTCTCGGCCGACGCATCAGCCGCGATGTCAGCAAGAACATCCGTGAGTGGCGAAGCAGCCATGGTACCCAGATAGCCTTCCACAGGGCGACTGTACTGTCTTTGTGCAGCGGCCCAGGCTACAGCACCACCCTGACTCTGTCCAGCCACGACGAACTCTTTGGATAGCATAGACGGCCAAGCCGACTGCGCAGCAGCAATTGCATGGTATAGGTCATTCGCTTGGGCTGGAAGAATGAAGTAAGGGCTTGTGACGTTCGCTATCCCAATACCATGGTAGTCGGGAGCAACGACTGCATAGCCGGCGAGGGCGAGAGGGAACGGTTCGTGGAAGTCGTCCCATAAGCTGCGCAAACCGGATGGTGCACAGGCTTGCGTCTGGCCCGAGGTTCCATGAGCGAGTCCGACGACAGGAAATACCTGTTGGGCACTTGAACTGTGGCCAGCATAACTCGTGAGGTTGGTAAATGTCCGTGGCAGGTAGGACCAGAGTACGTATGCTGAAGCCGGCACCGACGATCCGTTTAGGGTCTCGGAGACATAGAGAAAGCGGGACATGGACAAGCTCATTGGAATGGTGAATAGTGAGATGTTGGTGTGTTGTTCGACTTTCAACACTGTCCCAGGAGGTGGGGGATTCCTGGCATCGTAGTCTTCGGGCAGGTTGTAGAATGGATCATCTTGGACGAGGTATCCGGCATTGTTGCTGCGCTCGTAATTCAAGGCTACTTCGACGTTG
This sequence comes from Cyclaneusma minus, assembly GCA_037179335.1. Taxonomy (NCBI): domain Eukaryota; kingdom Fungi; phylum Ascomycota; class Leotiomycetes; order Marthamycetales; family Marthamycetaceae; genus Cyclaneusma; species Cyclaneusma minus. Next base: position 24,241 of record JAKZHN010000031.1, on the reverse strand, counting down.
TGTGCTGTTGCGGACGAGATGTTTGCTGCTGCTATTTGGCTCGAAGTGAGATGAAAGGTGGAGTTGAAGGTATCTGTCTGACTTTTCAGTAAAACTCCGTCTGTCAGCGAGCATACTGTTAGCAAAGTGGCTATGGCGACGTGCGTTTTGAGTTTCATTATGGCCATACTGGAGAGAGAAAGCCAGGTGTTGGCGGGTAGTCAGTTCCCAAGCCATGCTTGTCGTGTCTATACAATGTCACTTGACTCCTCACCGTAGCCGGCACCGTAGCGCTCATGATAGTGATTACCATGATGGTATTGCTTGCGATGGCAAATGATCGCCGGGGGAACTGGTACTTCAGAGATCAATAGGAGGGCACTCATGAACGTAGGTACTCTACCCCGCTTTTGCCACGAGGTGTTGTCGAATGTTTCTTTGCTGCCTGATTTACAGAAACTTCTGCCGTATCTTTATGGCGGAAAGGTTGAAATGATTGAAAAGATTCGACGTGCGACAAAAGAGACATACATGTAGCTTGCAGGATTCCGGGACGCTAAAATCTTGCCAAGCTCGGACCCCTGAACTTGTGGGGAAGTGGAGCTAAATCTCAACGTCGGCGACGTCCATTGCTGGAACGGTCCACCGTCCAACAACGCCAACAAAACAACTTTGAAAGCATCGCAAGTTCTGGGCTCGGCTCATAACTTCACCCTTTGTTTCTTTTCAAGCGAGGACTCCTTTTTTCCGTGCATCAATCATGTCACAGTTCAAATGGTCTCTTTCACAGATATCACAAAGTGAAAAGTCACAATCGCACAATCGAGTCAAGTTCAGCCTTTCGCCAACAACATTTCATTCTCCTTCCTTCCACCTCTGCCTGAGAATCATCCCCTCGCCCCTGGCTTGAGAAGGCCCAAGGGGGATGATTTTTGGCTAAACGCCCGATTTGGGAACCGAAAATGCGACATGGCGCATAACCGTTCCGCTGCCGAGAAAAGAAGAGTTCCGGCAATGTCCTTGTAGCGGTGTTGTTCTTGCTTGACAGATTCAGATATCTTGAAGTGGGTGAAATGAAAGTAGGGAGAAAATGGAACGAGAAAGAGATGGGAAAGCAGACGCACCGGCGGACACCGGCAAGTATCTCCACGATGAGCACCATCAGGACGTGTTCGACATCCGGGCATGGTTCCTCATGCCCGCCTCGCTCCGTTCTTCCATAGACGTCCGGGCCTGATACCACGCAGCCTCCCATCCAATCAAAGGTTCTTCAGTTGGATCATAGTCCGCATCCTCGGCGATCTGGCGAGATGGGTGATCTGGATCGGTGGCTCTCGCAAACCAATGCGTCGGTCCAATCCGCCTAAAACCCAACGAGCGGTAGAAACGCAACCTCCCCTTCCTTAGTCCTTCCTTGATTTCCACCTGTTCTTCTTTCGATTTCCCTTCGGTGTGCCGTTCATCCTCCTGAAGATGCGCCGGGATGACAAACACGTAATCCGGCACACAACCTAAACTGCTGCGCACCTTCAAGCAGTGCTGAGAACATCAGTGTTCCGAGGCCTTTCCTGCGCCACTGTTCGGCCACTACCACATCCCACAGATGCATATGCTGGCCCTCGAGCAGTTTCTCCACTCGCTCTTAGTGCCTACTTCGCCCCTCATTGTTCCAATTCGCCGGCGTGAGTGTTCTGCTCTCAAGTGCACCTCTTGGGGCACGGAAGTACTGAACCAGATGATCTGGATTTCACGTGCAGTGCCGTCACGTAACTGCAGATGCCGGGTTTTTGTTTCCTCATCCATTGGGCCGAATAGTGGCTCGAAAAGCTGCTCACCACGTTTCATAGCTTCGTATTCGGCGACAGGAATGGCCATACCATAATAATAAGCATACTCAGATTCTTCCATTGTGGCAGTTGCTCTTGGAGTCCGTGCATGAAGATTTGCAAGCTTGCAATTTGGTGGGAATTGGTCAGGGGATCTGGAGCGGAGAAGCTTTTGAGGTGCGACTGCAATGATGAACACTCGCATCTCGGATCACTACGTCCCAGGAAGGTGTCGGGGTTGTCGAGAGGAAGGCAGTGAGGAATGGTTGGAAGATGAACATCGATCGACCCCGAGGATGGCTTTTTTATAGTGCTGGCTGTACGGTCTGAACTGGAGCACATTTTCTGTTCAGGTCAGTTACCTCGCTCCTTGGTCATGAACCGAATTGGACTGATCTACTTGGTCCGGATGATGGAGTAGACTGATCCACTCAATGCGGATAGCAAACTACGCCTTTTCAAGGTGCGAGCTACAGTTATGCGACAAAAGTCTGAACCCCCTTTCGATAATCAGGAACATCCCCAGTGACTGTGTATATCCACAGTGATTGGGAATATCTACAGTGATTGGGAATAACCTTAGTAATTGGGAATATCCACAGTAATTGGGAATACTACTTAACAACCCAATAGCTGAGTACTGCCATGGAAGGGGGTGCAGACTTTTGTCGCCCCACTGTATCAGTTGGGAAATGGAAGCCTACGCACAAGACCATGAGATAAGCTCTGGATGGTCATACCTAGATTTGGACTGAGAGGATCGGCTGTCGTTGCGGTATCAGGTAAGCACCCCAAGACTGCTTTTACTTGTAAACTTTCAGACATCGCATCACGATATCACTGCATAATCAAGTTCAAGATTTGTTGGCAAAAGTATGTTCGGGATTATGTGCCGTTTCTAGCATTCCCAAGTCCAGAAGTCCAATGTCAACGTACTTTCCGGCCAGACCGGGGCAGTTTCGTTCCGAGCAGAAGGACCAAGCACTTGAGAGAGCACAGTGTTCAAAAGCCAAACTGTTCCATGTCCCCAAGAAGCACGCTGCTGGCCATGGAGGGCCGCCGATATGTTACTTGGGCGACCGACAGATGCGGACGCTGAGATCCAATGGCATGTGCAGTGTGTCGGATGTCCGGTTGAACACCCGAGAGGCGACAGTGCATACTGGCTCCTGGCTCCTGGCTCCACACGGAGAGACAGCCACTGGCCCATCTGGCCACACACTCCGATTCGAAAAGCCAACGAGAATGGGGTCTTGTTGTGTTGGACGGTGACCAGGATTGCTGAGAATTCGGCTTCAGGAACAGATGATGAGTTCCTACGTCGAGACACCGCTCGAGTCCTCATCGTCGGAGTCTTCCTCAACATACGGCGGGTCGTAGTCAGCATTCTCCGGGATCTTATGAGATCTATGCTCTGGATCCTCTGCCAAACCAAACCACTGCGAAGCACCGATCCTGCGAAAACCCAACTTGCGGTAAAACCTCAGACGTCTTTCATGATTCATTCGCTTCATCGCCATCAGTTGCTCCTTATCATCCTCAGGTACTTCCAAGCGTGAATTCCACTGGACGTCTTGTGGCTTAAGAAACGTCCACTTGAGCCCAGATTCTGAACCCTCTCGTGATGCGTTGATCAGATGCTCGACTAGCCGCTTTCCGATGTTCTGGGAGCGCCACTGCTTGGCGACAAGTAGCATATCAATCCTCAAGTAGTCCCCGGTGTCGACTTCCTGGCCCCATACACCTGTTCCATTTGGCTTGGGCTGCTCGAAGTAGTAGTCGTCATCGGGATGTGGCAAGTCGAACACAATGCTGGCGCATATGCCTCTCATCAGAAAAGAAGATTTGTGAGCACGCGCATTAATTTGGTCTGGATCCTGCGAGTTGAGCTGACCCTCGGCTTCTCCCACTTTTCGATTGTTGTGGAGGCAATGGGCGTGCAACATGGGCTCGTCGGTGAAAGGTGGGCCCGGGCTAACCCAAAGCTTGAAGGTAAGGGGAAGTGGACCGGGGACGTAATGGTAAGTGAACTTCGTAGTCGAGGTGTAGATGGTATTGTCTTCATCGTCGGCGAGACATTCTCCACGCAGAACTTCTTCCGAGTCTTCAGTCATCAGCTCCTCGTCGTCTGTGAAGTTGGTTTGGTCGAGATATTGATGAATCTGGGGTTCACGAGCCTGTTCATTGGGTAGAAGATTCACATTTTCCACGAACTCCACAGAAGCCTCGTTGTCAGAAAAGTCATCGACGGAAGGCTGGGCGATCTTCGAAGCGGCTAGGTAGAAAGTGTCAGCGTCTCGTTCAACTAGGACTGCCGTGTCTGAACTTCAAGGATATAGCAGAGACGTACCTTCACGTTCAGGTCTTCCGGATTCTGAAGAAACCCCCATGAAAGGCATTGTGCGCAGCTCGTGGTAAGATTCGGAACGTCGATGGCTGTCAAGCGCAGGCAATGGTTGAGATCTAGCAGGCAGTCTGATGCGATGATAACGTGGAGCGAGGATGGTAGCTGTAGCTATAAGGCGGGTACCCACGGTGGACAGAGCTCACGGTATGCTGGAATAAGTGGCGGCAATACTGGGTACAGGAGGATGGCGCAGTTGAAGGACGGTGGGTTTGAAGGAGGCGCGGTTTGAAGGAGGGAGATTTACAGCATAGCATACATGGATGTCCCCCGGTTCCCACCCAAATGCATATCACGCTTATTTACAAAGCATCCTCCGAGGTTGTCAATTATCCTCACTCTATTCTACATCCTGTAACAGCAACAATTTGTATATCCCGAGTTTGCCTTTAATTTCAATATTCAAGGTCGCCCGATTTAGCTTTATATTCACTTTTCAGAGACGTCTCGTCAGAATATCACGGCTGGGTCATAATGCTGGCGCCTCCGGATGATTTACGAGTGGCAAGCGCTGTATTCACTAGCTACTCCGTCTCCTTTTCACAAGGATGGTCTGCATTCTCCATCCAAAATCGAATATCAAAGCAGCGGAATATTCTGGCTGTCCTTCCCTCTTCTCCGAGCGCAGAAATCCTATTTTGGCCGTGTACGGATGTGACAAACCCACTGAGTCTTCTGGTCAAGATGTTGGGAAGCAGACGAGAGACTTTAGAAGTCGGGGTCATCATCAACGTACGGCGGATCATAATCTGCGTCCTTGCGCACTTCATGAGAGGAATGATTCGGATCCTCTGCAAGCCCCAACCACTTCGAGCCACCGAGCCTTCGAAACCCCAGTCCACGGTAGAATTTCAGTCGCCGTTCCATATTGATCCGCCGCATCTTTCTCCGCTCCGCTTGTGACTCCGGTATGTCGAGCTGCGAATCCCCCCACATCACATCATCCGGAAGGGTAAAGGTCCATTTCACGCCGAACTCCTTGCGTGATGTATTGATGAGGAATTCGAGCATGTGCTGCCCGATTCGCTTCGACCGCCACTGTTGAGCCACAATCAAAAGATCCAGGATGAAGTAATTGCCTACATCGATCTCAGATCCCCATGCGCCTGTGCCTACGGTGAGGGCACGGGGAGGCAAGCCGATGGTAGAGCTGGCGCTTCGATTCGAGTTGCTCTTTGGATTACCGTCTTGCGTCTCGACGCGGCCACAAGCCGTTGCTATTGTCATGTTGTCGTGCAAGCAAAAGGCGTGAATGATGGTGACGCCGGGGAGGAAATCGTCGACCGAGAGCTCAAATTCGAGGTAGATGCCTTGGACAACAGTTGGGTGGTATGAGCGCTTCGTGGTGGTGGTGTCAAGATCGGCTTCGAAAGCCTGGCTCAGACGCTCTCTGCACTTGACTTGCTCCGACTGCGCAACAACTAGTCAGAGAGTATCAGTACACAGCTCAACTAGATATTTAGTCACCGGGGAGATATCAAGGACATTGGAAAGACCTACCTTCGTCTCCCCGCGTCTTATCCTCAGGAGAGTCCTTGGGGGAAGACAATGTAGCCATTGTAGCGAATTTGATCACTGCGGGCTGGGGTGATTAATCGGTAGTCTGGCCTGGTTCAGATGACCAAGAGAATGCACTTGCTGTGCGCTGATCGCGAATTGGGGACGTCGGATTGTCTCTTGGTGATAAGATCGATTGCAAGATCTTTGTGATTGGGGTAAGACGCAGGCGAAGGCTGTGACGAGGACCAAGGAAGGGGGTCGAGGAGACAGACAGCCACAAGGTAAACACTGGGGTTGTGAAGTAAAGAAGAGAGAGAGAGCTCAAGAGTAGAGCTCTGTTTTATGTCAGAGACTCTAAGCTCCGCTGGAGCGAGTGGCTAGCTCCAAATTGCGGAGCTCCCACCTTTGTTATCATTTCATAAGGCACTCAGGCATTCGAAAGCCGGAGAGCCCGTAACAAAGGCAAGATCTTAATGGAAGTAGACCGTAGGCGAAGGAAAGTGTGTTTGTGATAGGGATGTTTGTATTTATGCAGCTACTCAGAGTACTATTCATAAGAAATAGGAGTAGGGTATCGACTATCGAAGATAGCCCCTGAATCGGTAACATAATATATCAGCAATGACAGACCCTATCGCAATAATAAGGTAACTATACTTGAGGTAAGAGAATTTCAAGTTCCAGACAGGAATATAATCGGCAACACTTAGGCTTTCATACACTATTGAAAGAGAAGGCTTGCTAGAATGAGCACGTGCTCGATATTGCGATTTCACGGTTTGAAAGCTTCCTAGTTCGAAAACACAACAGACAAACTTTGCAAAGCTTGTCACTCGCAATCAGCAGCACAATTTGTAAAAAATTGGAGGGATTTCCAAGTATATGTTACGCGGCAAAGTAACGTTTTCCTCAAGGAATTACGGAATGTACAGCAGCCGTGAGGCTGGAAAATAATCTTCAGTTTGCAGTGGTTCGACCGACTATAATTCGATTCGATTGATCACGGTTCAGTATACTACGGTTCAGTTGGGCACACTTTACGTTGTCGGCCACGGTTTACGTTGTCGACCATAGTTTAGTCAACCACGGATTCTCAGAAGCGTTCCTAAAAGATAGGGAGATCCGATGTGGCGAGTGGCTTGATCATTGAATGATCACTTTTGTGAGAAAGACTTGATCTTTTGACAATTTTATTGCATGCCTATAAATTAGACTCATAGTCGCTACCAATAACTCGCCTCAAGACCAGGATGTCAATGGGGGAAACTTTCACATAACTGAACGCGCTACCGCTTGGGATCCAACTTCTCGTTTGAACATGAACTACCGATGTGATATCTACCACCGCTAGTCACTTAGCTAAGTGAGAGCGCAAGGCTACTGCGCTAGCTCCACTTTTACAACGCTGGCGGCAGCGTAGCTTAAAAGCTCGCCGCTCAATATTTTTCGATCTCCAATCTCTGTTCCCACCAACTTCCAAGAACACTCGGATTTCCAAACCGTCAAACTTTCACACGTGCTTTCTCGAACATCTCGATTCATTCTCAATCGTCCTCTTCAAAATCAATCCCATCAACATGACCTCCGATACAAATTGCGCAATGGAGTTCCAAACCTTTGCTATGGAGGCGGATTGCCCGCGTGACGCCTTGAGCCTCAAAACTGCGCAAGCCACTGGTATGTCTCTTGCACACTCTCTCCTCCTTGCCCGGATGATGGTTACCACAAGTACCTCTGGTGTTCTCGTGCTAATGACAATCTTAGAATACGAGGAGGTTCAGCGCGGCGAGCGCCTCGACCATCCGCACTACTGCGAGGAGGATTTGACGACTTTCGAGGAGCAAGAGCACACCTTGTCAGGACGCAACGCCACCGAGGGCCCCATCAAGATCATTTTGACGTACGCTACCGACGAGTGCTTTGGCAGCTATGAAACTGTACACTTGACCGCCCTTCACGAGGGACGATGCATCGCCCAGGCGACTGGCATGTACACTGAGTGCGTCAGCGGTCCCATCGCCCACATGCTACCGTCCAAGGGAAGCGGCTGCTTTGGACCAGAGATCATGGATGGTGTTCATTTCAAACTGGACGAGATCGTGGTGGCGCGAGCATGGCGCGGTAAAGGCTTGGGCAAGCTTTTGATCAAGAAGATGCTCGAAAGGGAGGAACCGGATTTCGTCTTTGTCGTTCCTGAGCATGTGCTGGAGGACCTCGAGCTGGAATGCCAAGGAAAGACACCTTCGGAGAGAGCAGAGATTGAGCGCCGCTTGGACGAGGGCCGTCTGGCCTTTTACCGGTCTCTTGGGTTCAGAAGATTGGGTGCTATGTCGTTCTTCTGCCGTGCCAGCAACTCGCACCACAGCTCTCGTTTGCTTCCACCCCAATCCGACTACGATCCACCCCAACAGAAGCTGCCAAGCCATTTCTCCAGCGGCACTGGCTTGACATCCGACTTGTCCATGGATACTGATAGCTCATTTACCTCCGCCACTGAAAGCTTGTCTGCCCATGCCTCCATCGCCACTAGCTCGTCTGTCAGTGACTTTACCGCTGAGGACTTTGTGCACCCTACCGGCTTTGATCTCAAAGCCAAGGGCGTGGTTGGACTGACCCTCAAGTGCGCCGACACTGGCCATAACCTTGAAGCCAACCTCGCTGTTCACGTTGGGCCTACCCTCAAGCCCCGTGCTGCTTCCCTCTCTACCGCCAGCGCTACCGGATCTTCTTCTCATCGACACTTGTCCGCCCTCTTCCCAGCGCCCGTTCGTGCTCTCTTCCGTGGTCGTTCCTTCTCCATCTGAGAATGGTAGCTTGCTCTTAACAAACGGCGATTGACGGCAGATCTTGTGGAGACGGTTGGGATATTCAAATACGGTCAGAAAGACTGTTCTCAGAACCAGATCTTCCCTACATTTTGGAGGCCGCAAGCGCGAAGCGAGCATACCACCACCATCCTTCTCTTATGGAAAATGGCGTCTTGCATCGGAGCTTCTTCTTGACTTCGGTAACGCTTCTTGACTTCGGTGACTCTTCTCGACTTCGACACAATATTCCGCCTTGATTTTGCCCCTCCCCTCCCTGGAGTCGCCAATTTTGGCGTCGTCGCATGACTGTTCTCTGCCCCTGGATCCGCGTACTTTCGCACTTTAGCCAAGATACCCCATTTTCACCCTATTTCCCTGAGTTGCGTGCATTTTTCGGTACAGCCGTGGCCCAACTCGGCACAGAAATTGGGTGTTACTAGGATAAGAATACGGTCAACAATGGATATGGTTTGCTGGTACATTTTGTATGTGTAAGGGGTAAGGTGTTAGAGGGGGATACTGGCAAGGGGTTTGGAGTAGGAGATTCAGCATTCAAGAAACCAAACACACTTCGTTTTGCCTTGCGCCGTCCTGCTATGTGAACCTTCGGAAGCCCAAACTTAACAGTAGCTTCTTTGTAAATCAAGAAGGCAAAGCTCTTCATTCTCCGGTCTACCGCTTTGCGTAATCCTCTGCGAAGTTTTCGTAAAACACGGCAAATGTCGATGTTGAACTTTGATGGCGGACGTTTGTTTTTGCTAGAAGTAAGTACTTATATATTAGAGGATCTTGAGCTAGAATCTGCGGAGAACATCTGGAGCTCGAATGTCGGGTAAGAGAGACATATCGATTGGAACTTGAGTTCCCGGGAGTTGAGTTCTCACTCGGAACTTGGATTCTCATTCGGATTCTCAATCGAAACTCGAACCAATTAAAACATATATTTTCACCGCTACCAAAAGCTTAGCTGAACGATAAATCTGATAAGCCCGCCGCTTAATATTTTCCATGCCTTGCTGCTTAGCTGGCAAACCTCCAGCTCCGCTTTTACGCGCTAGTGATTAAGCTAGCGAGCGAGCGCCTGCGGAGCTGTGTCTGCAATACTTAAGAGACTGGAGCTCCTCCCAGGACGTCTTCTTTTCTTCTTCTTTCCTCAAGTATTCCAGTCTTGACCTGCCTGCTTGTTGATTATCTCAGACTCTTCAAAAGATCTTTGACAAATCTTACTGCCATCAGCTTCTACGCACTGGGCCAAACACTCGACGCCTGATACTTTCCGACTTTTGAATTCTACAATCGCGATCCCGAGCACTTGCGCAAGGACACAATCGACAGACCCTCAAGAACACACTTGCGCGTCCATTCAAACAATACTCAAACGTTCTACCAATGATTGCGACCATGGACAACCTTACAATGGACAAGTCCTCTGCCGGTATGTCCTCTTCTTTCCCTGACCTCGTCTCAAGGACCAGCGGGAGCCGCTTTTGCATTCTTGTGCTGACTTCCACTCAAGACGAGGCGAGGCGCGAGTCCTCAGTTCTGACAGCTTGACCGACAACCCTTCGATCAACCAAGAATCCCCAGCAGCTGCCCGAGAAGCCGAAGAAGTACGCAACGGCGACCGCCTGTACGATCGTGGCGGCGATTTCTTGTCCATGTACGCGCATCGCCAGTACATCCTGGCCGGCACGACCGAGGTTGCGATCATTCTGTACACCAATGACTGGTCCGACTCCGAGGACGACAGAGAAATCCATGTCAAGGTCTACCATGCGGGCATGCTAGTTGCGAAGGCCTCGGGCACTTACACTCTCTGGATCCGAGACTCCACCTCTCTGCCCTACACCGGAACGCGCTGCTGGGGCGATGAAATCGAGGATGGTGTCTTCTTTGAAGTGGATGAGGTACTGGTCGCACGTGGATGGCGCGGAAAGGGTGTTGGCAAGCTCGTCGTCCAGACGCTGCTGGGACAAGTGGATGCTGACTTCGTCTTCGTTCTGCCTGACCATATTCAGAGTGACCTGAACCTCGAATGCGAGGGCAAGAGCCGTTTGGAAAGGCAGGAGATTGAGCGTCGTCTTCACAAAGGTCGTCTCGCGTTCTACCGCTCACTGGGGTTCCGCAGACTCGGCGGCCAGAATACCTTTTGTCTAGCTCGCGATCCTACTCACCCATCCCATCAAGTCCCAAAGAACGCCGACTACGACCCCCCCGAGGATGATGTCGAGACTGGCGACACTGAATCGGATACGACCCCAGCAGACACCTCCGAAGACTTCTGGCACACCAGCAAGCCACGCACCCGACGTATGACGATCTGAGAAGCCATCACAAGCTCTAGCACGTCGCATGCTCAGGTAATTCTCATCTGACGAACTTGAAGACCCATTCACCGACTGCCTCCGAAGCCTCAGAAATCGACCTAGGCATCCCCCACAATACACCAGCGAGTAACGGGCCCCTCCAACAAGACGTCGAAGAGTCTAGAGCAAGCAAGCATCATGGCCAGCAAGCTAGGCTCGGCAGCTTCTTTCTTTGTGCATAGTTCATTCCCGATACCCCATCTTTGCGCCGAACAGCGAGCGCGACATGAGCGACTCTCAATGCTCTCTCAGACGACAGCAGCCGCCTTTACGCACAGCACGAACAGCGGTTTCGTTGCTCCCTGGTCTTCTTGTCTTCGGACGTCTTCGAACTTTCTTGCTAACCCCATCTCTTCTGACAATTGCACGCCTTTGGATCTTGCTGCCGCTACCTGAAAGCACAGTAGGCGGCGCATTCGCCTGCTTGACCCTTGGAATGCGAGGAGGATATGGCTTGTTGGCGAGGATTTGGAGAGTCTGGCCATATGGACGCTATTGTGTAGATAATCTGTACTTTCCCCTCATTTCGTGCACCCTTGACCTCAATGATTGTGCTTAGCAGTGAGTACCCGCCTTAAAGCATTCAAAGATAGATACTTGTAAGCCTCCCTTCACAAAGCATTAGCAAGAGCAATGTGCCAATGACAAGTTAACGGTATTTTCGCAACTCAAACTCAGAGGAACTTCTTCCTACCTTTTATTTAAGCCCGCCCGAAAAAAAACCCCCAAAAATACATTGTACCGCTCCCAAATGCTACGCAAATTGCAGGCCTAGGGAATCTACTCGACAACAGTAAAGATACGATTGATCTTGTTCGACAGTCACGAGAGCAGGGGCACTACTTTTACCTGATCTCCGATCAAACATGTCCCTGGTTATTAATGCTAGATTCCCTGTGTCGAATCACTTTCGTCCAGAAACATCAAATATCACTCACTACTCGATAAGGATCAGTCGGGATTACGCTACGACGAATACGTAATACCAACATCTCACGAAGCACAAGTCACAGTGCAGGTTAAATTTGAGACACCATTGCAGGTATGGTGGGAGGAGCATGTGTTGGCCTATGTACAGTTACAGTAGTTCTAGCAATACATGATGATTTGATATTTCAATATGGAAGCTCTTGCTCCCCTTTCGCTGTCTCTGTTACAGTGTATTCTGAGAAGGCTCAGGCTGTGGGCTCGGCCCGCTTCCGCTTCCCAGTGTTTCGAGGCTGCCGAGCTTTTTCGTTCCTGGCCCGGGCATCGACGCGCTTTGTATGCATAATGTATGCTTTTTTGTAATCCTCGAATTGTTGGACGCATTCCGGCTGAGGTTTGGTAGTTGTCTTGAGGCGCCGATGTGGCGTATTGCGATTGATCGTTATCTCATTGAACCGTTTGGAAGTGTAGTAGTCGGATTTGTGCAACAACGGGTGTTGATCAACATACGAGTCCCAGGCTTTCAGTATGGCCGTGATATCTGCTGGAGTAAATCCGTCCGGCGATTTCGCGGTGGCTTTGGGTAGGAATTTCTCGATATTCTGAACAAAGTCAGTGGGAGAGTCTGCAACTCCGCTCTTGGTAGCAAGCCTATTTATTTGATCTTCGAAGACGTTCAATTGCTGTCGATCTGCATTGAATATAGAAGCAGCAAGTTCGGTGGCGCTCTAAGCATACGCGGACATATACTGGGGGAAGTATATTCCAGGCCTTTCAGGCTCGCTGAGGACATCTTTGCCAGCTTTGACCCACAGAGTGTAGTCAATTGCATATCGCAGGAATTTCAAATTGTGGAATGGCAGGCAGGCAATCAAGTCAAAGAGTCCCTTGCAGAAATTTTGCGTCCAGTTTGGATTTTGTTCTCCATTCACCTGAGCGGTGGAAAGCAGAGCGACATCCACGCGAATCACGTCAGGTGGAGGCAAGGCCCATAGTTTATCACATCGCTCCCACAAGGCTCGCTCCTTGGCTTTGTGGTTGTGGGTGATGTATATGTCATCCTGAGGAGTCCATGCTGTTTCCCTGAACTTCTTCTCGTCTTCGACAGTCCAGAATTTGTCGTATGTGATCTTGCGCGGATACGGCAGCTTGGCAAGTGTAAAGCCAGGGTCGTCAAACTCAGCACCAGAAGTATCTGAGTCCAGATTTGCGTCGGATGGTGCATGTTCCTCTGAGCCCGAGTGACTCCCTTCAAGCTCTTCGCCACCCTCTTCATCAAGCTCTTCGTCTTCCTCTTCGTGTTCACTTGATATATACGTGGCATCGGCGCTCGGTTTAGCTTTAGGGTTGCTTGACGAGTTCGAGTTTCCGGCCTTTCGGTTTGTTTTTGACTTGGCCGTAGCCACAGCCAAGTCATCATCTTCTTCATCGTTCGAAGCCTGCGAGCTCGATTTGCCCTTGGATTTGGGCTTAGCCGTTGCCTTCTTTGAGGTGTCCGGTTTCTTTGGCTTCGAGGTAGCCACAAGTTCTTCATCGTCTGAATCGCGCGAGGATATAGCTCCTGTCGATTTAGACGACGATTCTGCGACGGCGTTTGAGGGCTGTGGACTTCTGCGACTCCTAGCCGCAGGTTGAGGTATCTCATCCTCACTTTCTGAATCCCTCAAAGGGCCAGGTACCTCGTCGTCTGAATCGCGCGAGGATGTAGCTCCCGTCGATTCAGACGAATTTTCTGCGACGGCCTTTGAGGGCTGTCGACTTCTACGACTCCTAGTCGCAGGTTGAGATATCTCATCCTCCATTTCTGAATCCCTCAAAGGGCCAGGTGATAGACTTGCGCTAGGCTTCGGAGCGGGCGTCTTGGAGCCCCCTCTCCACGCGGCCTGCCACGCGGGCGCTTTTCCTTGGGTGACTGGGACACCGGCGTTTTTCTCGGTCTACCGGGACCGCGTTTCGGCGGCGGTGGATCCATCGTTGTCGAAAAAGCGAGTCTGTATCGTAGTGGAGGCCAGAGGGGGGCAGTAGTTGGTCGGATGTTGTTGGGGGCTTTTGGCGCGCTAGAGCTTAGCTTAAACTTCAAATTTGTGAAGACATGCACTCACAAACGAATGACATCCGAAGTGGCTAGTTTAAGCTAGGCTTTGTTATGGTGGTGCGCCTAAGAAGCAGGTATAAAAAGCTTCTATATTTTAGCGAGCCCGAAAATAGCTTTATCAAAAATCTGCATAATATATCAAAAATCAATATTATTATTACTATAAATACCAATATTAATATTGCTTTATAATTGTTAATATTAAATTATAATTAATATATTATTTATTATTTATTATTATTATTAAAATAGAATAAAATATTAAAATATAATAACATTATTTATTTTATTAATATATTACGAAAATAAATAATATATTAATAATTTATTATTATAATTTATTTAAGTATTTCAATATACTAATATATCAAGGCTTTTATTAATATATTATAAAATATATAATATATTAATATAATTTAACATTTTTTATTTAAAAAATATTTATTTATTTTTCCCATTATTATTCCATTGCTAATTTCCAAATAGCGCGCAATATTTATGGGTTTCTTTTACCGTTAAGTCCAATTAATCCTTTCCGATATTATAAGCTATATAATTATAAAGAATTATATTAGTATGCTTTCCTTTTTTTTAATTCCTTATAACGTTAAATTAAATAACGTTTTCTTTGGCCTTTTTATACTAGTATTAATATTATAATAATTAAAAATAAATTAGCAAATAAGGGTGCATTATACGTATTTCTTAGCTATAAAAAATAGCCGCTGCCCTTTTCGAATAAAAATAGCAGCGCCTAAATATTATACGCTAAAATCCTTACTTAGCATTTTTAATAAATAGTGCTTTTTTTGCATATTTTTAATGCATATATTTTATAAAATGCTTGCAAAACGCCCTTTTTGGGCCTATATAATAATTATTCCCCTTTTCATAGCTTTGGGCCCCAAAGCTCCCAAATATAAACTCTTGCTTTTTAATAATTTAATATTTGGCTTTGGTTATTAATTTCGGCTTTTTATTTTGGCCGCATAAATTAATAGGCTTTTATTAATTTGCTATTATTAATAACTATTTTTAAATTTATTTTTGCTTAATTTTTAATTTTTTAATTTTAATATATAGCTTACGCTATTTACTATTAATCGATTTTATGCTTTTATTTAATTGTTTTTATTATTTTAATTTTAATTTTTCTATTTTAAAATTTATTAGCTTATATATACTTTTCCCGCTTTTGCGCATGCCTTTTTTATAAATGCCAAAAAATTAATATAGTGGCGGCTTATTTTGAATAATTAATTTTAGGGGGGTTTTTTTTTATATACGCATTATGCGTTTTTTGCAATAATAGTATATTAGTTTTTAATTGCATTTTTTTTATTATAGCAATTATATTAAATTTTATTAAGGCTTTATTTATATAAAGCCGGCTTCTCTATTTTTATTAGGCTTTTTTTATTATTGCTTTATATAGGTTTTTTAATATACGGTTTTCCAATAAAAATTAGCCCCCCCCCCCCTTTTTTTTAAAAAAATAATAATATTATTATAATTTCTAATATTTTTAGCCGCAAAATACAAAATTTTAATAGCGGTTTATTTTAAGCTTTATATAATAAAGATTTTAACCTTAATTATAATAATAATATTAAATTTGCAATTTTGCTATGAAATTTAAATTGCATTTTTATTAAGCCCGCATTTATATTTTAAATTTGTATTTATATTTGCTATATATAAAGCTTTTATTTAATTTTTTTATAATTTTTTTTATATTTATAACTAGGCTGTAAATAACTTTAAATGCAATTATTATTATAATAATTATAAGCCCCTTTATCATATAATAAGCTTATTTTTTGCTTTTGTTTTTTTTTACCAATTAATTTATTATTTTGCAGATTTCCGCTATTGAATTTTTATTTATTTAATATAGCTTATAATATTTTTAGATTTTACCGCTATTATTATATTAAAATTTAAGCCTTTTTTAAAAATTAATGCATTAATTATAATAATAAATTGATACAATTAAAAAATAATATAAAAGCTGCCGGAATTCTTTTCCGCTTTAAAATTTATGCTTTTTTAAAATATAAAATATATAATATATTTGAAAATATTATAGCTATAATAATAATTTTGATCAAAATTATTTTTGCAATTTATATCTTAATATATATAGCAATTAATATTTAATGCTATTTAATAAATCTTTTTTTTATCTTTTTTATATATATCTAACTAAGATATAAATAAATTATGGTCTTAATTTTAGTTTAATAATATTTTATTTAAAAGGAAACCGGATTTTTAATAATATAATATAAAATTATAAAATTATAAAATTAATATATATAAATTGGGTTTTTAAAAATATTATAAATTTTTTAATTTCATTAACCGGCTTTATTTTATATAATATATAGAATTTATAATTTTGATTTGCATATTTTCTAATTTATAATTTTATAATTTTATTTTTTATAATTTTATAATTTTATTTTTTATAAAATATAATTTTATTTCATTTAATTTAAAATATAAAAAAATAATTAACTTTATATTTTTATATTTTAAATATTTTTACTTTTGCTTTTGCTTAATATTGCGCATAATTAGGCATTTTCTATTTAAATATAAGGCTAAAACTAGCCTTTTAGCATTTTTTTTAATATTTGCGCTTTTTTAATAATTTTTCCGCTATTATTATAATTTAGCTTTAATATTTTTTTAATAAATTTGCTTAAAATTATTAGGATAATTTTAAGGTTTTTTTAAATTAATATTTAATTCTAATTTTAATTTTAGCCTTTTTAACATATATAAAATATAAATTAACTATTTTCATTTTTTTATATATTATAATTTTTTCGATTTCCTATTTTTAATTATTTTTAAAATTTTTAAAATTTTTAAAATATAATTTATGTATACTATTTTAAAATGCCTTAATAAACTTTAAAAACCTAATATAAAAATATTATATATTTTTTTTAATTGAAATTTAAATTTAAATTTTAAATAATAAACTTGGGCTTTTATTTTTGCAATAATAAAAAAAAGATTTATATATTTTTTATTAGCTTTTTAATTTTAAAATATATATTTTTAATAAATAAATAAACTAAGGTTTTTTTATTAAAATTTATAGTTTTATGTAGTTTTATATATAGTTTTATATATTTATTAATAATATTTTTATAATTTTTATAATAATATATATTAATCGCATTATATTTTTGTTTTGCTTTTTTATATTAAATATTTCAATTTTTATAAATTATCTAAAAAGATTAATACTAATTTATAAATAGAATTTATATATTAAAAAAGAATTGCATTATTATAAATAAATTTTATTATAATTAATTAAATTGCCTAATTTATTTTATTATTATTATAATAATATTATACATAAGTCTTTAAAATTTAATTCATTTATTTTATTTATTTATTTATTTAAAGGTAAAATACAATATTATGTTTGCGTATTATATAAAATTTATAGCAAAAAGCTTTTTATAATATGCTAATAAATACCAAGCTATAATTAAATATAATAATTTAAAAACATTTATAAAATAAAAAGTTTTATTAAAAAAACCTTTATTAAAATTTATACATTAATATTTTTAATTATATATATAAATTGCATAATTTTGTTATAATAATTTATTATTATTAAAATAGTATTATATATTTTATTTATATATTATAATTTTAGCAAGTCTATTATAAAATTTTATAATAAATATATTTATAATTTATTAATTAAGAACAGAAGCTATAATTAATTATAAAATATATATTAGCAAATTTTATTCTATTAGCAAATATAGCAATTATATATATAATTTTATATTTTTGCCTTTATATTTAGCTAATAATATTTATAATAAATTAAAATTAAAACTTAATTTATTTTAAAATAATTTATTAATTTATTAAAATAATTTTTTTTATTATATAATATATTTATTGCGAAAATATATAGTTCGCTTTCTTTATATAATATATTATTTTTAAATTATTATTATTTGTTTTTATATAATATAAATATATTTTATATTTTTATTATATTTTTAAGCCTTAAAATAATTATAAAGCTTGCCTTAATTATTCCGGCTTTTAAAGTTTTATAATTTAAATAAAATACAATTTTTTATTTGAAACTTTATATTTATAATATATAAATAAAATATATAATATTAATTTCCTAATTTAATAATTTTAATTAAAATATAATTGCTATATTTATTAAAGCAGCTATATTTTTAAAAAATTATATATTTAATACATAATTAACTAAATAATAAAGCTTTTGCTATAATATAAAAAAATGAATATTTTTATTTAAGCGCTTTTTATTGCTTTTTTATAATTTAGCCTATAAAATAAAAAATTAGCAGAATTTTTAATTTTTGCAATATATTTAATATCAGAATTATAAAATTTTAGTTTTATAGCTTATTTTATTTAATAGTTATTAGGTTTTTTTATATTTATAAAATAATATAATTTATTATAATTTAAGAATATTTAAATTTTATAATATACATTTTTAATATTAAAAGAAATTATAATTGCAAGCAATTTAATATTATGCATTTGATATATTAAATTTGCATTAATTAATTTATAAAATTAAAAAGCTATTAAATGCCAATAATATTATATTAAATTATTTAAAATTTTAAATTATTTTAAAATTTCCAATATTGCAAATTTAAAAGCATTATATATAATTTGCGAATATTTTATAAAATTAAAATATTAAAATATTAGCTTATTTGCAAATATATTTTTGTTATATTAAAAAGCTATTTATATTTTTAAAAGCTATTTAAACAGGCTTTTTTTATATATATGTTATTAATAAATAAATAAATTATAGACAATATAATTCTATTATATTTTAAAATAAATTGCTTATAAAAATTAGCTTATTTTAAAAATAATTGCAATTTTATATATATAATAAATATAAGCTATTTTTAAATAATGTATATTTTTTCCGGCTTTATATGTATATATTTCTTTTTTATTATACAATTTAAAAATAAAACTTTCTTTATTTTAAATTTATATTTGCCTTTTTTTATTAAAAGAAATTATAGCTTTTTAAATAAGGTTTTTATGTATTTATTATATTTACTAATTTTTTTCAAATAAAATAAAATATTCTTAAAAATTATTATTATAATAATATTCAAAAAAAATTAAGAATTAAATTTATATGAGCTTAAAACATAATTAATGCATTTATTAATTTAAATAATATTATTAAATATGTAAAATAATTATATTTTATATAAAATGCTTTCTTTTATATATATATATATATATATTATAATATGCATTTTTAAAATTTAGCTTAATAAAAATTTGGGGTTTTGTTTTTAATTTAATTAAAAATTTATTAATTAAAACAAATAGGCAATAATGTTTAATAATAATATTATTTAATCTTTTATAATTAATATATAGATATAAGCTATTTTCTTTTAAATATAAATAATAAAAAAGCCTTTGCTGGCTTTTTTAATTTGCAAATTTAATTTTTTATTAGCACGTTATTAATTGTTTTTAATACAATTAGCTATTTTTTGAATAATTTATAAATAAATTAATAAAATAAATTAATTTTAATTTTTATAATATAATTTTAATCAAAATATATAAATAATATATTGGTTTTTATTATATTAAAAATATTATTAAAATAGCTTAATTTATTTAATTTTTTATATTTTAATTTTATATTTTAATTTTAATTTTAATTTTATTATATATTTCTTATAAATATTTTTAATGCTTAATAGTTTATAATTTTAAAAATATATTAAAATCAAGTTTTCTTTTATTAAAACTTTAATATTTTATTTAATATATATATAATAAGGTTTTTATTAAAATTTATAATATTCTTTATTAAAAATAGCTTTTTATTTATATTATTTTATATTATTTTATATTATTTAATATTGTTTTATATTATTTAATATTATTTAATATTATTTAATATTATTTAATATTATGTTTTTAATTTTTATATATAAAATATTTTATATATTTAATTTTATACTTATTGCTTGCTTATTTAAATCAAAATATATTTAAAAAAAATAAATTATGTAAATATGCGCATATTTTATATATTTTAATATTTTGGTTTTTTATATTGCCTTTATTATTGAAATTTTAATAAAAAAATTATAATGTTATTTTATTTTTATTTTATTTTTATTTTATTTTTATTTTATTTTTATTTTATTTTTATTTTATTTTTATTTTATTTTTATTTTATTTTTATTTTATTTTTATTTTATTTTTATTTTATTTTTATTTCATTTTATTTTTATTTTTATTTTTATTTTTATTTTATTTTTATTTTACTTTTATTTTATTTTTATTTTTATTTTATTTTTATTTTATTTTTATTTTATTTTTATTTTATTTATTTTATAATTATTATATTTATAATTTATAATTTATAAATATAGAAATTTTATTTATAGCTTTTATAAAAAAGTTTTAATTATATTTATTTAAATTACAATTATTATAATTTTGGCTATAATTAAAATTATTTTTATATAATTAGCCTTTTTTTTATATAATTGCCAAAATTATTATTATTTAAAATATATATTTTATTGCTAGGCTATTCATATTTATAAATTGTATATTTAGGCTTTTAGCATATTTGTTTTTAATGCAATTAGCCGGGCTATAATTAGTAAAATTATAATTAAAATATGGAAAAGCCGGTATTAATTTTTATTTTAATAATTTCTATTTTTTTTTCCTTTTACAATTAAATTAATGTTAAATTATCATATTATTTTTTAAAATATTATATAAGTTTTACAATTTATTATAATCATTATATTGCTTTTTTAAATTATTTATATTAAATATATTTCTAGCTTGAAATTAAAAGTTAGGCTTATTTTTGCGCTTGATATTTTTGGCTATATTAAATATATATTATATATTAATTTATAATTAATTGCTTTATTAAAAAATAAAATAAAATTTAATAGTATTATAAAATTTAAAAATAAATTAATTATTAAGAAATATAAAAGATATATCTTTTATATAAAAAAACAAAAATCTTATTTTGCAATAATATTTTTTAAAGCGTTTTTAGCAAATTAATTTAATATATATAATATATATTATAATTTTATTCTTATTATATTTACTTTGAAATTTTGAAATTTCTTTTATAGGTTTTTTTTAATTTATAATTTATTTAATAATATTATTATATATAATATATATAGCCTTTAAATGCAATTAAAGCATAGTAAATATAAATTATATTATGTTTTTAAAAAACATTATATATTAAAATAATTTTATAAGCAATTAAATTATTTAAATCATTTATATATATAATATATATAATATATATAATATTGCTTAATATTTAATATACAAATTGTTTTAAATATATAAAATGTTTTGGTAATTAATTGCTTATTATTAGAATTTAAATTAAATAGGCTATATTTATAAATAAAAATTATAATTTTAGCTTGCAATTTTGCAATTTATTTTTGGCTTTAAATTTTTAAATAATTTATTAAATAGTTTATTAAATAATTTATTAAATAATTTATTAAATAATTGCAAAATTATTAAAATTAAAATTTATTTAATTTTAAATTAAATTAAAAATAAAAGCAAAAGCTTAATTATTTTTAGTTTTGTGCAATATATTTTTATTTTTGGCTAAAATATTTTAATTTTTAATATTAATAATATATTTATTAATACCGTTAATAAATACATTATTATTTTTATTAAATATATTTTTTTAATTTAGCTTATAAATTTTGCCGATATTGCTATTAATAGTAAGCTTTTTTAAAATTGGGCAAAATTGGTTTTTAGGGCTTTTAATAATAATTTTATAAATAAAACTATTATTAAATTTATAATCAATAAATTAAATAATTATTATTTTGCTAAATTATTATTTTTTTAAAATAAAAGCGGCTATTTTATTATAATAGTTAAAAATAAATTAATAAATAAAAATATATTACATATATTTTTTAGCTATAAAAAATAGCTATTGCCTTTTTTAAATAAAAATAGCAGCATTTAAATATTATACGCTAAAAGCCTTGCTTAGCTTTCTTAATAAGCAACGCTCTCCTTCTGCGCACCTTTGGCGCACGTGCCTCGTGGGGTGCCCGCAGGGCGCCCTGCTCGGCCCCGTGTAATATATGCCTTGTTTTTTATAAGAAAAAAAGCTTTTAATTGGCTGCAAAAAAAACAGGCTTTAATTTTTAATTTCCGAATTTTGAAGGCTGAAATTTAAAATAAATTTATTAATAGAAGAAATATTTTAAAAGCTTTTTAATTTTTTGTAAATTGGCTGCGGGCGGAGCAGGATTTAAGAATTTGATATTTATACTATTTATAATTATACAATTGGTATAGTAGATTTTCTATTTTTAGTGGAAAATGGTATTATAAAAAAGGTTGTTAATTATAATAATATTAATTTATAAAAGCAGGGGAAATTGGTTATAATAAAGGGTATTTAAAACTAGGCTAATGGTATTGCTAATGTTTTTTCCACAGCTGGCGTTTTTCCCAAAGCTGCCGTTTTTGTTTTTTTAAAACTGCTATTCTTATTTTTTACAAAGCTATTTTTGCCTAAGCTGTTTTTTTTTAAACAGCTGTATTTTAAACCAATATATATTCTTTTAATTCCTTATTATTTTATTAAATTTATTGCTTTTAAAATAATATTAAGGCTTGCTAAAGCTTTTAAGGAATTTATCTATATTGGTTAAGTTTTTGCAAAAGCTAAATTAAAGCCTAAGCAATTTTATGCATAGCTATAAATACTTTATTTTTATACAAATATTTTCGCAGCTGCAAACGGATTTCTTTGTTAAGTTTTTTAAAATTGTATTTTATTTAATCTTTGAAAAAGAAATTGTATTATTTTTATAAAGCTGCTTTTTATAAATTTTTTGTATTATTTTTATAGTTTTCCAAATATTTAAAGACTATAATATTAAAGATTGGCTATATATACGTAGCTGGATTATCAAGTTTAAATTGCGTAGCCAAGAATTTTTATACGAATATATTGGAGTTTTTTAAATTAACTTGGTTGGAAAGCTATAAAATTAATAATAAAATGCCAGCTTAGGATAATAATAAAATATTAGCTATATGCGTAAAAGTTGGCTAATTGCGTAATATTAGGTAAAGGGCGGAAAAATTGTTTTTTTTAAAAAGATTGGTTTGCAAAGGTATAAAAAAGGGTATTTATGCAAAAGCTTAAGTATTGCGCGGTGCTTGGCAAAAAGCAGGGAAATATTAAAAATTATATTTAAAGGAGGTTTTAAGAGCAAAGTAAATTATTTAAGAAAATAAAGCTGCGCTGGTATAAAAATTGAAAGCAATAATAGTGTAATTAATGGTAAATCGCGTGCCAATTTTATTTGCTGATTTTGAAATTGCTGCAAAAAGGTTATAGCTTTAAGCTAAAGCTTCATAAGCTAAAGCTAGCTAATTTTACTAAATTAAATCTGATTAATAATTGCGCGGCAATTGTTTTGCGTAATAGAATACGGGAAGCGCAAGCTGAAAATTATAGCGCAAAAATTTAAATGGGTTAAAATTTGCCAATTTTTAGCTGTTAAATTTCCTTGGAGTTTTATAGCTTTAAATTAAAAATTATATTACTGGTTGCAAGCAATTATTTTTAAATTTTTTAGAAACCTATTAGTATAAAAACGGGAAGGGTTGCAATTTGCGCAAGCAGCTATTGCGGGCAGCAATTGCAGGCAAGTAGGGTTTTTAGGAATTTGTTTTTTTAATTATTTTGCTAATTTATATTCTTGCGGGAGGAATATTAATTAATATCGGTTTGCAAAGGGTGGGAAAAATTATAATTTATTAGGCAATTGCAAAGTAAAATTTTAATGTGATTTTTTAAAAGGAAGGGAGCTTTGCTAGCGCGAAATACCTTTATAAAGCTATCCCTAATTTTGACGCTAGCGGTGGCGCAGCGCACGGGTCACCGCTAAATGCTAGCAGCATTGGTTAAACAAGTATTTTTAAATAACACCGCATTATTACGGTATTTTAATATTATATTTAAAAATAGAATAAATAAAATAAATAGAATAAATAGAATAAATAAAATAAATAAAATAAATAAAATAAATAAAATAAATAAAATAAATAAAATAAATAAAATAAATAGAATAAATAAAATAAATAAAATAAATAAAATAAATAAAATAAATAAAATAAATAAAATAAATAAAATAAATAAAATAAATAAAATAAATAAAATAAATAAAATAAATAAAATAAATAAAATAAATAAA